>JAJSRV010000012.1:0-335986 GCA_021527715.1 Neoseiulus cucumeris | reverse complement strand
GAGGGAGCCGACATCAGAGTTTCCGAGGTTTTGAAGTCGATTTCAACGATGAATGATCTTGTGATTGAGCTTTGAGACCGAAAGCAACTCAGCACGCCTACCTCCATCGGTCGTTGGGAGTTTATTGTACCTCGTGTACAAGTAGAGCACAACGCACGATGAGAGAAAGGAAGAGAAAAAACGCTGCTGACGAGAGTTTAATGTCAAGCTTTCAACTCAAGACCCCAAGGCCACAACGTAAACGGACATCAAAGAAGCGGAAGGACGAGCTCCGCTATCATCTATCATAACCGGCCGTCTCACCGGTCAACAACAACAACGACCGCGACAGTAAGTAATAAAAAGAACGAGAAGATACTCGTTGGAGGCAAAGGGAGCGACACAAAGTAAGAAATCGAGAATGATCATGTCGCAAGATTTTGAGTGCACTTCAAAACGTTCCCGAGGTCGTGCAACGAATCGATGACCGAGACCACGCCGGGGATGAATCGTCCCCGTCGATGACATCGGATTCGAAAGTTTAAGCAGAGTTCGCCTCACGCGGTGCTGAGGAAACTCGACTCGAGTTTCGACTCCGGTTGTGCCTCACTCACTCGTTTGGTGTTTCTCTCAACATCCCCAAGTGTGTCGGTCCATCGAGTCGCTGTTGCTGAAGTCATTCGATGCAAGTCACGGACTGTTTGCCCTGCATCGCATTGCTCGAGTCTCGTCAATTATTCGCAAGAATCTAAATACTCGTTTGAATGGCTAAAATGAACCAAGGAATGAGAGCATCCGCACTTCGACCGAGACAAAAGCATTCGCTGTTCGCAGTAAACGACCAACTCAGCATATGCACGTCTGAATAGACTTCTAAGCTGGTAGTGTATTGCGAGATACAACTTCCGCCGGCCGTATCGAGCGATGAACATTGCAGCACGGCGACACCGTGTAGGTATGAAGCTTTCCTTTGCCGGCTGCCGATTTCGTCAGACTTCTCGAACCCACAATCTTGCCGTGAGAATGCACAAGATAAAAATACGAATGAGCGCGCAATTCATTATGCAGTGTGCAACGAAGATCTCCGTGCGCCAGACGTCTAAACTCGACCGTGACGCGCAGCACACGTCTCTCCCCGAGGCTTCCGACTGTTCTCGCAAACAGAGAAAGCGGGCGAGTCCGCTGGCCACCCAAGCGGAAGCAGATTTCATGTTGGCTATTCGTTTCCAAGACAACAACGGCGATGTCGCTCGAGATCTCTGTGAGATCCGCCGCGCGACACGCGAGAACGACTGGTTCAACTGGACGGAAACGCGTAAATGGGAACAGAATGTCCGACGACGACGACGACGAAAATCGACTTTCCGCTCTTTCTGTGCCGGTGCGTAGGGTCACTTTTGCGAGATTCAATTTCATCATCAGCTCTTTCCGAATTCAGACGAAGCGAATATTCCGGGTGCGGCGGGCCGAAAATCTCTTTATTAGGACGGACAATGAGAAGAACCTAAAAAAAGGACAGAGCATGAAGATGGGAATAGATTTTGAAAACAGTCTGTTCACCCGCTGCTCGGTGATTCAGTTTGTTAGGTTCGTCAAGCGATTGCGAAAGAAAACGGAATGTGTTTGGAGACAAAAGAAGCGGAAATCTGCGCGAACGCTACCCCAAGGCCGTGTTTCTCGTGCTCTGCTCATTAAGCAACGAGAGAATTTGGCAGAATCCTTGAATCCCATGCCCTAGAAGATAGATGTGGCTCCGAATCTCATCGAATATTCCGATGGAGTTGAATGTCGGAGAGGCAAAGTTTCAAATCGAACCAACTACGATGTCATAGGCGACACCTGTTTCGGAAACTTCTCCTGTTTCGTTTTATTCCTGATCCGTCGCATTGGTCACACTCCGGGACGTCCGAGAGGACACAGATTGGACTCTTTTGAACAACTAAATTCTCGAATGATACGCTATAGTTGCTTCAATTCGCTTCAACCCTGCTTTGGCGATGGCCGGAAGATCATTCCAGAGCATCGCTTTGGTTCTTCTCCAGGGTGTTATTTTTTTTCCAGTCGATAAACGTCTGCTCGCAACTTCGGCAAACTTCGCCACAAGACGAATCTGTCCCGAGCAGAAACGACTCAAATCACCGGATAACTCATCGATGCTATCGCTCGTTTGCCGCAAAAAAAATCCATGCTGATCACCGGCTAACTAACATCATATCATTTGAGAGAGAATAGTCACCGTGGCCTTCCAATAGCTCGGAATGCCGTTCGGTTTTCTTCTCTGTGAATCGCGTCCGAATTATTAAGACTCCGATTCAAGTGAGCAACAAACAAGAAAACAATGAAAGAAAAAAACAGTAGTTCCAGATACTTCACAAGAGCAGGCGTCGTAAAAACTCCCCAACGCGCCGGGCGAAAGCTCGTTTCCAAGCGCTTCTGCGATCGAGAGTTCCCACACGTTTTTAGAGCTAGTTTTCTGATCTGCTCGAAGATGACGTCAGCTCCGCCCTCTGGAGAGCCTAACTTCTGACGTTGGATAAATGTGAGAGATATAATCGCTGCTTTGAAATCCAGCCTTGACCCAGGGCGCTTGTGACGTGACGGCTTTCGCCGGCCACGGGCCATTCGAGCAGCCGCGGAACGAGCCAGACAAGAAACTCACGATTTCATTACCGAAATTCCAAAGACTGCTGTTTTGGGGTAATTACGGTGAAATCAACGCAGCTCGTTGTTTGTCACCGCGGTTTGTGGCGGTCGGGAGACAGACAGCGCGGCTTACAACGCGATCCGGTAACAAGAGGCAGCCAAATCGGCACGACCGACGACCACTTAGTTAGTAAATCTCCACGTGTTTGAAACGTGAAATTGAATCTAGCAACCTTCGCGGGCGACCTCATCTGTCCTCGTTTCAAACAACGAGCCGAGTTGCCGGTTTAGATGACTCCTGGCCGACAGGTTCCTTCCTCGTTGTCCTCCTGGCTAGAAAATCTGTCGTCTCTCCGCTAATGCGATAAGCTGACCAGAATTTTCAATGTCGGGAATCGCCGGCACTCAGAACAGACCCGCCGCCATAACCAAAAACCGGGCGGCTCGGCCTACCGAGCTGGAACTGAAGATAGTGCAAGCCGACAAACAAACAGATCGGAGATCAAGATGACAAACTCAGAGAAGTGACCTAGGATCACTCGGAACGTTGATTCCTAGTTGACGGAACCGCGATAACTGTTTCAACGCAAGGATGAGTGCACGCTTGCACGTGACGGACCCTAAAATAGACCCGAAATAAATAGAAAGCAATCTTGAGTGATCAGGAGCCGAAACTATCACAGTTAACACAAGAGCGGGCGATGGAAGACTCACAAATCTAATCCGTCCACGTATGCCCTTACTGGGTTGCCGTCGCGCTGCGTTGCCACGAGCATTATTATCGAACCCGATTGTGCTTATCAGCTAATCAATCACTGATAGAAGCACAATTATGGTCAGTGCTACCGTGCAAAAACAAACGCAAGCACGCACGCGCACACATCCATAACAAAGAAAAATCACAACGTCAAGCGCCGTGGGCCAGAGCTTGGAGGTCTTTTGATTAAATAATTCGTTGAAAGCGAGTGATGGACACGCGAACGTGAGGGCGCCAACAAACACCAAACACGGCAGACCTTGTGAGGGTGGCTGAGGTGGTCCATGGAGAAAGCGAGACCGAGAACGACAGTAAAGATATAGTAATAGGTTCAATAAACAAACTCTCGGCTAGCTAATGAAGACCACCCGGAAACGCGTGGCGTTCTCGCGGCGAGTTATTGCACGTTTTACGGGCGGCGTGCACGTTAGGCGCTCGAGAGTAACATACGACGCGACCTTGCTCTTCGGTTTCCCGCCATGGAAACGCTCTTCCCCATACTCATTCAAACACACATGTTCAGATGCGAGTTCTGCGATTTTCATTACAATCTTTTATGACCGAGCGATACCTGTAAACTAGGATACTTTCATGAGCATCCCATTGCACTAATACATCGGTCGAGCGACCGGAAATCCGAGGGAATCGCTCAATTCCAGAAGAGCTTCCCCCAAGATGCTGACCGCGAACACATCCAGGACAAGGAAAAGGAAAGGATCGATCCTCACTTCAGTCCAGGGATCGAAGAACTTCGAGTGTTCTAGTTGTCCTCGAAGACGCTACGCTGAGACTTTGACAAACTCGCTGTTGAACACATCGAGTTCTCCCTCTTGAGCTTTGTGTCCACCCGCCGGGAGTGCAACTCATCCGGAACGCTTCGTCCGTTCGTTCGAAGCGTTTCTGGTTTTTTTTTTCTCTTGCAGATCGAATCAGAATCAAACTGTCATAACCAGTTGGCTTTTTCTTCTGGCACAGACAACAAACGCTCCGGTCACCAACGGTCGATCGAGCACTGCAATAGGCTGAGATCCAGATTAAGAGCGAGCCCTTAACACTTCGGCGAGCGAAACGCGTCGTCCATCCCATAGAGTTGAATCGCATGTATTGCTCAGTCAGTTTGAATTCCGCTTGTTCAGCTGCTATGCCTGTTGTCTGCTCGGTTCCAAAAGCTATTATTTTCCTCACCTGTAAGCGAAAAAGAGCTCATATTACTTGGCGCTGCGGGCGAATTTTCGTTTGAACAACGAGTAGTGAAGTGTGGGTACTTCTGGATTAGAAAATTCTCCGCCGGAGATAAGATTGTTTTGCTTCTTATTACAGCATACAAAACACTGGTTCGGAAAGGACTACAATTCAATTGTTCGACGCGGGTCTGCGAAGGCGGGAATCAGACCAAGCGATTTCCACTGAACAATGGCCAAACGGAATTAGGTATTCGTGAAAGTAATTCTGAATAAACGTGCCTGACGAGAAGGCTCCACAAGGAGAAGTTGACTTTTTTTCTCTCTGCCGCCTCAACAGAATTGTCAACGACCGATTCTGCCAGAATCATGGTCTCCGGAAAGTCTCCCCCACTTTCCGTGGAAAGACGAATCGTTTGAAGGGCGTGGATTCGATCGTGCTCGACTATGGAAATCAGAGCAAGAAATTCGATTCATCTTTCGTTGGTGCTTCACAATGCCTCGAAAGACTCTGTCATGAGGGGAAAAATTTGCTTTTTCAACATTCAAAATCAAGCTTCAAGCAAAGTTGGCTATTCTGGACGCGCACGACACCAACGGCGGCGCTACCAACAACAACAAGTCCACCATGACAACGGCAGGAACGCCCAAGGCGGAATGAGACGTCAAGGTGAGATGGTTACGAGGAGAAAAAAAAAGAACCAACAGCGGAATCGATTGATGTTTCACTGACCGGTGCTTTGCTTAGCCGACGTTTTTAGGATGACGATCCGAGCGAGCGAGCGAGCGAGCGAGTGAATGAATGACCGACCGAACGACAAACCGACTGTTTGCCCGGCGAGATAGAGAGCCGTTATTCTCCATTCAGATCATTTCTTTCCCTGTCGCCCCATCGGTGCTCAAAACATCGGACCGGGTCGGCTCGCTTACAAAACGTGTAAGCACGGAATCGAGAAATAGTTTTTCCCAACTTGTTAGATGACGTCTGTGACCGTCCTTCCTTCCTTCCTTTCTAAAAACAATACCGATTGTGGTCAATGATGGATCCCACAGCTCTTGAGCCGTCACAAATACCAAGCTGGTTGCGGTTGCAAACGATGACTTAACTCCTCTGTCGTCGCGTTCCCACAGTTTTATTTCGAGAGAATAGAGGCGACGATTATTAACAGTTTGGATCCAAATCATAAAATTGCTCCGACGGCGGAGAGGCCTCGCTATCTCCGATAGCGTCGCGTATCGTGAAGCGTTTGCAGAAACCCTCGTTTTCGTGACTGGATTCCGCTGCCGCGACCAGGGCTGTTTTCTCGGTTCTGGACTTTTGAAGTGCAGCGCTCCTCATCTCTCGTTGCGTTTCTTCTCTCTGATTCTTTTTTTTTGTATTCTTCCACTTTTTTACGCGACGTTGACGACTTGTTCCGCTCCCAAAACGACAATCTTGGAATCACCGAACGTTTTCCGATGATTCATACATCGGGTTTGAATATTTCGGTCCACGTTGGCATCGAGCGTTCCAAGGATTCAAACATTTCTCCAGAAGTTTGAAATGCTCCAAAGGAACGAGGCACGAGCCTCGTTCGTGGCTGGAGAGCAAAGAAGCACTGGAACTTCTGATCGAAAGATTCATTGTTTGTTGGGAGCCGGATATCTCTTGACATCATGAGGGTCCTCGTGGATATTTTCCCGAGCAGAGAGGGAACTTCAAGATCTCGCAGAATTTTCCAAGACCTCGGGATTCCCGTCTTTCCGGTATTCGAGCTCTCGAGTAATCTCTCGGCTTTCGGATCGTGGTGATCGCATTCGAGAATCGTTCAAGAACCTCAGTTCCGGATCTGAGACCCTCCTTCGATTGAGAGGAAAGGTCAAGACCCGGCAACGGCTGCCGCGGACTCTACGAGAGGGAACCCGTGGCTTTTGTTTCGAAGGGTTTTGATATCAGGTCGTTTGTGGAGCTGATAAGGCCCGTTTAGTATCGAGGAATAAGCGGTTATGGCGCCCTATTTCAATTCCAATAGAATATCAGACCAACGTTATCTCGTTGGGAACATATTCCCGTTTGATTGGCAGCACGCAGGAATCGTGCTCTTAATTACGACCTCAGTTTCCTCTGTAGTTACGTCGGACAGCGACGGTCTCCGAACTGAGAAGCGGACTTCGCGATCGCGATCGAGGAATCGAAGAGCGTTCGTAATACAGATGTCGGCGCGGAATGAATTCGTTGGCGCCTCGCCTTCTTCGGTCATGAAGGCTCATACAGCTCAGGAACCTCCTCGAGAGAGACCGCGTTTCCTTTAACGCTCAAGCAGTTTTCCCCGCTGAGACATTCTTCATTCAACGAAACTCCGTTGTGTTCTCCCGCTTCATGTTTCGCGCAGTTTGCAATCGTTCCCGAATCTGCTTGTGCAGCGAATTTCTACGCGTTTCCCATCGCTTTCACTCAATCCTTCGTTGGGTCGCCACAGCCCGTTCTTGTTGCTGCACTGGAGTCCGCCCTCCAATCTCGGACGACTCTCCGCTAGCTTTCCTTCTCCTTCTTCGTTAGCGTCGAGCATCGCGTATCCGGATGGAGCAGACATTTCAACAAAGGCCGCCAACAGAGAGGAGTAAACTCTCCAGTCCGTCCTGTGTCCTCGGCCACCCTGGATGACGATCTCCCCCAATTTTTGCATAATAAAACTTCCGTTGACGATTGCGCGATGCAAGTGTCCCCGAAGGTGTCCTCCCGTCTATATTTAGACTCGGTGGACTCAAATTGCTGCGGATCGTCCGGCGGCGTAGTTGGAACTAACGCAGGAACAAAGGAAAAAAAAGACTCATCTGACTCGTGTTAAAAATTAATCACACCCACGATCGATAGGCAGCCGATAGATAAAGATAGCAACCTCGAAGATTGTTCTTGTTCCCATCCGGAGGTGGCTGGCGAGAACAGCCACGTGGGATGAAATCGGAAAGCTATCGGAAAGGTCCAACTGAAAGCCTCCTCGTAGATTTTCGTTTCCTTTGTGTTCGCCAAGGTAATGTCATTGAAACAAAGGTGTCGGGGTAGAACGCGGGGGTGGTTCTCCTCTCGCCGACTTTTCCCCTATCATATCGCACGACTGAGAATTGAAAGCCCAATGATCCCCGGTCCCGTCTGTGGCTCGCCAAAAGCATCGTAATGACCCTCTCTGTCAGCCAAATAACACTTTCGCATTAATTCTGCTTCTCGTTCAGAGTTTGGATCGTCGCGACGTCTGGCGTCGATACGGTGGAGAACCCCATCCCTCGCGACAACAACGAAGTAAAAGAGACAGGTTCTGATGTCGCTCGGACTCTAACTTGCAGAGCTACATCGTCATGATGGTTGAGATCATCCGAGGAGCAACAAGTAAGGCCTAGGAGGTACCCTGCGAGGATGATTCACTTCATTCTTGAAATTCTTCCTTTTTTCTACGTAAAATTCGAGGCTTCGTGGTTTTTTCATGACAAGCCGTTCTCTGACCAGAGCCTACCTCACGGAAAAGAAGAACTCGCGGTTTCCGAGGGCGAATATGTCTAAAACGTGTCGAGGAAAATGAGGGAAACGATTTTCGAACATCAATATCGACGTGTCGGCCATCGCTGCAGACAGACAGGTAGGGAGTCTAATACCGCATCCTAATTGACGTCTTGCGAGCGAAGAGAGACAACCGGGGAAAACGAAAACGTTACGCTTTCATATGGTAGTCATGTACGAACAGGAAATCTAACGGGCGTGACCAGTTTCCTTCATTAACGAAGCGGTCCAGTTCTGTGCGCGTCAATCTTTTTTTCCCTAGCGTTCGCACGTCGACGACGAAACAATTAAACGATCACAAAATCCTACTTGCCTTGATTTGGCCCGCTCGTCGAACCATTTGAATGTTTGATGCGCACAGAACGCGATTGTCCACAGTGGAAATATTCTGATCAGAACCACGAGCTACCCGCACTCTCCTTATTCCTCACCTCCGGGAGAAGCGGGCAGGTGCCGCATGGATTGCTGAGTTCACTCGTTTTCCCACCACTCCAAAACAAGAGAGTTCACTCCGTGTCACCTGGATCCTCCTACCAGCAGAGTAACTCGAATCAACAATCACATGCAAAGCGAGCGCCAGAGTTGTTCAACCGATCAGCGTCGACCTCAAACATTCCGGAAGCCTATCGGCTCGTCCGATAGGCTCCGTTTCTGCACGCAATCCAAGCGACAATTCGAACATTGCTGGCCAGGAGGCCAGCGCCGGGGATCTTCCTCGTGCTCCGCACAACATTCTGTTTATACCAGGAAGCTGCGAAGCTTCCAGCGAAGCTGAGCCCTCTCCTGCAGGGAACCCGTTTCCCGGCCATGGACTTTCATCGCGACCGATGGAAGACCCGAGAGCGCACTTGAAAAGCTCAGATTTGAAAATACATGTAAACAGACTGTCTCTTATAGACGGACACCCCGCTGGAAGAATGGACTCGCCCTGGCTGCGAGGAGTCCAACCGCGCGTAGACCTGGGCCTCACGATAGGGAAGCGTTTCGTGTGAAGGAACGAAGTCCGAAACATCACGGCCGGTCGCGGCGAGGATCGTTATCAATGGAGGACCGTGATAAAAACAAAACGAAAAGAGCCCTGCGCCGAGCGGGCCCTGGAACGAAATAAGAAACTCTTCGTGTTTTCCATTACTGTTATTGCCGTGATCTCCTTCCTTCGAAGTTCATTGCAAAAATGCCACATCCACTTCTCGACTCCCCTCACCTTTCGGTCCCCGCGAGGAGGCGGTGTGATATTTCCGAGAGCCGTGGAGGCGGCGGCGGCGTCTTCGCATTTCTACTCAAGGAATTGTTCTGGAATTCGCAGCAAAGCAACGATGCTCAGATTTCGTTGGCGAAGAGCCGCATTGAGACTCTTTGCCTTGCTCCTGACCTTCCGCGACATCTGGTCTGGGAGTTCGCGCATATTTTTGATTGAAACAACTTCGCTGCGGCCTTGCCCACGCGTTTTCAGAGTTCCACAAGGTTCGTCCGATGTGCCGCTCGAGTGGGCGACTCGTAATCCCCAGGTGGAGAGATCCTCGAACAGAAAGACTCCCGAAGAGAGATATCCTCGTCAAGGGAATGTATTTGCTGTTGAATGGAACTCCAGGTGATCGTGGGAAAAGCAAACAGTTGCCAGAGCCGGTTACGGAAGCGGCGTTGCACTAATGTAACAACACAAAGTTCAGGCACCGCCGCAGGTGGCTGAGTATCACTTTAAAAGCTGTGCGTTTTACAAGAGAAAGAACTCCTGAACTTCTTGGCAGACATGCTTCGGAACCCCCTTTGGCTCATCCGGATCTTTGGAAAACGTGACGCGCTCCGAGCTACGCTCTCGTGCCCTTTCGAGAGGCTCACGCGCCGAACATCACGCCGAAAGATTCTAAATCGGTCGCACCAGCTGAATAAAGTCTCGATTCCGGACCCTGGAGTACACAACAACCAACCACCAGCGTAAATAACCACAGGTTTGCTTTACTCGGAGGAGCCGGAAGAACGCTTCTCATCCAGAAAGATCTTCCTATCCGCATGGTTACGACACTTCCCAGGCCGAGGTCTTGTCTACAGCATGGCATTTCATGTTCCAGAAGTCCCGTCAGACGATTCGGGAGTCCTGAGTCAGGACGACCAACTTCTAATGGTCCGCACGCTCGTTCTCACCTGTCGCTAAGCCAAAGGCTGGAGAAGTTGCGAATCCACCTAGGAGCAGACTTCAAGACAGCCTCTGCTAAACAAACCGAGCAACCGCTAGTTCTTTGTTCACAATCCGGCACAGGAGAAGTTGCGGCCGCCATCGTTGTTGTTGTCTCCTTAACCGCTCATCAACTCACGCTCCAGGAGTCGACTGACTGCGCTATCAGGGTTTCGGCCGCATCCGCTGGACCCATCGGAGTCTGAGATGTGAGGACTCGGCGCAAACATCATCTCGGAAGCGCCGGCGCAACAAGACAAACTAGAGGTCTAACACCTAATTTACACCCTCGAGAGTTCGAGCTCTTGTGTGAGATTCTGAAGATTTTTGTCGACTCGTCCACTTAGATACAATGTTCCAACGTTCGCAGGGAACTACAGTTCTGTGGATTCCCAAATTACAGCATGAGTGAGCGTTGTCGGTGTCCATAGCCTCAATCTGCCGTCCCATCCATCACAAGTGGTTCCCTTCTGTCTTCATGCGCGAATCTGCTAGATCCGACAAATAGTCTGTTTGTGAGGCTCAAGAGCTTCCGCACTCATTCTTTCAATCGTTCGTCGGCTGTTCATGAAGCCTGATTTTCACGTGAGAAACTTCAATTAGTTCTCTTCGGAGATTCATGCTCATCAAATTCAATCGCTGCTGCAACTGACGTGAAGGTTCTCATCATTACTTGACGCTCACAAGGTACTTTCGTAGTGCATGATTCACGATTAGGTGAGCGCATGGACGCGAACATCGTATTCTGTCTCGGAGGATAAACTGAAACGACCTATCACTATAAATGGGCTCTTCTCTTTCAGCCGACCGGGGGGCTTTATGTGTGGATTCGCATGGAGACTTCGATATTGGTTTACCCACATGGTTTCCATTCTTCCCGAGCGTTTCTCAACCTCAGCACTTCGCCACCGTTCCTCCAAAGTAGACGAGAGATTGGAAGAGAGAGGTTGAGTGAACATCGCGACTTACAGACCTCAGCGCAAACTTTGAAGACGCTGTTCGCCATCCAACATTCCCATGAGCGACCAAAATCAACATCGGCAACGATTTCGATGCAAACAGCGGCGACATCGCAACGACAACTCCATTCTGGAAGAGAAGTTCCTCTCTCTCTCTCTCTCTCTCTCTCTCTCTCTCTGGGGAGAAGATGTCATCGAAACTCGACAAGAAGAGCATTGACGTAGAGAGTCGCGGCAGTTAACAGAAAATCTCCGCCGTCTTTGGTTGAAAGGCAACGATACACTGTCGTAACATTGTTGATCGAACCGCTGCGATGGTTTGCGAACTTCTTCGGACGTTTGCTCCGCCACGGCACATGCACAAAGTTATATTTTCCGAGACAAATGTAAGTTTGCTCTCAAACTCAATTACACCGGCGGTGTAAAGTTCGCCTTTGTTCAACTACCGCAAGCAACCGGTGACTGCTTACACATTGCTGAACTCTAACTTTGGAGCTTGCTTATCAAGGCTGGCGAAGTTGAGCGGAACTAGCGAGAACGGCAGATAGTTTGGCTCGAAGACCAAAAGTTCCATGTTGTAATCAGTGAGCACCGTTCCGTCTCCCGTACGCAAACCAATGAGCTTCCTTCCTCCACTTTCTCGCCTTCGCTCCTCAGATCCAACTCCCTCCTTTTTTTTCCTCCTCCGCGAACCGGCTGGGAGCCAACAGAGAGCAGGCGCGTGAACTCAAAAAAGAAAACGACTCCACGAGACCTTCGCCTTTGTGGGGTTCAATTTGAATACGACTGAACCTACTGTGTCCCTGCCAGAAACTCGACGGTACTTCGCGTTGCACACAAATTGGAGAATGAGTCCCAGACAGAAGGGTTTGCTGAAGTCTGCGTCGGTTTCGGTAACGCTCCGGATTCACCGAACTGTCGTCGAGCCGCGAGGAATCAGATGCTCGTCGGGACGATGAATCGCTGGGTATCATTTGCTAGCGGCTGCTTATTCATCGAGTTTCGGTCAGCCGTTCTTCTCATGCATTAGAAAGTTTCCATTCTTGCCGCGGTAACCTTGCGCCACGGTTTGTCTACTTGAGACGACTCTCTTGTATAACGGAACCTTGTTTCGAATTGCAAAGACAATCGGACGGAATTCAAATCGGCCGTCGTGCTGACGGCGAATTTAGCTTGGGAGCGAAATTTGATGCGGACCTTGATATGGACACTGTTCGTGAGTAGAGAAAACCGGCGGACGCTTGACCGCTTGGAAGGAACGCAGTGCTTGGAATTTAGCTTTAGTCTAGACGCGTTTTGGAAACTTTCCGACGCTTTCCCCAACAGCAGAAAACAGTGGCCCGCACCTGCTGACCGTCTTTAGTCCTTCGTTGTCACTTCTGCTGCCTCCGCCGCCGCCGCCGCCGCCGGTGTGGCTTCTGCTGATAACCGCTCGGCCTGGATCCGTGTCTTGACAGGAAGAAAACGCTTCCGATTGCGATAACAGCTTACTTGTTGTCGTTGTTGATTTTGTGAGACTTTTCAGATGTGAAATTTCTCCACGAACAATCTCTCCTGAGAATCTACGAAATCCCTCTGTAGCGTGAACCGCGGAAACAAACTTCACTCTGAACAACTCTCTGTCAACGACCTAATCCTTGTGTGTTCGGAGCATCCCTCAAAAGAGATGAGTCGTTTCGAGATAAGCTCACACCGTGTGCAGAAGTTTTCTTTTCGAACGAATGGGATTATCCGTTGAAGACAACTGTCGGGATAAACAAACTTTTTTTCTTATTATCTCCCCTGATTCCATCGCGTCAATACACTCCGATGTCAGCATTAACGGAGAACTTATGTTCCAGGAGTGGAAATCGTAAGGAACCGAGAAATTGAGCACAACACTTCGGAGTTCGACGCAGATTTTGCCGACGTTACATCTTTTAACGAGACCCGCTCCAGAGTTTGTTGGTCGTCTTATCTGGCGAGTCTTCAACATCACGCAATGATCCAAAGCGACCATACGGTAAATCCATAAATCATACGGTATCAGAGCGGGAAAAGCTGTCCCTCAGGAAACTCGGCAGCAGCAACGTAGTACTGCAACTCCGAGCCCTCAAAGGAAAACATGATAGCTGCCGCAACCGCTGCCTTTTATCTTCTCTGCCACAAGCAGTGATCTTCCACCTGCACCTGAGAAGCTTCCTTCATTCGGGCGTCCGCTCTCGCTCACGAGTCGGCCTTTCGATGTCTCTCACTGCGCTGGATCTGACACCTGCACCGCTCTGTTCGTTGTCCCGTTATTCCAGGACATTAATATTAACGCGCGGCCGTTAGAAAGAGCACTCCCCGAGTCAATGGATTCGGATCTTTCAACCTCCCTGCGGACCCGGAAAACCGCGCAAATATTTGAGACAATCTTTGGCTGCTCGCTTCTGCCTTGAATAGTTCCTGAATACGACTCGAAGGAGCGTTCTCAGCAAACGGTAAAGCTCGTGGAGTCCGCTTTCTCGTTTTTCTCCATTTAGTTTCCTGCCTTGAGCTCACTCTCGTTGGTCTAACGACTCGTCCGAATGTTTCGGATGAATACACATCAGCTACATTGTACTTATTTCATTCATTTATCCTCGGTCCAACTCCTTAACATTGAATCATCGACATTTCTTCGATACAATTCTCTGAACGCCGTGTCCTTCTGACGTAAGCGTCATTTGTCTGTTCTTGAATCAGAAAACAGAGAACAATCGAAGGCACTCTATCAGCGTTCGGAAGAAAACTTCACGGAATGCCTCCCAGCTGAACAGCTTGAAGGCAAGAGAACATCCGTACACTGACAATGAAATAAATCCAAAATGATGTCACGCGGATTCTGGGTCCACAGCCTTGCGGTAACGAAACCGATCGATCCGAAGTAGTGTGGCAACGCCTCTTCCGAGTGAATCGCACGTTCATAGATTGCTTATGAGCTATGATTCCTCTCGTTATTTTGATATTGGGTACAAAATACGTTCTCAACGTTACGAGTTTCCCGAAAGACTCCCTTTCATCACGCACGCATTCTCAGACGGCAGTGACGGTCAGGAGAATGGATTTTCAAGTCGATATAATTCACTCATTTTTTGTTTCTCCGATTGCGCAAGATGTCGATGGCGAGTCGCAAAGAAACAGCGGAAGAATTCTCGGAAATTTAGAGAGATTGACTCTTGTATAAGCGAGGCAAGAACTGTAGAGCTGTGATATAATTTGCAGAGGCACCGAGGCTGATTGTGAGACCAAAAGCATGAAGTGAGGTTCGGGAATCGAGGTATCGAGCGAGGCCTCCGTCTTTTGCGGTTTTATCTCGAACTCTGACGTTCAGGCAGGAACCTTTCCAAAATTCGTCTGATGGTTAGGTTGGTCCGCTTCATTACTGGATGGCGGACTGACCCGCGAAAGCACTTTTTCTTCCTACTTTTCAATGACCTTCAAGTAGGTGGAAGCACACCACGGTGGTTCTTTGAGAAATCCAGATAGAAGGACCGACAGACGGACTGATGGGAGATGGGGGGGAGGGGTAAGAGCGAACGAACGAAGCGACCGACCGACCGACAAGGAAAAGGAGCGACAAGAAGAACCGGCAGCGACGGTGAGGAGGGGAAGAAAGACTATCATAAGTGGATCGTTTCTTATTCGCCTTTCCGCAACGTCGGCGCCAAAGCAAAGGGTTCGTTATCAAGACACCGAAAGGGACCTCCGGAGGCTTCCGCGAGACTCAGCGGAGCGCCAGAGGCTGATTGTCATGCCGTCGAGCCCTCGCCGCAATTGAATCGGCGGGATCGCGTAATATTTTCTCCTCTTAACAAACTCAAGCAAGCACTGTGAACAGACCCGCGGGCAATGTACACTTTGGGTGTGCAAACCCCCCCCCCTCTCGACCACCGGCAGATTCATAACCTTGGAAGCCTCCGAAATTGAGTAATGACTGGCGTTCAAATCAAATTAATCGATCACTATCTGGTTGACGTCATTTGTTTTCTCGTTTCAGAATCTTTTTGAGCTCTGGTGGATCTCCGAGAACTCTGTTAACGAATTCGGCGACGGCCCGATCGTTGCAAAACATCTCTCTGGCGAATTCCGCATAACTTTCTTGAAGTTATCCTGAATCAGAATCAAAACAAAGCTCCCAAAATAGCCGATCTTCAAATTCATGAGGCCGCTGCTGGAAGGAAAAAAGTGCGGACTCGATTCGAGGGAGAGATTTACGTAACACCGGTTTGAAAACGACGTCAAACAACTCGCTACGGATCTGTCGTAGGCGGAGCGTAGGCAGCTTGAGACTACGTCAGATGCGAGGCAACTTTCTCAGAGGAATAAACAGCTTGCACACAAACGTTTGTAAGCCGAGCTCATTAAGCGCTCGATGTAGAATTAGCTCGGGTTTCTCTTCGTATATCTGGCCGGCCAGCCACTCGTTCAGTCAGAGTGGGCACCTAGGTCAGCGGTCGAGATTCGGCCGTAAAGAGAGCCCTCACTGAGTCCCTGCAAAGCCTCCTAATTCGCCCACTCGACTAGACTCGAACTCTTTCATTGTGTTATACGGACACGAAGAGGGACACAGAAACAACGCTCGCTCGCTCGCTAGCCAGCCAGCCAGCAGTCCGGTCTCATGTGAGAGCAACACGAGACTTCCGAGGCCCTCAACCAAATAGACAAATTAGAAACAGCCCTGAATGTCCTCGCTGAGCTGTCTAAAGAGTTGCAAGACTTCCCTAGCGAGAACAGGAGGACCATAGTTTCGCTTTGCGCCATCTCGAGAAGAAGATGCGACATCATAAATTGAGATGAAATCCACTCAAGCTCGTGTGAAGCAACGGATCACACGGAGGATGCTCGAGCAGAGCTTCAGTTTTCCGATAGAGTCGTTAGCAAGATGCGACGATCGCGCAGCAGCTGGAGCAACGGCTTCTTCACTCGCCGAGAACTTTGACGTCTAGCGTGTAAAATTCAAAATGAGCAAAAACCTGAGGCGGATTTCGCTTAACTCATCTCTTGGCCGGTTCTTTCCAGCAAGAAGAAATACTTTTCTCAGATCTTCGTCCGCTCATCACCGCCGCACAATCACCATCATGATCGTGGTAGTGGTAGTAGTCGTAAAAGTTGTAGTGGTGGTGGTGGCGGCGGCGGCGGCGGCGGCGGCGGAGCTCCTGGTGGCAGTGCTGATGTAGTCGAGATGGAAAATTCAAAGCGGCTTCCGTCTTGTGAGGCTTGTAATATTGTGCTCGAGAAAGTCCTAGAAACTGAAAATCATTTTGCTGCGTCCGCTACCGTTGTTCACTACAACGACTACAGAACGAACACAGAAGCTCCCCCCGCTGAAAGCGAAAGACAGACACCCGCTCGCCTTCGCTCGATTTTTGCATCGGAAGGCGAGTCAACATCACGAACGTTGATCATGGCATCATATTGTTTCCATTTTTCTCGGACTTTCACACTAATTTGTCTGGCCATTAGGGATGCTTTCATGTCTGGATTCATTTGGCTCAATCTTCAACGGAGCTCCACAGAATTCCCTGGAGTCGTTCGCGTTTTTTCTCACGATAATGAATACATGGTCTTTAATTTGTTGTACAATCTGAAATCACGGCGTTCGCTTCGTCAACGAAGCGAAAATGTGCGGTTTATTGGGCCAAAAGCATGAACTGCGTTTCAAGTCAATGACTCGTCTTCATCGGATGATATCGCCAAGATGATACGAGAATCAGCGTGAGAAAGAGAAACGACGACAGCGAAGGCACCCGTGAACACTGTGATTGCTGACTTCAGACCCATGTAGATGAGCTTGTTCCTATTTTTAATTCGTTCTCCCTCCATAGAAAAACTGCGACCGACGGGGACACTTCCGTGCAGTATTTTCTCATTTGGCAAGAGAGCGCCTACAATGTACAGTCGGTAACGGGGTATCGCGGTCACCTAGTCGCGTGCCAAAACATACACTTCCGATCTGAACCAGGTGCTGTGAATGATCACAAGGTCGCAGAATTAGTTCTCAAAGCTCGAGGTTGTCTTTCAACGACCGTCCATCAATGATCCCATGATGCTCGGATACATAAATACTTAGTTTAGTGACGCCGACAGTCAATGGCTGCCGACACGAGTTTGATGAAAGATGACAAATTGAGTGCGTTGCTTTCTTGATTTTCTTCTTTGCCATCGTGAGAGATTCAGCGAACGCTGCTACTGCTGCTGCTGCTTCCCTCCATAGAACGATCGACTTCTTCTATGCAATGAATTCCTAGCCGCGCGCCCGAATATTTATTGCGACCGAACCTGCGAAAATCATCCAGATTTCTCAGATAGAAGGCGGAACCAGCGATCGCCGGAAACGCGAAACCCGTCTCAGCTCACAAAAACGCGTTCCGACTTCTAGGAGCTGGTCGCGCGAAAGAGCAAATCGTTGATATCTATTTGCTAATTCACAACTAGGAAGCTGTAGTATGGCCGAAGTTCTCAGATACCCCGGACCTTGCGTTCGCTTCCAGCACTCGAGAGCAACGAACCAAGCGTTCCAAGCAATTAGCGCCTGTTGCGGCACACCAGGCCTTAACTCTAAAAGCTAAAACGGGAAACAATTTTAGGAGAAGGTGTCGCCCATTTCTGCCCACAAGGCCCCCACTCCGCGATGTCCTCTTCATCCACAGGCAGCAGGTCTCGAACCTTCGTCGCAGACTCTGCGGCTTCCTCCTCTTCACCTTAAATTTCGCCCGCGCGTTTTCAAAATGCGAACTAGAATACCGCGAGCTCTCCAAGAGCGCTGAGCAAGCGAGACGTGAGCTAAAATGAGCGGCACTTCCGTTTTGCCTACGTTTCCAAATCAAGACAAAACGTGAACACCGTCGATCCGACGGACAGCTCTGATATTAATCACCGCAAACAAAAATCCCCAGATTCATCTCCATTTTGTTTCAGTAACTGTTTTGTTATATTTTTTTTCCTCCCTAGAATTACAAGCCATTGCAACTCGACACTATTTTGGGAAGAACGAAAAAAAAGAACGGAATCCGAAAGTGTTCACAATGCGTTTTTGTTTGGTATTTATTCCACTGATCTTCTCGTCTCCCCATATCTTACGGTGCATCATTTCGCGGCTAATGATTTTGTTTCTTCGACGTTAGCTACGACTCCGCAGTGAAAGAATCGAGATTATTGAGCCAGCAGACCTCCTCTCGTCTTTCATACCCGTGGTTCGGAGGAAGCGGTGCGTGCATATGCGCTCATGTCTGCTGCGAGTCGGTAAACTACTTGCTTAGAACTGGGAAGAGCTCGGAACCCGGAAAATCCTATCTTCTCATGTCATTAAGGACTCCGAGGAACGTCTGTTTGCGTTGTAGGGAGAGTATGAGGGCTCGTGCCATCCGAGAAGTTGGAGCCGACCGATTCAAAACCGTTCAATACGTCAACCACCTCGTTCCTAGTGCGTCCAAAGGTTGGAAGATCCGCATTAAAAGTTTTCACTCCCATTCATCAGGAGCGTCGGCGTTCCCAATCCGTTCTGCTTGAAGATCTCCACTCCTTGGACTTTGGTTGTTGTCCTTGCCAAGACATCCGATAGCTCCTCCAGTTGTTCGGTGGAACTTCGGTGAAAGCAAAATCATCTTCGGCCGCGCAGCATAAGGAAGCAAACCGAGAAGCCGAGTGCAAGGTCGCCGGCTGCAAGTGAGTCGCGCTCACTCAGCCACGCGAACTGCTTGAATCCTCATGAACGGCGCGGATAATAAGTGAGTTCGATGTGAGCACGGCTCGCCTCGATTCCGGAGACCTTTCTAATGGAACGCAGCTCGAAAGTAGTGCAGCACGGCACGGGAGAAAATATTCCGTCCTGAATTATTGTAAGTTGGCGTTAACTAATGTACCGTGCCACAGCTACGCCGGACGATCTACTTTGCCTGCTCGACCCCAAACCCGCTCGACTGCTACTTGCGTCGGAATCTCATTCGGAACGAATGCAATTTCGGAAAAACCCTCTCCAGCTGCCTTCCGTGCCTGCCTTTGAGCCCCAAGGTTTGTCGACATGCCAACATTCGAATAAATCGAGCAGTCGGCACGCCTCTGGAGGTTTCGCTGTGTCGCCCGCCTCCCTTAACCTGCGCTAACCGAAGCGTCGAGAACACCAGAAAATCCCACTCGAGAAAAAATGACTTTCTCCGCCGCCCATCTATTTCTCTCTAATCAGACTTTGCGGGTCACCAGAACTCGGCCTGGCAGACGACGAGAATCTCCGGGAATGCAAAGAAAAAAAAAGAGCAAACACGAAGCGTACGAAGAGTATAGAAGTTTCGATCGTCGAGGATCCCCCTCATCGGAACAGAAGTCGTGTCGTCATCACCGACATGCATGAACAAAATGCAGATGGTTGCCGCCGCGTCGTCGGTAGAATCTCTTTCCAAGTTTTTCCTTGTTTGACTCTGATTGAACAATAAAGCTCGTCCGGAACCCGCCACAAAAACTCAATACTCGTAACGATTGTTTCAACCCTCCTTCAGTGGAGTCGTCGACTCTGCGACTGTCAACCCAATGACCGCGGTTGTGAGTTTTCTGGAAACGGAGACAGCACGGCCGGGATATCGAAACGGATCAATGTTCTAACTTCGACGATAAACGATGACATGACACCGCTTAATGCGGGAAGGGACGATTTGAGGTCTATTCAAAGCTGCAAGTTTCTCGAACATGTCAAGAACCGTGTGTCGCGCAGCCCCCAACAACTCCGCAATTTGAAACAGCACTTGTCCGGTCACTCGACAAACTCCCCAACGCCCCTCCACGAACTCCATCCACTCCCTTTGAGTTGTTCCTCTAATAACAAGCTTCGAGTGATGGAAGTTTCCAGCTGTCGAAGCGAATGAGAGTCCGGCCGTCGAGGGGCTTCCTGTCGAGAAATTTCTTCACTTGCGTGACCTCATTCTCACAAAAGCCGAACGCGACAACCATATTGCGCGCTATGCCTTGCTCTTGCAGCGGAGCTCTACCCCGTTCGAGTCCTCGTCCTTCTTCCTTATGCCGCGCCGCCGGCGAGTTGCTCCCTTCCATAGATCAGATCTGCGGAGTTTCCCCCAACCAAACCAAAGCAGGAGATTTTATCGCGAAAATTCAATACTCGACTCTTGAAGAGTGCAAACGTTGACAGTGAGTTGAATATACAACACAATGTGCTGGTGCATGTTGGTAACGAGGTCTGCGTCTGCTCTGACGCTATCGCCATCGCCGGTAGTTTTCTCCGCGCATGGAGGGTGATAGACGATCGCTTTGGACCCGCCCGTCTCCCCATGCATCGTTTTCCCCCAAAAAAAAGAACTTGACGGAAAAGGACGACGGCGTCGAGCGGAATGCCAGCGACATAGTCGGCCACGATGCATGATCTCAGTCAATTTCGAAACAGGCACGTCATTTACAAGGGAGCCTTGCTTTGCCGTCCGACTACCTGGCAGCCACGACGCGACGGCCGAGAGCAGGCGGGTCGGCATCCTGTATGACAACCGGGCTCATTCAACTCGCTTGTGGATCCCATATTCGGTATGATATGTTCACTCACGTCGCATCGAAACTGTTCATGCATTCTCGAATGGCCCGCTACTCTCCGCTCCAATAGAGATCCGTCCGCGCACTGTTTTAGCCAAAGCGGCTGCAAGGGCGAAAACAAGGGACGAACTTTGACGTTGAATCGATGTTTTCCGTGCACTGCATGGGCTCAGAGGAATTTTAGAGAAACGAACGAGGCATTTTCCCTCCGACGGATCTCCCACCCATTGATTCGCCTGAAGGTTCTTGGCTCAGAACGGGAAGAGGGAAACATAATGCGACCGTTATTATCACTCAGACAGTTCATTTCGCTGTCGTTCTACTCTCGTTCAGGGAATCTGGTGTCGCCACGACGTTTCTGAACCCAGCGGGAACAAGTGAGCTTCACGGAACTATGCATGTCACATCACAGAAAACCGCTCCTTCACTGTCGCACACGGAGTTCGTCGAAATGAAATTTACTTCTCGGCATTATAGAGCTCTGCCAAGTTGCCAGTTACTTCGCCGACAGCCGGTGTGCCGACACACCGACCGGTATAACGGCTTCCAACGGTTCCCAGACAAACTTCGAGCATCTCACCTTTGGCCTCAATAGTCCCGTCTGAGAACTCATTGTGCGCAAGGGAGTGATACACAGGATGACAAGTGACAATTAGAAAAGAAATAGAAACGCTTTTACGCGTGAGGAAAAACTCGCGTTCTGGGTGCGTGAATGTTTTCCCGTTACGAGGCCTAAAAAAATTAAATTTTGACTTCTTCATAGCTCGGCAACAAACTTTGGCTTGAAGTGGGAACTCTTCTGTGGTCTTTATGAGCTTTACGAATTAGCTAGTACAGTTTTATCCGGCGACGCACGAGTTTTGATTGCAGGTGGTCTGGCTTCCGGGTGAGTTTCCGAAGATTCTCCGGGCTCTAGCGGAGCACAACGAGTTTCCATTCAGTCGGACTATCACAATCTCCGAACATAACGGTCGCTTCTTAGCGGATTCGACGCGAATCATCTTCACGGACACTTCGTTCTATGGTCGGGTTACCGAGCCGGGACCGTTGTTGTCTCCAAGGCGCTAGCCGCCTCGTGAACGCCATACAAACCGCCACCGCGTTCGCCTAACTTGAATGGCGATGATTTCAACGCAGCTTCTGAATGCAGCCATTCAGCAAGTTCACAATAGCGATTACATCAACGACATGAACGACGATGGAATCAGCCGTCGTCCGCGGCTCCAAGTGCACCGCCAGTGTAAACGCTGAATTTTTGCAAACTTAATTTCTATGAAGTTAGCTACAACGGCTCTTTTTTCGGTCAGGACCGAAGCGCGGGCATCAATAGATAGTTGGCCCATTAGCTTAGTGGTTGCGGCGTGTGTTACCGTCGCTGTGGGCCGAAGCTTTCAAATACAAGTTTTTGATCTAATACCGGAACTTCCTACCTCCGACAACAAGGAACGTGATGCGGACCTTCCCCACATATATCATAGGAGATCCTTGCTGGCTATTCATCTTTAAGTCTCGGGAAAAACTCGGCGCCGCGAGCGTAAGCTTCGACGAGGATTCCGAGATCTCGGAGATTCCGACAGATTCTGGCTGGCACGGTTCGTAACAGCAGCAACAACAACACGGCGACGGAACAATACATATTTCTTTTCTCTGGGCTTGGAAGGCACGTAGCCGAACGGTTTCTATTGGAGACCAACAGCTTTCGTTCGACAGAAAAATATCAAAAACTGTTTACGAAAGCGAAGAATTAGCCCCGTTCGAATCAAGCACAGCAAGATCAACAGTCGCAAACGGACGGCGACCACAAGCCAAAAGAATCGGAGCGACGGTTGGAGAAACAACAGAGCTCGTCCAATAGATAAATAGAAAAAGTCTCACCAGATCGATGACGGGAGCGGGAAGCCGTTCGGGTAAACACGCTACAAATTATCGTCGATACTCCGGAGCGCGACGGCATAGAAACATGTGCTCGAACCGACTCTGAGATCCTGGTGAGATATGGGAAATGTCGGAATGAGCACGCACCGTCCGTCGTCGGAACGAGCTGTCTCCGACTTGACACACGTGAACGATGAATTCAGAGAATCTCTCAAACACAAAAAATCAATCGGAGTCGATGTTTCTCTTCCCACGAGGTTCTCAGCCGAAAGTCGAAGTCAGAATCAGAGAACTGTGAAAGGTTCCGAGCTAGTTCGATGTGTTGGAACTGTTCCTCGGATTTCGGTCGCTGATTTTTCCACGGCGCCAACGGGAGGAAGTAACAACAATCAATCCCCGCGCCCATGGCTTGCCACTCCGCAGAATCGTTGTTTCCACTCTGCAATCTCTTCGAGATAGAAACTCGGCAGACTCTCGTTTGCCATATGCCTGCAGGGAGGAAGGAGCAAACACGGAGCAAGATTCTTTCTCTATGCATAGCATAAAGCGGACCACTGCTTGCTTGCTTGCCGCTACGCTCGCTGGTTATGGAGCCATCGGAGCCAGAGATCGCTCTATGACGCAGATTCGGGGCCCAGTCGAGTTCCGCTAGACTGGACGACGCAGCTAATAAGAAAAACATGCTCCTTATTCGAGCAGCAAAAGATGCGGGACACGGGATCGCCAATCGCAAGCATCGTTCTGATTGCAAGACATCGAAACAGATGCATATTTCTCCCCTCGCGCAGATGTTCCGAGCAAGACGAGAACTCAGACCCGAGGATCGCCCTGAACAAAGCTCCGCCGAAGAGCGCTTTCGAAACTGATAACGTACAACTTCCGAAGACGATCAACGACACTCCCCTTTCAAGTGGAATAATTCCCTTCTCGACTGAGCGCAAGATGAGACATTACCTGGAAAAAACGAATCAACGTCAACCTCTGTGGTACTGATCAATATTTGGAGGAATAAATACATCATGTTTTCCGAATATCGAACCAATGTCAGAAGGAATGAAGAAGAAACACAAATCACTGGAGGTCTTTGAAAAAAGGCGGAAATCGCCAAGAAATTCGGAAATATTGCGCCGAGTACGCAGCAAACAACATCGAGGTGAGCACCTCCTCTCCTCATAATCTTCAAGATTGGTGAATGGCGTTCGATCTCTGCGAGCCGTAATGGAGGTAAACACTTTTCTTGAAAAGAGCTGCTGGAGACAGATATGTAAACCGAGTACTAAACGCAGTTCGCACAAGATAGGGTATTTCCCGAGAATCGATTCGAAAAAGCGATCCTTCAAACACTGTTTCTATTATGCAAACAAACGCGTGATAGAGGGCTGTTTCCTTCATCAAGACCTTTCAAGAGCTTCGACGCGAGCCCTAAAACGGGCAGCACCAACTCGAAAAGCTCAGAATACGACTCCGGCGTACTGCTATGAGGAGAGCCAGCACTCTCCGCACAGGTAGTTAGTACATATATATCGAGTTTCCCAGAACTCAGAGCGTCATCCCACATTCTAAGATGTTTTCGATACAATATTTCGGGGTTGCTCTCATCGCGGAGTCCAGGGTGCTTCCATCGAAAAATCAGCGATAGAGATTTGAAACGATTTTCTCTTTCTCCTAAGAAATTCCATATTTCGAAGAATCTCAAATGACCAGTCGCAGGACTAGAGATCGAAACAGAAGCGGTTCGTTCAATTCAATGGAGGAAAAGGAGACATGATCGAAACATATTTTCGAGCGAAATATGACGGTGACACATTTCACGCGAACGTGACTCCGCCACCGATCGAGAAGAGCGGAGCCCCTATTACGAAAGGCTCCAGATGAAGTCGCGTAGGGTCCATGGTGTCGTCGGTTCGGTATCCAGAGTTCGCGCAAATATTCAGCTTGCTTAGTGGCCGCCCGTGTCCATCCGCTAATTAGTGGCGCGTCCAATAGATGGAAAAGGATTATCTCATTGGGCCGATTTCCACAACACGGCGGAGCCGACGATGGTCGTTCCAACGATGAACTGTGATGTTTGCTGTCTTCACTGCAACAATTAACCTCTAGCACCCCGTCGGCGATTAGGCAAGCGGGCACCTTCTGTGAGTGAGATATTTATGGTTCCGTTCGGTCTATTCAAATCGACACTTACAAAGATATTGAGCCATCTAGACGGGGGCGGACCTTCTTCTATTCGCTGGTCTAATGACAAGAACAGGAAAAAAAAATGGAACCCGGAAGTGGAAATTGAGAGAAAGGCGGCGGCGGGGGGAAAGTCATCAGCGGTCGATTCAGATCGGGAACTCCAGAGCGGCCCTCCACTGCTCATTAATAACCAACGAACATCATGCGCCGATTGAGTTTCAGTTGTCTCGATCCGACTCCTCAGTGAGTTCTTGGGTATCGTCTTTGTTTATTTGAGAGCAAGAGTTCCGTTACGACTGATTTCAGCTTCTCGTGTCCGACACGAACTCCAAAATACCATGTAGAAGGAGTGCGGAACCTTCGCCTGCCGCTGTTGACAGGGAACTAGTGTCGAGGTAGAGTTGAGTTACGCCGCCAGGTAACCGAAGCCATCGCTGCCCCGCTTGTTACTGAACGAGATGACGAGAAATTGGATCATACGGACGAAATTGGCTACCTGCCTACCGTAGTCGGGTGTCTCAGGTGCTCTTGGATTCTGTTCATCTCGTCGCGAGTTCGTCCAATCTCAGTAAAAAGAAAAATAACTCGATCGGAGAGGGAAAACTGGAGATTCGGGCTTTCCCGTCCTGCACTTTCGCTGACCACCTCGCGAAGCTTCCGATTGAGTGATGTGAGCTGGTTGTGAGACTCTCCGAGGTCGTCAATGCGCTTTGCATTTTCCCTGTACCACTCTGTCAACTCTACAGCGATTTGTCGCGACGAGCGTCAGAAGAACGAGAGAGATTCTTCCAGTTCAGTCGCTTGTGCTTCACACGCGACATTACGACACCACGCGTACGTTTCGGACTCAATGGAAAGTTTGCATGCGAATCGATTCGAGAGTCATATTTCACACGTCGAGCAGTGCTGAAAAAAGACTTTCGAGCGAAACTCGAAAGGCTTTGACGGCAACGATCAGAGTTTCCCTCAAGGCCAAGGTTCGGGTCACTCTGAGAGTCACGCTCGCTGGCCGCTATTTAGCTGAGTTCACAAGGTTGCAGAACGGCTATGACTCTTCTCTGCGCGATACATCGTCGGTCGCTGGACCATCTTGAAAGAGATATGTCACTCTTCTTGACGCGCATCCGATACGTCCGCTGAAGCCCGGCTTTCACCGATCGGACCACTCAACCGAGAAATATAGAAATACGAACATAGGAAAACACGCGTCGTGATACATCTGAAGCGAGAAACGCCCGACACTTGCAACAGTTCATGCTGGCGAGTGGTGCGGAAGAGTTTCACTCGGAACAACGAGTTTCGAAGTTAATGGAAAATATCGTAATGAGCGTCGAGTCATAAGAATCTCTTTGCTCCGATCGGTCGTGAATCTGTTTGCTCGTGCGATTTTCTGATACGAGGATTACGTGTTCTGTAATTTATTACGTCGCGTGGGGTAAAGCGAATTTCGTAACTCCACAGAAGTCCCGACGTAAGGCGATGCGAACCAACCAAGCAGAACATAACGCCGCCGCCGTAAGGCACCATCTGGTGCCACAGGGCACCTTATGTGAGTCTGTCTTTTCGTTTGTCCGCCCAGTTCAGAAGATCATCTCAGAGCTTTGCTTCCTTCGTGATTTTTCTGCTCGATTGAAAAATTGCCGGCATCGTGTGATGATATGCAAAGTGCTCAAGGGATATCGTGTCCTTTCGGATCGTATTTCAAGGATCAATTCAACATCCTGTGGAGCAATCCCTCACATCGATTGAGATATGCTCCATGCTGGCAGCCAACGATATTGACGATGAGTTCATCAAAAAAAAAAAAAAAAAACGCGACAATTTCCCTAAAGACTCATCTGTCACCTGCTGCAAGTGTCTGTGCCACTCCATCGAAACTGTGTGGCAACGAATAGCTAGCCGAATTCAGATGAGGAACGTGCTCGTCGAATTGTTTGCCCGACACTCTATAGCTGATGTTTGACATGAGGAAGGAAGTATTTCGGAAAGCAATTTGCCTGCTAGTCTGGTTCGTCAAGAAAATAGCTCGCTGTTCTCCTTGTTAGCCTTGGCATTGTCTGAGCTGCTAGCATCCGCCAAAATGACGACCCCGGCGGTGGCGGCGACGACGACGACGATTGGCCCACCAGCAACTAGAAGAAGCTAGAAAGAGAAAAGTCAAGCGTCGATCGACGCGGCTGAGATGAAGATGGAAACACTCTCACCAGGCCCTTGAAGAATTTCTCTCCTTTTCTTGTCTGTCCGGCATAAAAACGAGACGAACCATCAACGATTCGATGAACAAATTGGCTGGAGGCCATCACCTTCATGGTTATATCGATAATATCTACACAGAATTTTTATCCGTAGGAAGACCGAGATCGCGGCAGTTGGAAAGTTTTCCAAGTTTGGGAGCTCTGTGAGCCGAACTCCGGGTCTTCTGTATCTGTCGTCCTCCTCCATCGATCGAAACATGAACGATTTTCCGCTTCGTGACATCAACGCGGGCCTTTCAACAATCGTAGTCTCCCTCGCTCAAGTTCGCATAGGTCTGTCTGATGTGAGCCGACCGGGGCGACTTCCTGTGGTGAGCTTCTAAAATTCAAAAATACGCTCGACGTTCTAGCAGACGTGCTTCAACAATGGCGGGACCGATTTGGAATACAAAAGAGCCGACAAAAATGTCGTTTCGAAAAAGAACTACCAGTTATTTTCGGTAATTCGGAAAACGGTATTTGTCACCAGCAGCTGCTTCAACAGTCTCGTGAACTTCATCTCGACGAGGAGAACAGAACTTTGGCAAGTTTCCTCGATCGAGGAAATTTTCCCGAGGCGTTTCGTGTCCTATCCGGAGTCACGCCCGACGAAGAAAATCGAATTCCATACCGAACGCTGTTCCGCCGCATCGCGGTTGCGAGCCCAGCCGTGCAGAGGAAAACGCAGCGGAAGATTATGATGCTTTCGGCAGGGGCGACGATGAGCAAACAAGGGCGCCGGCCGCCATTGACAAGTCGGTTGTTGTCAGTCGCCAGAAAAATAGAGTAAAAGGAAGAATTGAGAGAGAGAAACGACGCTCGGGGAGCACAAAAGCCCTCGCAGACTGTGTACGGGCCACTGCACGTAATTCACTCCGGCAGCGAATCTGCATATGGAGGAACGGGGCCGGGGAAGTGTTGCTTGCTGTCGATGCACAAGTGCTAGACTGCGAGCGCGCGAAGTCATCCACGCACAAGAAGACAACGAAGCAAGTCGAAGCAAATTTGTCAAACAGCTTTTCGCCTGCGACGAAATCCATCCACACAAATCGCGCATATGTTTCTTGCTTCGTCGAGTGGTGTTTGAATGAAAATCAACGATGATACACAAAAAAGGTGGCAGACAGATCTGACTTCAGAACAGGATCCCACGCTCTCGTAACGCGAAACTACTTCACAGCGGAATTCCGTTAATAATGAGAATCAACCAACAACAACATCAACAACAGCCCACTTTGTTCGTGTCTGATAGGAACGGGCACTTTGATATGAAAGGGGGCCCGGGCCGCAGTTCGAATCGTTGACGTTTTCCGAATATCGTACTATATCTGATAGGGGTGATACTGACGACCGGCGTGGCGGTGCAACGGTGGCTCTTGCCGTCATCCCACGGAAGCATGGGATCAAATTCAACAATGGTCCCATAGAGCGGGAACTTCCGCGGGATTCCTTCAGATCCTCATACTAACACCCAGAAGGTTCTCACCTCCGCCGAGAATAGTTCAACACCCGTAACGAGAAGTTCAATTGTATCTTTTCCTGCGCGACGGCTACGTTGACTACTGTTCCGATAGTCCGTGGGCAAAGGTTGATCGATGCGGTGGCATCCGCGGGCGAAACCAGTCAGAATAGATTAAAGTGGTCGCAAACGTTGTTCTGGTGAAGTGCCAAGTCATCTTCGAAGCCAAACTGGGAACCATTGAGCTGAGTGAGTCACGCGGTCTTCGACGCCATCGTTCACTTGAGATGATCTCACTCAACTGACTCTACAACGAGCCACTTTACGATTGTTTCATTGTCGATCTTGCGAAGCACGAGGTCAGTTTGGAGAGAGTGTATGTTGACAGATCACGGCGTTTGCGTCGACGAACCTCCAGTGGCGGCCAGCATTCAGAAAGAAATTTGATCCTCGGAAAGCTGGTCAGCTTCAGGGAAACGCTTTTAAAACTTCGCTTCACTTGGACGCGCTTTGAAATATGAGCGAGCGCATGACTGAGCCGAAAAGCGTCAAGATATGCACATCGCGCGCGCCGCTCTTTTAGGCTGCACTCTATCGCTAGATTGATGTTTGGGTTTGTACGTCTTGGAGATAACCGCGAGTGTCGGGTGATGCATGAACTTCAAGACGAGCATTCGACCATTTTGAAATGCTTTCCGCTGAGGTTCGCGGAGCGCCACGGGAAGGCTAAAACCTCGACAAGTCGAGAGCAAACAGTTTTTGTTTGGCGCAATCCGGATGGAATCACAATCGCTCCCGTTGTCGTTAGGTAATTCAATGTTGCAACGACGAACTCAAGTAGAAGTCCCGGCTGGCTTTGACGTTCAATTGGACCCAGGTCCTGATGGAAGCCTGGTGAATGTTTTCCGAAATGTTCTGGATAGTGTTAGGAGAGAGTTCGTGATGCGTGGACAGGATGCTCGAATAACTATAACTTGAGAGGGAGGAGTCGTTGCACGCGAGTTGTCTCCACGCACCTTCTTCCCGCACCCATGAATCATACTGACAATGAGTGAAAGTTGTTGCTGGCTCCTAACAGCTCGCAGTCCGATGATTGTACGACGACCGAGTTCCATGTCGGCACCAATCTCGACGTCATCTCGATACTGGCGCATCCCCGTGGGCCGTGGTTGATTTCGTTCTCATTCGGATTTAGTCTTGGAAACTCTTTGTCTGAGGAAACATCGCGAAGCACGCCAGCCATCAAGTCGAGTAAAGTTTCAAAAAGATAACGGCGTGCACGCAAGGCTAATGAGTTAAGAACAAGGATGGTCGTGGTGGGCGACTCTAACCACGGTATCTTTTCGTCACCTCGAATCCTCTGTTCGCTGCTTGTGGCCGCCAAGCCTCTCACTCAGACGGACAACAAAGACCACAGCGACAACAACAAGAAGTCAGGCGGATTGTCGTCCTCCGCCTAGAAGAGAACGCTGATGGATCGAAGTCGCTAATGAGGGACGGATGGAGAAAAAAATGCGGCTAAACCTCGCGGTCCGTACGCGATAACCGAACAGACAGATAAGAATGCATCGACGACCTAATTGAGCGTTGCTTCAAGTACCTGATCGATAGATAGATAGATAGATAGATAGATAGATAGATAGATAGTTATCAATGAACACCGAAGAGGCATTCTCCGGAAACCTGGAAATCCGTTGTTGAAAGAAACGCTCGCTATGCCAGGTCGCTTGGTTTCCTCTGAATTGGGAGCTCCTGGTCCGGCACCCACGGGAATGGGAGCTCTCGTCCATTAGTTTGTCGAGTGGGCGAAATGGAACAAACGACAAAGGAGGCAAAAGGAGAACAGGCGATTTGTTACGAAACAACACATTTCGCTGCCAAGTCTCCTGAGTTCGAGAAAGGCTAACGCGCTCGAAACTGCTGTGGCTTCGGTTGCGGCCGCTTTATTTTCTCCTTCGTCATGCATCACCCAAATGGAAAAATTGAACTGCGGCCTCAAACTTCTGCCTAGTCTGCTTTTGCTTTCGCTTAACCTTGACAACGTCCTCCGCCAATGCAAACAGCCGATCCCTGGAGCAGTTCACCGCCCAGAGATCGCCGTTTGAATTCCGTCCGTGAAGCTGTTCGCACGGAAATTCGTCCTCAGTTATCCGCAACCGGGTTCCTTCCTCGAGCGAATCGAGCTCTTCCAACAGATGTCGATGGAAGAAATCTCTAAGTGTCATCTTGTCGTCATCGTCAAGGAAGAGGTTAAGTTCAAGTTTTCTCCTTCGAGTCACTTCTCGTTTTATAGCCCGTATAAGAAAGACAATCACGGCATCATTGTGAAGTGACACGGAATCATAAGAGTCGCAGACAATCGTTCTGTCCGGCATCCGATGATCGCAACCATAATTTTTATACACGCCCACACCTGCTTCAACTAATAGTTAGAAAGCGGACAGAAGCTCGCAGAAACTTCGTTTTCTCGTCCACACGAGCAACTGACTCACTCGACCCGTTACTCTGGTCGCTCGGCCAGTCGACCGGTCAAAGGGCGAAAAGACGAAGCCGTAATCAGATCTGATCCCTCACGTACGGCCTCCTCCAAAGAACTAGCGGCAACGGCGGACTCGAACGTTCACGTTGATCCCCGGGTCAACGTCGAAACGGTCGTCGAGAGAGAGAGAGAGAGAGAGAGATCCCATGAATGAATAGAAGCCTCGTTCAGATTGAAGACCTCAACGAAGAGAGCTAGGTATTCAGATGACGAAAACACGCGTTTTGGCACTCGTTCCAAAAATAGCTCTCACGCACTGTGGAGTAGAAATGGATGAATGGGCCTATCAAAAATCTACGCGGCCGCCGGAAATATCTCCGCATTGCAACGTTCTCGACCTCTATGCCAGACGCTTGGGAAATAACTAGCAGAAAAGTTCGAAACTGTAGAGGCGGTGTAGACTCACTCCCCCTGTCGAGAGATCTGATTCACTCCGTACGCTGGAAAGGTCTACGAGAGTGATTTCATTTCGCGAAGCATCTTTCGCAACTACGGGCTAATCCAGAACGCTGTTGGAAGTTTGGGACACTTTCGGCCGCGACCGAGATTGGACCTGTTCGTGACGTCACGAAGCGGCGAACTTCGATGAGATTATCTGTTCGAGAGCAGCTTCGGCCACGAGCGATAGAGTATGAAACAATTCGCTTATCGGCCCGAAGTAGTCTCCCCATAATCGAATAGGACTCGATTAACGGTTCTGGCGTTCAGTGAACTTTCCAGCCTCACTCCGATACCTTTCCGTACGATATCGCGAACGTCCGAGGGGCTTTGATGCTCTTCGGAGATCAAATGACGTACCATCTCATTGATTAAAAATCCATCGATTAATCAATAAAATCAAGATAATGGACAATTAGACGAGGACTGGTCCTAACAGAGCAAGGGCAGCGGGTCAACAAGAACATTGGACGAACGTTATCGGTAACGGAGACTGAATGGAAGCGAGCGACGAGGTCGAATTTCCTCTTGCGTCGACGCTGACGAAAATAAGGAGAGTACATTCAGTAGACGAGCGAGCGGCCTGTATTAACCTCTTATCAAGCTTTCAGCGGTGCTGGAATCCCTTCCGGGCCTTCGGTTGTTAGGCAATGCTCCTCGCAATCGGAGCTCAAACAACAAACAGGAATTCTCGTTTTGGAAAACCGAGAAGCCCGCGTTTCTTTTGTTCAACTTCGTGGATCCGTCAATCCGAGCGGACCGACAGAACGACAGACCGTTTGAACTGACTGTGAATGAACACGAAAGATGGCTACGCAAAAAAACAAATGGTAAAAATAGAAAGAAACGACAATGAAAGAATCCCCGAATATAAGAAAAAACACACCGCTTCGTCTGACATCACCACATTGGAAGATGATGAAGACGTTTCCACAAGAAAAGAGCGGTAAAAATGAGGAATATTTATATATAGATAGATATAGAAACAGATGGGTAGGTGAATATCGTATCCTCGATCCAGAGAGGAAAAACGTGAGATCGAACGGAACTCCAGATCCTCGTCAAAACACACGACTTCAGTGTCTCCTTCGTCCTGATCATCGTTTGAGAGATTCAAACTCCGTCCTTGACCATCTTATCGAGACCCTGAGACCTCGGACGATATCAATCGAGCGCCATCCTAGAACTATAATGACAAACAAACAAGAGGACATGAGAATCCACGAGCAATAGAGAAAGAACCAAATAAACACAACGAAAACAGGAGGAAAGAAAAACGTTCCCAGCGTAACACGAGTGGTATTCAGCTTCTGGTCGAGCCGACGCTTCTGGCTAACTGTGACCAGTGAAAGGCCAGTCTAGCAGTTAGCAAGCCAGTCCGACAGTCAGGCAGCCGGTCGCGCTGACTAGGGAGCCCCTCAGGAATGAAGCGACCGACGCCACAATAACTTCTGTCGGCTCGAGGGAAGAAAGTGGCGTGAAGTCAACGAATCCGCCACTGTTGTTCGTCTCGTCGTCGATTTCAAGCATCCTGTTCAATTAACCGCGATCGAGGCTCGAATAGACCGTGTTGTTGAGGAATCCCTAAACTGGTAACGAAGTCTCTTTGAGTACCGCGACTCCTGGAAGGTTCGAGCTCCAGAGAAGTTTCCATCAAAAACTATTCCGCTCAAGGAAGTGCCGAGAACACGAGTTTTCGCTGTCTGAGGGCAACTAATTCGCCGATCTCGTGACAAAATCAGTCTGACGCCACTCGGTCTCAGGAGTAAGAAGAGCTCGTCGAGCTGGCGTTCCAAAACCGTTCTACCTATTTTATTGCGGTGCAATCTCAGTGGATACAGAATGCGACTCAATTCTCCCAATCCAATTTCCCTCCTGAGGCCGAGCAAACATACATCCTAACTAACGGTGGGAAGGGGAAACCAATACGAAGTTCGTAAGTTTTCCAACACTTTCAGATCGGCGAAGGTTCCAGGCTGAAGTTTCCCGAATGTCGGCAATCAGCTCCGACCAGTTCCCGTTGTGATCCCTGTCGACGTCGGATATTCGATGATTGCGGGTTCGGTTCGCTGAAAGGACCGACGGAGTCTTGGCTTAGGTTTGCCTTCCAAAATGAAGACAGCTCGGGAATTCTATGCGAGGTGAAGTTCACAGCGAGAGCTCAGCCCGAGGGAAAAACGCAGCAAATAGAAAGGATCTGTAGAATCCCTTGAACTACACCTCGAACCCGCTCTGGAACAGACCGAGGCAGCAAGCAGATCGTCTAGTCCTGGATTAACTCAGAAACTATTGAAACGCAAAGCAAACTCGCGAAGGGATGGATCGATTCGCCGTTTGGCGTCTGGTGCAGCTTTCCGGGTGAATGGATGCCAGAAATGGGGGATAACCAAGTGTACAATTGGTTTTCATTATTTCCATCACCCTGACGCTACCCCTCAGAGCTGACTAACAGCAGCTCGCCCCGCTTGTCGACCACAACGGGAACTCACGAAGTGCGTTGAATTCGACGCAAAAGTCTGCCTGGAAGCCGATTTTCCTCAAAGCTCTTTTACTCGGAGATAGCTCAGATAGCGCTCACAACGGAGGCAAGCTCCTGTTTGACAGACGTTGATTGGAGGCGTTCGTATGAAATTTGTGCAATTGTTGGAAGACTCTTCCACTTCGTGGTTCTCCTTCGCTTATTCTGAATGACTTCAAGAAATAGACCGTTGGCGCGTCTCCATGACCACGAACGCGCTGAAAAATCTTTCCATTCGAAGGTATCAACGGATTCATCAAAAACCTATGGGAAAACGGCCCATGCACCGACGATTCCAGTGTTCACGTCGGAGCGAAAAAGTATCAAGCTCGCTCTCGATTACCAACTTTGTATCGATGCACGCTCACGATGAACACTTTTCCCAAATCAGGGAAAGCCTCTGAAAAGTTTCTCCTTTTCACCGAAACGACCGAGGAATCCCCGCAGCCGAGTCCGCGCATTATGGTGCGCCATTCGCGGACCTGTTGTTCCGGATTTGCTCGGCTCTCATTAAATATTGATCATCGGATCGAGGACGACGCCTGATTCTCCCCATTGTCAGCCTCGGAGCGGGGCTCCTTACGAGAATCTTTCCCCTCCGGCGAATCTCCTCCAGAAGATCGAACTAGCGAGCCGAGGTAAAAGAAAGCCTCCGTTCGGGTCGCTGACAGCTATTAGACGCAACGTACGATCGATATAGCCCTGTTATAGCTGCGCAAAAGAGCACTTTGTGCTTCATAAGGGGAGCGCGCGTTGCTGTGCATCGCTCCAATCATCATCCGCCTGGAAAGCGAGCTAACCGAGGGACCGGCTAACGACTTACAGGGGAGGAACTGTTGAATGAGCTTCCTCATCGTCCAGACGTACGGAGATGCTGAGCAGAGGATCGAAGGGACCGAGGATAGACCCAGCCAAGCGCAGGAACATCTCCTGGATTCAATCGAAAACCTCGAGCCAAAGTTCAAAAACCAAGGGTGTTAGCATTCAAAACATCCCGCCACCATTCCACTCTCCATGGTTGGAGACTTCCGATGACAACAATAAAACGAGACACAGTGTGTCCAGAGTGCGTGAGCACAGTGCGGTTACGTTGCCTCTTGCTTCTGTTAGATCAAGGTCGAATCCGGTAGTCTGTTCACCCGAGTACGAAAGATAACAAAGGGAAACCGCTCGAGATCCAGATCCGTCCTCAGTGGCATGGCAACGAATCCCTGAGAACGAGCACTGATAGCTCAAAGACAGAAGTAGAATCTTGGCTTCAGTTCGCTCATCGGTGTTTACCGGTGGTCTCTGTGAAGCCGTCAATTCTCGCAAGAAGGGTGTGGTGGCCCGCACGACTCGACGCATCTGCCTGCTTGTCTAACTGCTACTTCTATTCGTGAGTATCTAATCAAGAGACCGCCGCCCGTTGAATTTCTCACCGATGATCGCCATCGAGAAATCACATTCGCACATATACCGTACAGACCGAGCGGTTCCGTTAGTGACGATCTTCTCCTTTATTAGAGGAAACTACGTTGCCTCAAGTCAAAAAGTGTACGGCGTTGAGCGAGAGCGGTTTCGCTCGGGTATTTTGTCGGTCATAACTCCTGTTTTTCCGTTAATCATTCGGAAAAGCCCGCACCATTTGTTATAGGAGAAAACCTCTGAAGTATGATGTTCTCAATGGCCGGAACTTTTCCATTTATACTCGAGTCTGTTTCCACTCGCTGCTGCTCGACGACGAGTCAGCGAAATGGTGTGCTCCGCCGATTCCTCGCTTCGAATCCCCGGAGCTCGTTTGGTCATACATTTGTTTCCATACCTTCGTTCCTCGAGAACGCTCGTACAGATAATGAGCATGGACCTAGGGCAAGCAGATGTTCCCAACGGTTCTCACTTCGGAGTTTGCATAACCTGCAGCAAAATTACGGATATCACGAGTCGAGTCCCTCGGTCCGGATTTCTCACTTTTTGTCTTCTCCGATCTTCCTTCAATCAGCGTTAATTTCGTCGGGCGAGCATTTAATTATTGAACGCTCATTGTTACCAGCAGTGGACTGGTGTGTCGATAGAAAGCAGGAGGAGTCCCTCTTCTCATCAGTCAGATCTTCTTGATTGATATCAGGGAAGACTTTCCGGCCGGAACTTAACGAGGTTTGGAATTTTAGCAATCGTTGGAATCTCTATCCTTCAACGCTTCCTTTCGAGAAAGTCCAGTAGCTTCTTCAATTCCAATTTCTTCTTTTCGGTCCTGGATTCCAGTCGTCAGGGTCCTTCGAATGACTCGGAATTTCATCGAGAACGCAATAACTTTCCTCGATGGCATACCATCGAACGCTCAACAAAAAGTTTTGAGCCTGGCGCCGCTATCGGCCGCGAACAGTTTCTCGAAAAGTTTTCAATCTTTGACAGTCTTTCGAGTTGTAATGAGGCGGCTCGACGCCAAATCGTCGTCCGATTCGAGAACTGCTCGACTCGACAATCGAGGAACGTCTGCGAGGAATGTTTGCTCAAAGTTTCCAGCGGCCGTTCCGTTCAATTATGTCATCGATTTTTCCTTTTCACCGATTCCGAGAACGTATCTGACTAACCCGTGCGTGGCGGGGACGAGAAAAATATGAAGCCAGCTCCCCGTGCCGAATCTGAATGATTTATCTCCAACCCGGGAGTTGGCATTCAACTTGAGGACGGAAACGGAACAAGCCAAACGATATTTCAGTCCATGTCACCGGAAGCACAGGAAGTTGCCTGGAGAGCAGCAGGTCGTCCTGATCAACTCCTGAGCTTGCTCGACGGGAGAGTCTCAAGGAGGGTGCGCCGCCGGCCGCTTCTTGCCGCGGTGATGCAGCAGCAGCAGCAGGAAATCTTCTTTCCAAGATCTTCTGCAGGAGGAAAACTCTCCTCCAATCGTATCTCTCCATAACGACCTCTTTACACAACTGTCTCGAATCGGAAGTCTTCTCAGATTCAGGGATTTCACATCAACGTCCGTTTTCACGCAAAATGAATTCAGCGATTTGCTGCGGGGCGTGAATTGAAGTTGAAGTTGTCAGATACAATTTGCGGAGGATCTATCAATCCACCGATCTGCGGGCTATGCGGGGATTGAACGGCTTCTCCGCGCCGCTCACGTCCGCGTGCAAACACAGCGACGACGGAGCGAGCGAGCGAGCGAACAAATCAACTTGAGACAAGAAGGGAGGAACTTCGAAGACGCCAAGATCCACGATCAAAGTTAAGCTCGGCGCAAGTGGAAACCCGCTGACAGAACGAAATTGAAGGCTTTGTAGCTCGTCGGTCTATCTGCTACCGTTCGCTCGCTCGCTTCACCCGCGTTCATCATTTGCGGCTGGGCAAGCGCTCAGTGTCTCGTCGTGGTTTTGTTTTCTCTCCTTCTTGACTGACCACTTTCCTCTCGGGTCAGACAACGAGGGTGAAGCTCAATCGCAAGTTGTTCAAGTTCCGGACAGCAAACGGTTTTCTCAACAGAATTCGAGCATTCTGAGCGAGCACATACCGGTGCTAGAAGCATCACGGCGACGGCGGCAGCAGCGTATGGCACAAGTACCATGGCATGACGCGAGCAAATTCTTTTGGTCCGTCGAGTCATTCTTTTTAATGTGAGGCACGCCATTCGGATCTTGGATGTCGTCACCTCATTCTCATGTGATGCCGCCGTGACACTCATGGCGATAGTTACTCCGCGAGATAAAGGACGTGGGATGCGAGGTCCGATGTGAGCTATGAGTGGCGTCCGAGCTTGAACGACTCGATGCTCTCTTTTGCTGCTGATGACGATGATGAAGATGGAGACGAGGAGGTTGCACTCGCCACTAACCAAGGAAGCCAAGCGTCACAGGAGCCGGGGGAATTGTTTTGCAGGAATGCCTCCCAATGACCGATACAGAATCGTTTTCCGAGCGAGGTTTTTGAAAGTACTCGTTCTCACAGCCTTCCGCTCGCAGACACAAAACCGTCGACGACGAGCTTTTAGCGCCGTGCTCTGCCGCATGGTAGTTTTGTTTCGGGCTCGACAAACCTCCCACAATACACATGTCTGCGCGGAACATTCCGCTCCATTTCACATAATGATGTGATGACAATACAGAACATAAACAACTACGTGAAAGCCGGATCGACAAGCGGGCGGGCGGACGAACGGACTCACAGACGAACGGACGCGCGGATGAGCGATCCGTAGAGCTCACTCTGACCGTAGGCTGGCTGCTTCTGCGCCTCCGGCCTGCTAAACGAAAGTAATAACTGCCGCATCCCTGTTTGATGTGTCCAATGTTGCATGGACAGACTCTGTAACTCACTTTCCGTTTTGACAATTCGGCCGTTTCCAACGACCGTGCCGAAGAGGTCAGGACATCGGAATGTGCTACACTTTCAACCGGAGACCCTTCACTCCGCCTCTACACTGGTCGAACCCGTTCTCTCATGGTCGCTGAATGTTCACACGCAAGCGTTATCTGTGCAGCAAGTGCTGGAACTCACCAAGATCAGATAGACTGGTCGATAATCGAAACAAGTTGTGTGTATCATATAGCGAATGAAGTCGACGACAAAAATCCATAGAATCGTTCGACGGAAAGGCCGGCGCTGCCCACACTGCGATCAAGCTTTGACAAGGTCGTCCCGCGAGGAGCGGTCACGACGGACCAGAAGACGCGATGCCGAATCAACCCTCGGAACAGCGGAAAAGCAGCGCCGCACACTCACAATGGCGATAACAATAACGATGATAACAAAGGCAGAAGATCTTTTCAAGAGAATTTGAACGAAGTGACACATTCTTCAAAAAAATATATCTCAGACCGCTTTGTCGAATGAAATTTCAACTGGATAAGAAACGCTGCTGTCCACCTGACATAAAATCGCATCAATGCTCGCCGGTGATGAGTACTGACGGCACGGCGCCTCAGTCAGACAGTCGGCGGACTTGATGACAGCGCGAAAAGCACCGTAAGCGCCGATTCGCAGCCGTGGACTGGATCGGAAGCCGTCAATTTTTCACTGACGGAGAATATTCTGGATACGGGCGCTTTCTTTCCATCGACTCCACTGTTTCTCGAGTCTCGAGGAAGTCGGGACGACGACGACGACTGTGCCCATGACGACTCCGGATTGAAAAATTCCTCTTCTTCCGCCGAGTTTGTAATCTGCTGTTCGACAGCACAAACTCGCGTGTTCCACAACGTTAACCAGCCCCTGTGTTGCGAGGATTTCGAAGCTTCCAAGCGTCCTTTGTCAAAGTCTGAAATTGTCGGATCAGGAGCAAAGGAGGAGTGTAGCTTTTCCATCGCAGTCGTCGACCACGTTCAGACGAGCCGTGTGTCACCACTGCGAGCGTACATTTCATATGCATAGGGGAAGGTACCGATCACACTTTCGTTTCGACTGGGCTACACGACTGATGCGTGACCATATTGCCAGGCTGAAGCGCGACTTTGGCTAGGTCGAACCAATACAACGTTTGCTGCAGGAAGCTTTAATATGATCGCGCAGGAACGACGACCTCCCGTGTCCACAGCACCCCTCGTTACGTAATACATCGCGAAAACGAGGGGTTGGCTCCAATCGTGACGTTCGTTCCGTTGGTGACAGCCGACTTGAGAGCTCAACGTCAAATGACAGAACGATGCTAACGACTGCCGCCTTTCCAGGCAGGGGTCATTGAAGCACCTCACCTTGGCCGAAGAACTTCTTCAGCTTCACCTTGGAAACGTCAAAAACGAAGTCTGCTACGCACCGATCAGCTGTCTAGGGAAAAGTCAAAAAACGTCAACACCTTCGAGATGAGTTTCTACTCAGTCTGCTCCAAGGTTGCGGACTGCACCCCGCCGGACGATGCTCTCTCGAAAGTCTTTCTTCCTTGGAGACAGCACGAGGAATTCCGCCGAATTCGATGGATCTGAATCGGAGCAAAAACGAGGAGAAGCGAATCCTTATTTGCATCGAGGACGTTGTCATAACAAGACCCTTAAACAAGCCGAGGAATGTCAGCTGATCTCGCTGTAAAGTTCGTCTTAATAAACCCGCCAAAATTAGATTTTACGGTCTATGAGACAGGGCCGGAATTAAGTCACGTTGTGGCTCCTCGCCGCTCTAGCTATCAGGGGCAACGACGACGTCGCTTTAAATACATGCTACGACGAAGCCTGATCTCGGAACAAATTCCGAAACAAACATACATATCTAATAATGCACGCATATGAAACTCAGCGTGCCGACGACGATGACGGCGGCTGCGACGACGTCAGGCAATCGGAGGAGATCCGCCGACGACTACGACGGGCGAAGGCACGTGTGTGCTCACCAGCAGCTGACGTGACCTCGTTCCAGGGTGACAACTCGGTCTAAATAAAGTTTCTTCTTTTTTTTTTGGTTTGACCACTCCGTGCAGGCCAGAAGTGAGATTTCAGGCTTGTAATGAATTATGTACGGACATCACGGTTTGCACTTTTTGCTTACGTCAACACGCTCTCTTTAGCTGTTTGGCTCATGTATCAGCTGCGTCGACCGGGATGACCGCCTAGACCGTAAATCGATGTAGGTAGGCAGCAGCCAGGTAGGTAGGTGGGTAGGCAGACAGGTAACAAACACTGTCATGTCCTGGAACAGCTCACCGGTGAACGAGTGAGTCAAATCGCTAACGAGCCGCAGATCCTGAAGAGACAATGTGCCCGAATTTCACAACGGCCCCACCACTGCTCGGCGAAGTTGACGATTATCAGCTTCCCAAACGCAACCATAGTCTCGTCGAGTCATCGCGATCAACCGGAATTTGTGAATTGGAGAGTTCCCCGATGAACGACAAAGCGACGATTCTCTTGAAAACCGATTCAGCATATGGCCAGGCTGCACGAGGACCGTATTCTTCAACGGTACACTCAGTTAGAGAGCTGAGCTCAGTCAGCTTCCCGATCGGCTACCGAGCCGGTGTTGGCGCAAACATCGGCGCCGCACCGGTCGGAGGCACGCGGCAAACCGGTGCTGTTCGATGATTGTGCAGCGTCCGTTGATTCTTTTTTCGGATGTTGACAGTTGAAGTAGGATTCTAACGAACTCTCGCAAGAGAAGAAAACGCCAACGATTGCCGCTTAATGAAAGACTACTCAGAACGTTCATGGACAAGAGTCGCCCACTGCGGAACTGTCAAGCACTCGGCAACCCACAGCTTTCGAACGTTGTTAGAGGACGTGAAAATCGGCGCGCCGCGATCATGCCGGTCGCCGAAGCCGCTGCAGCAACGGCTGTCTGCTCACATGAGACATCACCCCACCCCGCACAAGGCCGAAGTGACAGATGGTGCGGAAGGAACTCGGCTGCAGGGGCCAACAACTGGGGCGAAACACCGGAGTCGTGCTGGAGTCAGATTGAGATTCGCACAAAGACACGCACAATGATAAAGGGGCAGGGAATGCACAAGACGGAATTCCAAAGCTCACTCATGCTGCTGCTTCTGCAGCCTCACCGGACGATGCCAGTCACTTACAGAACTCGACTCGTCAAAGTGGAACTCTTCTCGTAAAGGTAGCACAGCGGCAATCACGAGCCGAGATTTTGAGGGAACAACTGGCCGTCCTCATGTTAATGGCGGTTCTGATTTCCCTCGAGATTTCGATGTCCGCGAGCGTCATCGATGCGGAGTGAGTTCGTGTTTTGAAAACTATCCTCCACCATCCATACTTCGGCCTATGTCAACGACGTCGTCGTTGTCGTACTCCGGTCCGTTTGAGTGTTTGCTAGTCGGAGCATGGTATTTTTAGCAAGCCATTTTCGATTCTAAACTCGTTCCGTTGTTATTCCTATCATGGACAAACAGAGCGGCAGCAGTGGAAGCTGCCGAGCTTCACAAAAACAACGTCGCATGCTAAACAAATCGAGTGGCTGCTAATTGTTTGAGAGTTTCTTTCTTTGACATGCGTTTCCTCAGCTCAACTCTGAAGAGTTCTCATCTACGCGTTTGTTGATTTGGTGAGCGTTTTCCCTTGTGTTTCGAGGAACAAGACTGGTTCCACGGAAACAGCGTGAGCAGAACCAGAAATTTTCACCACTCCTCCCTCTAATAAAGCAGGCTTGGAATAACGACAGCGTCTCCGGATGAAACAGCGGCGGCACTGACGCCAGCAGTCGAAGTCGGATCAGACGTTCATCATTCACCGATCGGAAACTGCTGAAAAGTCTTTTTTTTTCTACCCGGTGGAGGCCGCCGAAATTTCAGAAAAAAAGTACACACAGCCAAAAGGATTATCCCGGATCGTATTCACCAGGATCCGGTGAGTTGCTGAAACGGCGCACCTGCACAAAATGCTTCCCGAAAGTAGAAGTTGACTCAACAAACCGGAATCCCTTTTCGAGCCACTGCTGAAACAAACGGGCTGACCTCCGTCATCGTTCAGCATTCTCAGTCCTCACACGTCGCTCAAAAACTTCTCAAAGTTCTTCCCGACGTCACTCTTCGCCAGATAAAGTTTCGCTTCTTCCCTCGACCCTTCGACCATTTCGGAATTTCACTTTTCCGCCAATTCCCACCACTCTCATACTGATGAGCAGTCCGACCGGAAGGCTTTGAGACTTTCCCAGTGTGATACTTCCTTTCTCGAGCAGCACTCGGTTTTTCGTCTGTTTGCCTCATCTAACATTGACTCATTCCAGTCAGGTACCGCAGAGTTCATCGCACATGTCAGAAACAACGCATGGCCTCTAAACACCCCTCTCCCTTTTGTCTAGAGAAACAGATGACAGACGCCTGCACATAGCCGGAGAACGTTCGTTTCGCTCCGAGTTGTCAGCGGTTAGAAACCGCTAACACGTGTTGAACAACAGAAAACCTCAACTCGAATCAGACGCTCTCAGCCACGGAGAACTCTGTCTCGGGCATCACTTCATGTAGAACATTGGGCGGCATTCATTCTGCGCTCGACGTTCGAACATACTATACCTTTGCAGATGCTCATGAAGCAAAGGGTCCTGATCCGCTTCCGTTCGTTATTTTCGCGGTCGGTTTCGTTGAGCCTGATGACAATTCCGAATGATTAGGCACTTGAACTTCACAGCTTTTCAATGGGGTTAATTTCGTTCCAGTTCACCTCACAGAAAAACGGGAAAACGTCACAGGCACGACAGAGAGATGGTGAACATTTGAATTTGATTGCGCGTCTGTCACCACCAGGCCGACGCACACACGTGATTTCGGATCGAACGAAGCCACCGGCAAAGTTGTGCTCAGGCCGCGCTTCGAAAGCCGACTGAAGAGCAAATATTTTGAAAAACCCGCTTTCCCAACAAGAACTACAGCGATGAGGAAGGTTACGATGTTCCCTCTCCACTCGGCGGCAGGAAAGGGTACGAGACGGTCTGCTTTGAACCACTCGGAGCTTGAGTCCGTACGAAATTTCCGAGGTCCAACATTTGACAGGAATTCACAAGACGGAGATTCTCAGGATTCGACGACGAGATCCGATATCTATGAGTGCGCGGTGAGACAAGGGTCAATCGTCGAAACGGAAGGAGTTCCCGATCGTTTTACTTTTGGCGCGCTTCAGCCCCGACGTGATCCAAATATTTTGTCGTCGGCTCTGGAGGCTGCTCGAAAACAGTGGGATGGGCAGAGGGAACAACATCTGCCCGCATAATACCCACTGCACCGAGAGTTTTCGTGTTGAACACCAGCTGACTGTTTACAGATGCCGGTTATAATGCTGTTTTTCTAAGACGTCAAACACAGTTCCTAAACTTCGAGCAGTATGGAGATATTCTTCCCGAAGGTGGTACATTATGTGTGCACTTGCGGAGCGAGGAAACCTCTTGACGTTCTTTTTTACTGCAAACATTGTTTCAAGCTGAGATGCGGCGAATGTGTGTCCCACGAAGTAAGTTTCATCGAACATCACAATATCTCCCAGTAAGATAGAAAAACAGGGAAGTCTCTCTTCCAAAACCGCTCCTTCTGCTTGGTGTGAAACTATCTTGTTAGGTTTCGGACACTCCGTCTGTCAAATCTGTCACTGTTCCTTCGAAAAAAACCCACAATGTTCTCGCATCGCTGTCGAGGAGTTCATGCCGCTCCGCCCGTTGAATCATGGCACGTTCTTTCAGGTTGACACTCACTACTGCCCGAATTGTCTCGAGTTCATGACATCTCCGGAAGCTCGCGTGAAGAAGAATGTGTGAGTTCCTGTTCTGATGATAAAGTCGGTTTTTTCCGAAGGCTTTGTCACGGATCTCAAATGTTTTCCCTCAGGTGCACGACTTGCTTCGAGTGCCCATGCTGCGGCATTGCACTCTACAGCCGCGGGACGAGCAAACAAGTTCCATCCGAGGACGATCCGAGCAATATGGTGATGAACAAAGCTTATTATCTCATGTGTAACTCTTGCAAGTAAGTCAGCGTTCCAGAATTGCTCTTGAAAACAACCGTTGAAAGAGCCGAAGCGTAAGATCCTCGGAAACATACGGATCTAAGGTGTGGAGAAAAATGTGAATTCACTTCGTAGACTTTCGATTATGGGACCGTTGATTATATCGTTTCTAGGTGGTCAACACACGATCAGTCTTTGGAGGATCAGCCAACGCAGTCTGGTGGATGGCCGCGGCTAGAACCACCGAATCAGGATCGGGTGCATCAGTTGTGCGAATACTATCGCATCGTAGCGCATCAAGAGAAGGTTGAGAAGGACAAAAAACGCATCACTCAAAAGTGTGGATATTATATCAGCGACAAGTACGGCGTCGCCAGCGTTGTTGCCAAGAAATACATGAGTCTGCAAGTTACTCCGAGGAAGTGAGTTTCCATGGAAGACGAAGAATTTCCATCGTTCAAACTCTACACGAAATCGATGTCGTTGGCGATAATTTGATTTGTTATCATTCATTTTGCAGGGAATCTCAGAAAGTGGCTGCGGAGTGTTTTCCATCGGAAGCATCCGAGGATGTGGATGACCTACCCAGCGATTTTCTAGATACACTGAACATCGATGAAGTAACGAACATACGCATGCGGTTGAGCAACCCTGATATTCAGCCTGAGAAAATGAACATGTTGAAAATGAGAAATCTCAAACTGCTCACGAAAAAGTCTCAGAGGTGAGCCGGATTTGAATTCGTTCGGGAATCCTCATGATTACCTCTGACTTACCGGCTTTGACTCGGACGGAGTCCGGAACTTGCGGGATGGTTCACGAACTCTTCTCTCGTCACTCCAGGTGCAAGGAATGCGGACACTCGCTGCGCAAATCCGAATACAATCCAGGATCGGTGAAATTCAAAATCCAACTGTCGGCCTACTATCACATACCATACGTTCGCGTGAAGCAGGTGCCGAATCTTATCGCCGGTAAGGAGGTAACGATCGAGTTGACCCTGACCAATCCGACGTCGCATGAGGTTTCGGTGGAGCTTCTCCCGATGGAAGAGGCCAACACGCCGACTGGATCGGGACTCTTGTATCCGGAAGTGACTTGTACGCCGCAGCTTCCGAAGGGAACTTTGTATCTGCCTGCCAAAGACGACACCGCCGAATACGATGACCCTGCGGACAAAATGGACGACAGGAACGACAAAAGGTAACGTCCCGATATGTTGACCATCGAGCAGATTCTGGACCCATTCCCAACATTCCATTTTCGCTGATCCCGATACTTTCTCTTTCACAGTGTAGTCACATTCAAGCGTCTAAACAAACTCGGAATCAAAATGCAAATTACGCCCAAACAAGCGGACAATGTCGTGGTAAGAGGAAATGGTCATGGAACCAAAAAAAATGTTCAATACATTCCGACAAGCTCCGAAATCTTGGAAGCTTAACCTCTCTTCAACATTCCAGATCGGACTTCGGCTGAAGCACACTTACACCAACATGATCATCCAGGGTGAAAAACGAGAGTACGAGGTTCTATCTCTAGTGCACCCTGTGCTCCTCAATCTCAGTCACTTCGTCAAGACCTCCATGAATTCTTGATTATTTTGAAGAGATGACACAGTTCCAGGATGGCGTTTGCGCCGATCGATCGTTGGGCGTGTTGATTATTATTTATAAAGCTAAACAAAACCCAACTCTAAACGTGGTGTTTTGATTCGAATCCAACTATCAGTAGGAGAAAAGTGACAAATCTCGTCATGTAAGAATTGAACCCAACAGCGTTTATTTCGTGATTCGTTCGTTATCTCCGCGGACGAGGTTTCAAACTAACACCCCTCCGAAATCATGGTGACTCTACGTTTCTCTCCGAGGTGAACAGATTCGTACATTGCAGCTTTATAACCTCGTTACCAGCACAAACCCAATTTGACTTCATACTTCTGGCGAATAGCTCCAGGCATCGTAATTTTTCCGGAGATATTCCCGATAATCGCTGCAGTATTTCATCGAGGTTAGGTTTATGCGAGTGTACAGCGCTGGGAACAGAAACGAGAATAGTTCCATCACTTTCGATGATCCTTTCCGCGAATTCCACGCCATCTCTCGCTGCAAGCAGCAGATGCTCGTACGGTTTCTTGAAGTTGCGTCCGAACGGGCAAATGGGTGTTCCAGAAATTGTCACTTTCAACCATGTCCAATTGGCGAGGATGCGCAGATTCCATTTATTCAGGTAGTTCTTCAACTGTCGGTAGTTTTTTCCGTTGTGCGTGTACCAAACGACGAGGAGTCCGTCCTTAGCGAGGAGCTCTTCCATCGCCAAAAAGGAAAGGATATCTTCAGGAGATCCGGTCATGTACCGTCGCTGCCTCTTGACAGATTTGTTTAGCCACGGTGGGTCCATGACGATGAGATCGTAGCTACCTTTGCTTTTGTACAGATTCTCGGCGGCTCCCAAAATTTTCTTGCTTGTGATATCTCCACCAAGATTTCCGAGGAGGCCATGGCAGTTTGGCGGGAGTAAAAACTCCCGATTTTGGAATATCAAAATACATGGTTTCTCTGAGCTATTGGTGAAAGTTTCTTTCTGACCATCTTGGAAGAAATAGGCCGAAGGAATGGTTGCAGCTGCAGCTTTAGCGACTTCATTGGCTACGTGAGCGCTAGCATGAGGTTTCGAAGCGAAAATCTCGGGTCGACTTTTCACGAACTCTTGAAGTTTAGTTTTGAGAACATCATCCGACTGCCAATCAGGAACGCCCGCCTCATCAGAGTCCGCTAACTTCCGTTTGCGTTTACTCTTGCTTCCCTCACTGGAATCGATCGCGAACTCGGATGAGATCGCGAACAGATCATTTGTTAGAAGCGAAGCTGGGCTACCGCTGTTCAGTACGCTCGTGCGACGATGGTCGAGGAAGACGATTTTCTCCATCTGGAACTTCAACCGCCATGTTACGAGCGGGGATATTCTAGACGAGTATAAATTTGGTTTGATTAAGAGGTGGGCCGATCCTGGATGTAGTGCTATACCAGGCCAACCCGCGACCGAGGTGGAGCAAGCCCCGAGCACTCAGTCCTGTTCCAAAAAATAGATTAATATCTTGGGGGACGATGTCCCCCGTATCAGATATTAAGCTGATAAGAACAGATACTACACTTTGATCTTAGCCAAAAGGCCGAGAAGCGATACCGACTTAAGGTGGCCAATGCTGGTAGTACTCTCAGAACCTGACCAGCTGCCCTGAGAGGTACGAGATTCCGGATCAAACTTCGGCTCACGACTCGACAACAAGCCCACGAGAATGTAACGGAAAAATATGAGAGGCAACGAGGTGGAGCTCTATAACTTTCCAGAGGTAAGGCAACGATACTCACGGCTTCCGATCCCGGGTTTCCTACATTTTCGAACACATGCTTGGCTGGGCCAGACGCCGGCGTTGGCCGATACCACAAGGGCTTCCGTACAGACCTCCAACTCTTCGGAACGCAGGAACGCCGTTCCTCTGGAACGCCAGGGAGGCTATCTTAAGCATGCGTTCCTCCGGAACGCATAGCGCGTCGCATTTGGACTGAAATCTGTCTTAAATGTTGGTTTTTGTGAGATGCACAGAGGCAGACGAGAATATAGTGATGCTGATGATCTCTGCTGAAAATGATCCAATTACGGAAATTTTGAGACTTTTCCTCGTTTTTTGACGAGGGAAAGCAGGGATGAAGGGGAAGGTGATGTTTTTCTTGAGGATCTCTTCGAGACGATCAATTTCATTCATCGAGCTCATCCTCTTATCTCGAGTCGACAGGAAAATATGGATATAAGTCGAGCATCAGGCGAAGTCCTCGGTCGAATTGCTACTGCTGAATAAGTAATGGGTGAAAGAGATGTCATAGAATCGAGAAAAAACCTGGGAAAGCTCCACAAATCCGGGATCCAGAAAGACTTCCTGGACCTGCGTTAGTGCTAATGGAGAAAGGAACGAGTAAGATGTTCGCGCTGCTTCGTTCTCGTTGTCTGCGTATATGTTCACGATTTAAGGTTCCAGTCGGGACCACTGACAATTCACTTGTTTCGCTGCTTAACAATCATTGGTCTCCAGTCCCAATTCTCGTTCTCTGTGGCTGCGCGAACTCATGGACTGCAGTGCATGGCGCAGAAAGTTATCGTAAGTTAGTGTCCTCTTGAATCGAGAGCGATGGCGTTGGATGATGCTACTACATCAGAGTCCGAGGACCTCCTCAGCGACATGGTGAGATTTTCCCATCCAAACGATAAATTGTTAGGATCGTAACTCGATTTCAGCCAAGCACTGAGCGATAGACATGTTCACGAATCTGATTTCAGTTTTGTTCCTGCCTACTACTTCATAGAGAAAGTCCTTTGATCTGGATTGTGGCTGAAGTTGAACACTCCTCAGTGGTGGGTCCATATATGACTTCGTCGAACAGAGAATCTAAAAAATGACTGCCTCTCCTCGTTCCTTTTCTCCACGTTTCGATCACTGAGGATTTGATGTTAGATTTTCTTCTCGTTTGCAATGAGTGATCCTAGACCTGGGTGTTCGTCGCGCTCAAGATTCACATCTATCTTCAATTCTTCGCTCGCAGCCGTCTTTTGGAGCGCATCGATTCTCCAACCAATCCATGCATTCTGTCTGAAAACAGATGTGCGTGGCGCGCGTTTGTCGGCAGCCGGAACATGTGATTCGACAGTTTTTTCGCACACGCTTCATTCTGATTTCTGATCGGGTGATGGTTAATACGCGCTTATCTATCCGTTAATTTCTGGCAGAGCATAAGGATCAAAAGATTGTGATTGTCGTGTGGGCTGCTGCAGACTCGAACCTCACGACCTATGTTGACTCCGATTTTATCGCATTCACCGGACGAACCACTTCCCTCTTCTCACCCTCTTCACTCCTCATAGAGCTCGCTGTCGATGGTTCCAGTAGATCCGATTCAGAGGGAAGCTCAACCGACTTTGTCGAGAAGCCGTCGCCGTCGAAATCCGTCAATTCAAGTGAGTGTGAGCGTGCGCCGCTTAGTTCCCAAAATTTCCCAGCGGAGCGGAGAGTCAGATCCTAATCTTTATAACTTTAGTTCTTGTTCATTTCGCACTGGTTCTAGATCAATCTGTCAGGGAAGAATTCGACATTGGTAGAGGAAGAAACGATCTTGCAACTTGCAAGCGCTGCGGCAAGTAAGTCTCGGGCGTGACCGCTATGAGAAAGTGCCTCGGTTCGCATGAAAAATAGGATTCTCGCTCAATTACTTCTCATCCTGGCTTCGTCGAGACAACAACGCATCACAAACACTGGATTATAGGATCGCTGATTGCGATTCTCAGCATTTCATTCCTAGCTTTCTCATACCCGATATTCCCTATTCTCTTCTGACTGGCTAAACTCGGAACTGTCAACGAAAAGATCGCTCGCGGGTTCATAGATTCGGGATTCGAGCGCTTCTAAAGAATGAAATTGAGCAGTTAATTGGAGAGGAAGAAGGAAATTGGAACCATTAACAATAGAAGCATACATTTGGAAAAGTTCAGAGCTTGATTTCTACAACCAATCGTGAATCCGTAAATGCAGCGATATGTATCGGAGGCCAAGTTAACGCCTAGGCCGAATTGACGCCGGAGGCCGAGCTGACCCTGAGGCCGAGTTGACCCCGAGGCCGAGTTGACGTGCACCGTCGTAAAACAACTATCGAGTTGAGCAATGATGAACAACGGTTGCAGTCTGCGTTTCCTGAGATTCGAGTGAGCGTCGTAAGAACGTCTCGCTTGTGATGCATATCGCAGAGACAACTGGCCAATCGAATGTCGCGGGACAATCGGCGCGCGGTCAATCAAGCAGTCTGTCTGACTCATCTGAATCTGCGAGCAGAAAGTTAGAATACTTTTTCTCCTCCGGGTGTGGAGCTCATAGGAATAGACTACAAGAGGGTTGTTCCAACGCAGAGCCTGGAGAGTTCGCTCGCGTAAGGACGAGCGCACAGCGTAGTCGCGCCGGCACATCCCTCAGAGACCAAGTCGGCACTCCGCGGCTTTCTAGCCAGAGGTGATGTTCGCTTCGTGGATCGAGGATTCAGAGCTGTTGGGAAATACCTGGAGAACTGATGTTTCTTTGTGAACATGTTCGTCTGTAAGAGTTCACGTAAGCAGTTGGAACCGAGAGGTGCTAACGGGTCTCGATCCTCGACGAAAGCAGTGCTTTACGTCCTCAAACGTACCGAACTTTCGATTCTCGAATCGACGCCGCTTTCGGCTGCTATCGCTTGCGGAGGCAGACGCGGAACCCAGTGTCTGCCGTTCCATCTTGCTGCATATTCGGATCAATGTCGGGAACGCTGATTCATCGATGCCGTAGCCAGCCGCCTTCTCAGTCATTTCTGCCCCGCGTCCGCTTCGTCGACAACCATCAACCTGAAGTGCCACGTCTGCCGCACGAAAAAGCGCGAGTCGCGTTTTGAAATCTGAACTTGACCTGAAATCGAATCGTACTCGGCTGCACCTTCCATGTCCACATTGTCCATTGAAATCTGATATCGAGCATCGTATACAGACTGAAAACGAGATTCGGCATTCGAGTGATGACTTGATACCAGGGGCTGTGGAGGAAACACATCAGAGGGCCCGAGTCTGGCATGCACCATAACAGGGGAATCCAGCCGCCGAAAACGTCGAAACGTCGAAAAACGAAATTAGGAACACGCCTGTGGACGCTCAAGGTTGGGAGCTGGAGACTGTCGCACGCGAGTTTTTTCCCTAACTGGTGATCCTCGTGGTTGCCGAAGGCAGTTATAATTTTGGTTTGATTAAGAGGTGGGCCGATCCTGGATGTAGTGCTATACCAGGCCAACCCGCGACCGAGGTGGAGCAAGCCCCGAGCACTCAGTCCTGTTCCAAAAAATAGATTAATATCTTGGGGGACGATGTCCCCCGTATCAGATATTAAGCTGATAAGAACAGATACTACACTTTGATCTTAGCCAAAAGGCCGAGAAGCGATACCGAGTTAGGCGGGTCAATGCTGGTAGTACACTCAGAACCTGTCCCGCTGCCCTGATAGAAACGAAATTGCGGACCAAACTCCGGCTCACGACTAGACCACGAGCCTACGAGATCGCACCGAAAAAATATGGCAGGCAGTGAACCGGAGCTCTATATCTTCCCGAAGGGAAGGCACTGATACTTACGGCTGCCAGTCCCGAGTTTTCTGCATTTTCGAACGCAGGCTTAGCCCGACCAGACGCCGGCGTTGGCCGATACCACAGAGGCTTCCGTGAATGAATCATAGCTGGCGCTGCGATCGCTGGCTCGATGGTATTCTCGTGGCTGGAGGCTGCGCCTGGAGGCATCGGCGAAGTCTCGAGGCTGGAAACAAGTTGATCGTCCAAATCGACTTTCGCGGTGACAAGCGAGAACGAGACGGGAACCACCTTCCCGTTTTTCGTTTTTCGACCGATGCAAAACTAGGCGCGGAACTGGCCCGCCGGCATACTCGTGAACATTGGATTGGACCACGCAACGAATCGCTTTTCGCCAAGAAGTAGCAGCTGTCCAGGACAGCTGCCCTTCTCCAAGAAAATATCACGCAGGCCCCCGGAGTATCGTCATTAATGTAGACGAATGAAAGACTCGAATCATTTGAATAAAACTCAGGGATGCGGGCTGTGTATTTTAAAATGAATGACCAGTCGTTTTCGAATGTATTCATGCCCAGCTGAGAGTTCCTAACTTCCTAATATTTTCGGTTCCCAGTTGATCGTGTCATCAGAATCTACGCTAACGAACTCCGGGAATCTTTCCGCGATCTCAGGTTGCATTTTGAATGGAATCAATGACGCGACTGAAAAACTCTCGATTTGAGAGCATCGGCTCGTGGCATCGGAGGTTCCGGGTCAAGAGTCGGATGAACTTGGTGTCGCCGTGGGAGCCGGTTTATCGCAACATTTTCCTTCTCCGCCATTTTCGCCATTTTCCAATCACCACCTCAAGTGAATTATAATTCTCGTGTAATAAAGTCCCCGTGCCGAAATTCCGACACTCACCAAGCGGATCGAGCCGAAAAATATATTCCATCATGAAATCATGAAACATATTCAAGAAGCAGGCAAGTGATGTCGAACATTTTCCAAATATCATCTTAAATTCATTACGAACTGCAACTATTCCTGCATGCATAGGTACTACCACGATTCAATTGTATCCAAGTAGTGGTCGACTTCAACGAAACACTTAGCTCCATGAGTACATTAAATGGGTCCTTTGAAGCATAAAATACGAATCGCAGCACGGCCTTTTGTCTGGAATTATTCCCATCGCTTACGATTGTATCTTCAACCGGGGAAATGGACGGAAGATCCACGTACGGCTTGAACTATGTTTCAGATTCAGTGCGCACTCACGCGTTTCCGACACGGCTTTCCGAGCTCGGCTGTATTTTTTGTTCGTAAACCCCAGCTGAGGATTCCTCACTGGAAGGATGAGTTGGAAGAAGGGGTGATCAGGAGTCATTCGCAACGCGTCCTTTCGAATGGCTACATGAATCGTGCTCGCAGTGGTGCAAAAATCAATATGGCATTTCCAACGACTTCGCAAGCGCTTCTTATCTTGGATATTAGATACGCTGCAATTCCCGCGGTTTTATATCGAATTAGAATTTTTTTCAAAATGACGTCAGAGCCAACATCGGGATGGCTTCGAGGTTGAGGCGAAGACATGAGAAAATTGTCGCCCCTATGGCTTCCACGGGAGACCAGGTCTTCGTCCCAAATTACGTCCGTTTCATCAGCGGTAGACCCCGAACAGAGATAATCTGTGAGTTCGATCGACATCTGGGAGCCTTGAGCTAGCCAACGCCGGGGACTATTCGAAACATAATGTTAGCAGTTAGCTGTCCAATCTGATCGATTTTATTGTAGATTGAGCTCTAAGAGCGTAGTTGGCGTCCGCATCTTCAATTCTTTCCGCAAATTCTGCAAAAACATTCTCGACCCTCTATGAATTTACTCTGAACTCTTTCTCTACTCCAAGGAGAGCAGGGTTGGATTCCAATCATTATGCATGAGAACGCACACATCCAGCCGGCCAGCCCACAGCAGGATATTCATTTGAATCCTATTCAAACCCTCATCCGTTCTCTCCTTGTGAGCTTCAGCAGCTCGGGGTTGCATTCAAACGACGCGACCCCTTTCGATCCCTCACAAGGGGGACATTCTGATGAGTTTGCGCAAAATCTATTCCATTCAGGTAAAATATAACGGGAGGATTTGTTCCAAAATCAGGTAGGATGCCGACCAATAGAGTGCCAGTCACCGAAAAAGAGCCATTGATTGTGTTTTCGGAAGAAATCGAGTCCGACAATGTACGCGTGGCTTCTCTTCGATGAGTATTGTTGTACGAGTAACAGCTCACAAGAGGGAGACGGATCCACATTTGAGGAACGAATCCGAAGGCTCCGCACTGTCCTATGTGCGCATCGGCCAGCGTGCCTGTCAGTGACGGAGAGGGTTCAGTGCTGACCTTGTCTGCTCGAAGTCTGTGTCCGTTGTCCGCTGTGCGGCTGAGATCGATCGGAAAAAAGCGGAAGCTCAGGACCGCGGAAACGAGTCAAAAAAGCTCGAATTCCTATGTACTGCGCGGTTCTAGTACAAACTTTCGATCGAGATGATTTCTTCGGCGAGCGAAGAGATTCGAAACGACAAGACGAATTCGGCCGATCTTGACGTGGATATGTTTGAAGCGATGTTGAGCTTCGGAGTTTTCTAGAGAAACTTCTCTACTTTGGTTTGTGCTGTTGTGCCCGCAGGGATGTTGACCCTTGTCGTCGACACAACTACATCTCCAAACGTGGCATTGGTTACATTTCTGAAACTCGAGATGGCGTTTGACTGGATACGTCCAGAAAGAATGTTGACTCTCGTCTACTATTGGTCTACTCGCACTCAAACCGTTTCTCGTGAAAAGAACCCAGTTAAACTCTCTAATATTAGAACGAATGTCGGCAGCGGAGCGATATTGTTTTGCTGTCCGGATTCGGCGGTTCTTCTGAACATCGGCACTGCTTTGAACCTCCTCTATTTGCGAAACTCTCAGCCTCGACGGTTTGTTCATGAACGACTCTAATTGGGAGCGGAAGAAAACAGATCCTTCGGCTTGGTGCGCATGATAACTTCCGTTCTGCGCAAGTTCCGAAAGTTTCGTGAAGTCTGTTGAACGAGTCTTGCGAATCCGAATGGGGTTTTTGACGAATCCTCGAAGTGGGCGCTCTTACGTCCTTTTTGCCAAGCCTGGACAACGGTCTCATTCTTTTTGCGGCCACAACGAGATCCAGTCTGGGTCATCTTTCGTATACAGGACAGAAGAAAGAACAAATAAGTCGGGTCCATTCTCCCAAAGATGGAAATCTTCTCCGGCTTATCACCAGAATATTCTGTGAATACCATTAAGATTGCCGAGACGCTGAGCGATATTTTCCGCAATCTATTCACTAAGAAATTTTCAGATAGGCAACGACGTGCAGACGAGTACAAAACGGGTCTCCGCAAGTTTCCCGTCAGATTGACATTGCTTCTGATAACGGCCCTTCGTACGCGCGACTGAGTCGATCGAAGATTGCATGAATCAATCGATGGCTCGATCGATCGATCGATCCATCGATCGGCGGCTTGCTCGTTCCTTGTGAACATGTTTTCTTCGTGCCGACCTGAAACGGTCGTCCCCGCTATCAAGCTGTGCGCTAATTATGGAGTTTTTGATTGGAGAACCTTGGGACTTAACACAAATCGAAGAATAATTGAAGAACTTGAGCGAACGTAAGAGCTCTGTCGGCCCTCCTCTACCTACTTGCGGGGCCACCAGGCTGGATGATTCCGCAGCAAAGCTTTCGTGAGCGTAGAGTCATGCTCGCTGCAGCCGCGATGGCTTACCAACGGACTCGACCCAACGAGCTTCGAACAGCTCAACGAACGCGGGAGTGAGAGAAAGGAGGCGAACCATCCCGAACTCCAACCTCCCCTCATCATCATGGGTTAAGCCTGCTTTCGAAAGAACATAGCGCACGCTGTAGAATTGAGTCGTTTTTGTGAGAGTCTACCGTTAGCCACGAACAATGCATGGGGGACAGGAGTGTCGGATGTCGTCGTCGTTGCATGCCGTGAGGGGCTTCGCAAGGGAATCTCTTTCGCTCTCTTTTTCTAGCTCGCTTCTCGACAGGCCAGCTGACATCAACTTTGAGTATATTATAACGGCCTCATGAATAATGTCATCGATCCGTCGGTCGCCGGCCCCGCAATCGGTTCGTCCGACTAGCTAGCCGACGAGGGAGTGGGTGTCTGTCTGTCTGTCGCGACGAGACGGTCAATCGTGTCCAGCTAGGACGGCATGCATCGGCAACAATGAGCGCAGGCTTTGATCGAGTGAGTGGGAGAAAGCAAGCAGTGAAAAAATGTAGTGCGCAGCGAGGCCCCGCACTCCCCCGGAGAGACTCGATCCGATAGGATCTGAAAGACGACGAAAAAGAAGAGGCCTGCTGCTGCTGCTGCTGCCAATGCCGTTGGTCGTTCGGTCTCTGATTTGCTGTTGAGGCAGCAACTGCCGCTGTATCTGACGACTATCGTCGTCAACAACGTCAGCCAGAGAGTGCGCCAGCTCGATCGCTGTTTGGGGCGGCTGAGAAGAAAACGACGACAACGACGAGGAGAGAAAAGAAGAACGAAAACGGAAGAAGTACTACAGATAGCCGTCGTCGAGAAGAGCTCAGTCAGACGCCTCTCCTTCGTTTCCACGGTGGTCGTCAAAGTCGTCGGCGTAGAGCCAGCCGGTCGTCGGACACCGCGCGGGGCAGCGCCGGCGTGTCCGACGGCTGGTGCAGTAGTTGCCGTCGCCGTCGTCGTCCTCGTTGCCGGTTACCATCGAGAAATGAAGCAAGCGGGCAGGCAGGCAGGCAAGCGGCCGAGAGAGGGGAAAGACAGCGAGAGGAAGAGAGACTCGTGAGATGGATTCGCTGCAGTCGCCGCCCTGTACAGCGAAGAAAGCTCGCAACGCGCAGACGGTCGCTCGAAGCCAACCTTGCTGATGATGATCTTACCGGGCGGTAGATTCCAACCCAGTTGAAACCATCTCGGCAGCCAAGCATCAAGTAAGCAGCGAGCGAGCGAGCGAGCGAACGGCCTGACCGTCCGGAGAAAAAGGGACGGACGGATGGATGGAAGGACAGACGGACGGGGAGGCAGCCAGCCAGTCAAGCAGGAGTAAGGAGGAGATGTTTTGGTGCCGCTGCTGCTGCCGCTGTCGTTGAGAGTGAGGCGAGGAGAGTTTGCTGCTGCTGCTGCTACGGCGGCTGCGAGCTGTTGGCTGACTGGATGAAAGACTGGCTGGCAAGCAAGCAGGCAGGCACATAGGCAGACATACACTCAGTCAGTCAGTCAGGCAGGCAGGCAGGCAGGCAGGCAAGCAGGCGAGCAGACAGGCAGACTCACTGGTCGACTGCTAGCGTGGGGTAGCTGTGGCAGAAACTACAGGATATAGTAGAGTTCCAATCGAGTGAGGGAAGCGACTCCACGCTGAACGTGCTCATCCAAAAAGGATCAAGCTCCAAGTGAACCAGTGTGTGCATGTGCGAGTGTGCGTGTATCTGTGCGAGTGTCAGCCAGTTCTAGTGGAAGCGAGAAGTTCGTCTTCTCGTGGAAGTTTCACCAGGAGCCAGCGCAATGAAGAGCCTCGGAAGTTCGCTGAGATACTTCAATGCGACGCGAACTACACATTCAGGTAGATAATGTGCTGACAAGAAGCGTTCTGCAAATATTGAGGAACTGTTTGCAGTAACATTAGTTCATTCGGTGCGATCCTTTCCAAATGAACGATGTCAGACCTTGTGATGTAAACGAAGATATTGTGTTATGCGGGTACTCGAACTTTCGATGCTGCGCCAGCCTTCACGCTCACACGTGAGGACCCGATAGCTAATTTCAAGAAGCTTCGGTTGTGCTGCTGGGTGTTCGTGAAGAAAGAGAGCTCCTAATATCCCTGCAATTTTTCATTGGAGGACGCCGGAAACTTGAACTCGGTGTCGTGGTCCTCGCGAGAGTTCTCCTCCAGTTCTCGACGTGGTCATGTTCGAAAGGAAGAATTCGAGGAGAAATCACGACGCGGGAGCACAGCAGCTTCACGTTTTCCTGAGCGCTCCCGTGTGAATTGAATTCAGTTTCTCGAGATGTTGTAACTTGTTACTCGAGTCGTACAAACAACTTTTCGATCTCCCGAATAGGATTCCAATGAACTTCTAGGATCCCGGTGGAGTTTTCATTGTTTCAGTCCGCGTAATAGTTTAAGACTGTGTTTCGCTATCGATCAGTTATAGCGTCATACGAAGAGAGCAACCTCTGTTTTGGTTTGGGTGGGGAAAGTGCGCTGTGGAAACCTCGTGTAGGGATTGTGGGTGTCCCAGACGGAACGCTCATAATTGATTCTGGTGTCAGAAGTGTTCCCAGAAACACAATGCTCCAATTACCCGTCTCTCTCTCTCTCTCTCTCTCTCTCTCGCTTGAATCCTGGAGTCGAACAATGACGAAAGGAGCCGTCAGGACCAATGCTCTATTGGCCCTCTGCGGTCATAGCGAGTTGATTCTCGTTACCGACCATGATGATGACGACGATGACTACGACCTTTCAATCCCGAAGGTCTCAGAGGGTCGGAACCCTGTCGCGAGGAATCTCTCGTTCAGCGCAGCTCGAGAAGCGAGTCTTCTGCGTTCGCTTGATTGCTCTAGCACACACAGTGAGTGCTGATGTGGTGGAGGGTAGCACCCCCAAGAGGCCCCGAACAGAGGCAGATTTCTTTGTGATTTTTTCTGCTCGCTGGGCATGCCATCTCCTGCGAAGATACAGAAGCTCGTGTCGTCGGTGGTTGGTTCGCGAAAAGTTCCTTCTCCGAACGCGTTGCTAACAACTTTAAACAAACCGGCGCGGCCGGCGTACGCGGTTGTCGCTGTTGCTACCGGACAAGAGCGGTCGCACGATCAAGATTACCGAGATGGCGCAATGCCAAATTCTAATTAATCCCTGTGGTCATTGTCACCGTTATCTTTTCGGATCCGACATTCAAGGAACGCGCTCGGTGATCGGTGGGCTTGACATCTGTACAGCGGCGCGTGATGAGAACTCGATGAAGACGATGCTTGTTCTCGCTGGAAAACCGTTGAGGCCGTTGCGCGATGAAATGACTGTTACTCCATGATCATCGTCCTCGCCATGCTCAAATGATGGTGCTTGCCAGAAGCGGCGGACACGAGAACGAAAGCGTTCCTCTTCTTCACGAGATGGATGCGGAACGGTCACGACAGCATCGGCTCTGTCGCTTCCAGAAACTTCAATCCACCCCTATGTTTGATCAGAAGGATCGGACATTTCAGTAGAAATGAATTAGGGATGCCCAGCTGGTTACGCTAGGTGTTCAAACACTGGTCATTGGGAAGGCGTCGAGAGGGGGCAAAAGACCAGAGAAGACGACTCTTCTGCATTCGACGGTTCCGACGGTTTCCAGAGGAACTCCGGAACGACAAATCGTGGTAATATGAGAGTGAGTGTCCGTGCACACGAGGCAACGATCTCTTACTATTTGTGCTACTCGGATTTCCAGTTGAATTTGTGACTTGCGGTGACGTCGTGGTCGACCACTCGCAATAGCATGACGTTACCGCGTAGATGTCGTAATTCAGCTGTTGTTTCGCCGAGAAATTGAAACGGCACTTCTCGAAAGTTGTTCTCCTCGCTGACGTCCTCTTCGAGCTGATCGACCACCGGGACGCGTGAAGGGCTGTCTCGGAGGTTGGTTAGTTGGCGTTATTTGTCACTGGGACATGTGAGGAGAATACGAGCGGGAGCCTCTACCGTGCCCTGCCTGCGGGGAAGATAAGTCACGCATCTGTGTCTTCTTCCAGGGCCTCTCTACCAAACGACCAGCCGCTCGTTGCTTGGCTCAGTTCAAGCGACGACGGTGGAGACAGCGCCCCTTCATCACACGACGACGGCGGCGTGCGCGCAGCCCACAGCCGGAGCTCTAGTGTTCGAAGAATACAAAACGAGGGCGAATCGGGGGAATCCGTCTCTTCCTCGACCTCGCTGATTCAGTGTCATGCTGAGAACTTTTGGTCGTAACTTACATAATATGCACTTTGCACCCTTCAAGAATGCTTCGATTTTCATCGCTCATTCGTCGCGAACGTCTCACGGTACCTTCGATGACGCCGTCCATTGATCGGGTTCTCTGAGTTCGTCCTCAGTCGTTTGTCGTCCAAATGCGGGTTTTCAAAAAAATGATGAATTCGAGTTGGGTGCCGTTCTGCCAGAGCTGTCGACAAACTTGTTGCAATCACCGCACGGCTCCGAGCGTCTACATTATTGGTCTAATAATGATAATGAAACACTCGGTTTCCAGATGTGACCAACCGACGAAAATGATTTTTTTTTTCTGTTGATTGCGTTGAGACACTCGACGGCCGGATGAACGGCGTGCCTGTTCCGGACGATGACTCGGACGGAAAGCAAGCGACTGCGCCGAACGCCGAAAAAAAGTCCACACACACACACACACATACAGCATAACGTCGAGCAAGAATTGGCCGAGAAGAGCCTAATGCATTGCGATTGTCAAGCTGGGTCGCTTATATCAGATTCCGAGACGGTCCAAAGGCTGATGCGAGGAGTCGATGTTGCGCATTACATACGGTCGAGCTCGAATCCGAATCTTTGGTGCCGTTTACATCTTTGCCAGGGAAGGAGATCGCTCGCTCTGCATTCCGACCTGTTTCCATGTTCGTTTTTTCTGCATCTCGGATTGCAAACATTGATCTTCGATCGCGTATGGAACGATTCTGTCTTTCTGTTCGAGATTCAAGCTCTTCACGCGTAAACTCTGTTCACTTTGTCGCAGTGTGGGCACAGGCCCTATATTTTGCTCGAGAGTACAAGAAGGAAGAGGAGGGAGTCGTTGCCGTATAGTCCAAGAGCTTCACTTGTTTGAAAGTTAACCGTGAGTTCGTCTTTTTACGTTTCAGGGATGATCGACGCGCAGTAGAAAAGTCAAGCAATACGCTAGCCAACAGGTGATGGAAGTCGATGAGTCCCGGGGACACCTCGCGGATCAGCGAGTGCCGCCTTCCTCGGGAAATGACACCTTTCACGACGATCACCACGAGGCTAGCCTCGACTCAGCCTACGAAGACAATTTTGATGTGAGTTTGAATTGCTGCGTCGCGTCGCCGACGGATGTCCGACGTCGCCACCGAGATTTCGTGGTCATTGGCGAACATTCGTGGCTGCTTTACACTTGTCGATGTTGCTATTGTTGTTAAAGTGGTTGCGGTGGCTGTAGAATCCCGTGTTTCGTCAAGCGTCACTATCCGACACTAGCCTAGCACTCCGAGCAGATGCCGCTCGGAGCTCTAAACACCTTCCTCGCCGCGTTCGTCTGCACGCTCGTGTATTCGTTCGTTCCCTCGTTATCTCAATCAGTGAAAAAAAAATCAGAACAAACTTCAGAAACCACATCAATTTGCGTAATTTCGTAGATAACTAGGTAACGGTCGTTGATAGTAGTCGTGCGGGAGAATTAAATAATTAAATTCTGGGGATTGCGCTCTCGCTCTCGTCGACGGCCTGATCTTGTCGAAACACACCCGATCCGATTCTGAACGAAAGCATTGAGCCGTGTTTAATTTGTTTTCAGTGCGGCGAGGAGGCGATGCAGAGACGTCTCTTGATAACTCGTATTCTGAGTTCGCCATTGCTTTTCTGTGCGTCTTCTTCATCGTCCCCGAAGCCGACGAGCGACGAACAGGCTCACCTACAGCCCCTGACCCCGCCTTCGGACGAGGACACCGAGGATGCCCCCAATAGTCTCGAGATCAGCACAACCGAAACCGAGGAATACGATTGTCCGTCCCTAAACGGATCCGCGCTCGAACTCCGAGCTCGCTCGCTCGATACAGTGGGAGGCGGAGTGGCGGCGGCGGCGGCGGCGCATCGAGAGAACGCCGATGCCGACGATGACGACGATAACCACGAAGACGACGGCGAGACTCGAGTGAACCGAATTTTGAGGAGGCCGAGGAAGCCGCGCAACAATACCGACAAAGCATCGTTCAAAATCTCGCTGGAGAGCGATGATAAGTCTCTTCTCGTTTCTGTCACGAAAGTTCTGGACGATATCATCGAGAGGATTTCTGCCATCAGCGACTACGTGGCGGAGAATGCCTCTCAAGATACCGACTCGATCGAAAGCGGTTAGTATCGCCGTGCAGCTGAGAGCGAATTGCGCTTCAGAAATTATCGAAATACCTAGATTAGCGATCGGCGGAATTTTTCTGTTCTCTCGTTGAGTCTACAGGAATTCGGCGTGGACCCAGGTGCTGGACTTCGCCTACTTGTAGTCTAGATTTCAGATCGCTCATTAGAGAGTCCGAAGACTCTTTTCTCGTTTATTGAAAACAGACCTCAATGCATTATTATAAGTGTTTCGCAAAAAGCGAACTTTGTTCGGTTCGTTGCAAGTGCGCTAAATTTCCGCGACGGCTGGAGGATTACGCGCTCATCGATCCGATACGGAATGCAAGGACGCAATTAGTTTGCTTGTGCCGAGCTCGCTCGGCAACGACAGTTCACGGAGCACAGCTGTTCTTGTATTTTTTTTTCTTTCTAGCAAGCATTACGCTGGCGGAACGGTCCGAAAGGTAGAAGAACACCGCTACCAATGTGAATGCGACATTTTAGTGGTTTCTCCCTTCAATTTCAGAATGTGACACGCTGTCGGCCTCGGATGTGCCGTGCTTACCCTGGCGGACGAGTCGACCCATGTCTGGTCGGTCGATCTCGACGGATTCTGGTTTTTCCTCGGTAGACGATTCGAGGCTCAGTCAATCGAGTTCGGAGTATGCCGCCTCGCCGGCCACAACCGTAGCGACCGATTCTTCGGACGAAACTCAAGTTCTCGAGAGAAGCCGTCGTCGATCTCTTCGGCGCGAAGCCGAACCCCCGCTCAAAGTGTTCCGAGTAACAAACACTGCCAAGCAATGTGCCACTACCACGAGTCACGACTCGGTTAGCTGCAGCAACGCGGCAAGCAACAAAATCATCAACTGCGCCAACGGCAGCGGTAGCAGCAATAATCAGAGTCCGCTGATATCATTCACTGCCCCAAGCACAAACGGAGCTCCGGCCTTAGGCTTTTTACAATCCAAGTCGGTCTCCCCGTTTGCCAAGCCAAGTTCGATAGTTGCGGTTTCTTGCGCCACTGTCAAAGAAGTACCCTGCCGATGGAAAGAATGCGTTTTTGTCACTTCAAAGGACAACGATCTGGCCGATCATATCGCCGACGCGCACGTAGGTCCTCAGGGCGACAAAGGATCGTTCGTTTGTCTCTGGGAGTCCTGCAAGGTGAGCTGCTTCTTTTCAAGTTGTGACATTCGCGAAAGTCTCGCTCACAAGTGGTCCCAACTTCACAAACTCGTGGAATCATTAAACACTCTCGATCTGCTTCCCAGGTGTATAATGTCCCCTCAACGTTGAAACACTGGCTGGAACAGCATGTTGTCAAACATTCCCGAAGCAAGCCGTTGAAATGTATAGTTGACGGATGCCTGCAAAGGTGAGTGATTCAGTGACAATTCAGCTCGCCTCACATCAGTTGAGTGTCTCCATTCGCAGATTGTTCGCTTCCCCGGTTTCTGAAAGATTTTCGCCCACAGATTCTCAACGAAACCTCTCCTTGAGGCTCATGTAAACTCCCATTTCGAGAAGAACTCCAAACTCAAGAATGAAGCATCGCTCAAAAGTCATCAGCTACTTAAACTCGCCAAGAGAAGGCGTTTGTTGCGACAGAACAGCAGGATGCAAGGTCAGTTTTCCAACTTCTCACGCCCGAAAGATCAAATTCGAATCCCTTGAAGTATGATTGATTCGAGCATGAGTTCCTCCTCTACTACTCGAACCGACTTGTTGAATTCGTTTGTTCTTGCAGCTGGTCGTAAGTACGACTTCTTCGACGCCTGCGCCATGCACCACATTAAGGAGAGTTTGCTCCAGTTTGCTGAAATGGAGCAGGCATATTCCCGCACTTCAGAACCCTCCCTCCCGCAAAGCCCACCCGCTTCCTTGTGTAGAAGCTCCCAGAAAGTTGAAAACGCTGCCAAACTAGCCAGTAATCCCAACCTCGCAACTGCCTCGCTTAGAAGAAGTGGTCGAAGGAAGGTCGCACTTACGGATAAGCTCGACGAAGCGTCCGCGGCGGCTGCCGAATTCGCCGCCACCGCTGCCGGCGTCGCACTCCGGGAATCGTCGGACAGTGGCTGCAGTTCGTTACCAGAGGAAACGATCCTCGAGTCGTTCGTCAGAGCGTTCAGAACAACGCCCTCCGGAGAGAGACAAATGCTGATCTCTTATTACAATCCCCAGCTGAAGGAAACTGAGGCTCCGACCTAACGTAGAGAAGTGAAATAACAAAAAAAAAACAGTGTGTACGAAGAAGACAGACGAGCGAACTTTATACTTAACTTATATAAGTATACACCTACATATATTATACAAATAGTTTATGAAATTGACTGAACGAACGACAAAGAGACAGACAGATCGATGCAACTGCTGATTTTGCACATATTCGCAACAACCAGCTGTAGGCTAGACACTGAACGGTGACCTGTAGCGGTCAGCTTCCGGACAACGTGTACCTCTTGTAATTATGAATGATGATTCGGGAGCGGACTCAGCGACGTTGAACGATTGCTACTGGAAGTAGAGAATATCGATGGGATTTTCATTTGATCTCTTCGCGCCCCACGGTTCGCTCCCGAAACTTGAGGGAATCGCGAAGCAGATCTTGTGACGACGGATGCATCAATACATAGTTCTATATGGATCTCGACTTGTGTGTTTCTCTGCTAGGCGAAGGCATTTCATGGTACATACCAGAGAACCGCGAGGAGTAAATGTTCTGACTCTCCTGGGACGCGAAGAGGAGCAGATCGATGTGTGAATCGCTGAATGCGAAAATAAATAAGCATTTGAATGGATTTGAATTCTCACTTTTTTCTCGGAGATTCGCATGACCGGGGTGCACTGATCTGAATTCGAGGAAATCATGAGGCGAAAGTTATCAAGTGAACTTAATTCCGGGTTTATTGTATGATCATGTTACCGTAACAGAAGGAACCATCGAACATAGTGCCTTATAGAATATGTATATATAACTTCAATTTATACACTAACTGAATGAACACAAGACCTGGCTCAACAGGTTTCATTAAGGTAAACGTTTTCTGCTAGGCGGTCCGCGCCATTAAAATCTGATATGGGTGGCGTTGAGAGCATTCCCAACCGCCTGGAGGTAACATAGTGATGACTGTGATCCATTTCTAACTACACGCTCAGGAATCGTTTAAGTTTTGGTCAGCTGAGGATTTTTGCCTATCACTGCGCTTCGTATGCTTTTTTTCACGCTACACAGGGCATACGTCCATCCGGACACGCGCACTCGGTGGCATTCGGGTGGATTCATAATCCTTGGCTGGACCTTCAACCGAAAACCACGAACCAACTGAGGTTCGAATCAGTCGGTCATTCGTCGTTCGAAAGGAGCTTCCCAAGATTGACGTTGACGACCAGTTTGGAGGGAAATCTATGAATCGAACTTATATTGAATGTGGATACAAATTAACAAACGATATAGATGAAAATGATATTTCGAAGTATGACAGCCAGCTTCATCACAGTGGACTCGTAGGTCGTATTCGCTTCCAGGTTCGAAAGCATAATCGCTTTGTTTTTTCCTTTTCTTCTCATTAACCACAATTTTGATGGCCAAGCGATCTCAAAAGAAACATTGGACGCGAATCGGTGTTGACGGCGGAAAACGTTGGAAAATCATACGATGGATCGAGTTCGATCTCAAAATGTTGGTCGTTGAACCCAGATAGAGACATTATGAACGATCTGATTACATTCGACACCGAAACGATGTCGCGAAAACGATTATCCAGCTCGGAGAAGATTGCCATTCAGCAATATTTTTCCTTCAATTTTCATCTCACGTCGAAACCATATTTCAAAAAATGACTGTCGATCATCGATGAGTTGTCGATTGCGGAAATCTCAAAAAATGATTTTTCTTTCACCGAGTTGTTCTCAGGGTTTTTCCCCACCATTTCATTATGACTTGGTTAGAGATTGTTGTTCGGAGTTCCGTCTCCGCCTTCGCTGTGGGTGTTGTTGGGGGTTCGATGGATGTTGTTCTGATTGCTGTGAGTTTCGATGGTGTTCAGTATACTTAACAGGAATATTGATGGGCGTAACTTCGGGGCAGGTGGATCCGTAAACTGCTCGCGCTTGATTTCGTTCCACCTATTCTCTTGTCGTCGGTTGCTCGTTATGTTGCTCTCCTTGTGTCACGTAACCTATAGGCTCAGCTGCATTCGGCCGCCGAATCCAGTTATGTTCCATCGATTATCTAAATCATTATCGTCGATCTACATTCGCTAAAACTTCTTCTTATTCAATCCAACGTTGTCTCGGGAGGTTGTTTATTCCACTCTGTCTTCCTCCATGCAATGTGGTCTGGGAGAGAAGAGTCGGTGGGGGGATCTCTTGAAACAAAAGTTTTCAGAGGCTTCATTTTTACTTGGAGGCTTTTCTTTCGTTGAACATCGGGTTCCGAACTTCCATCTGACCGCCCTGCAACGGAAAGAAACGCACTCGTCTCAAAATTCATGCTCTGTCAGGGAAGGTTTCACTTTACGAGCGAAGAAGGCGTTAGTTGGAGGCGCATTGTGAAATGACTGAATAATTCATACGACGAGAAGGACTCCAGGGATGCAATGAAACTAACCGGAGCGAGTCCTGGGCATTCGTATACAGTATAGTCCTTATCTTCGTCGTCGCTTTCGCCCTCCGAATGCGAGCCTCGACGATTTGCCGGAGATGGAATAACGGCAGCTTGCTGATTCCTGATTCAATGAAGACTCGAGTTAGACTCATAATAATCGATCCCGATTCGCTTGTTTCTCGCGGAACCTCTGCTTTCAGTCATCACAGGTAGAGTTCTTTTCGATTCCAACGAACTCACTTTTCAACGGCGATCATCTGCTGCTTCTGATGTTGGAAGTGATACATTTGGGCGCTCTGGGCTAGTTTCCGATCGGCTGGAGGAGAACCCATCGCGTTCTTGACTGGACCGGTCACTCCATAGGCGGGATAATCGACGTCTTGCGTCATTCGTTGGTTCTGATGGACGCGGTAGACGCAGTAGCCCGTCGACACAATGAGGAACGCGGCTACGGTGCTGCATCCTGCGACAATAACTGGAACGAGGAAGAAAAGATTCAGATTAGGGAAAGCCGAGATGTGATTCTAACAAATGATGCCTCGATGCAGCTGTCCACTCACGAATGAATTTGAAGTCCCCGAAGTCGTCGGAGCGTATGATCACCGCGTCTTTTCCATGCTGGAGAGGCTCAGCTTGTGGAAGTTCCTCGATTTTGGCGACCAAGTCTTCCTTTCCAGCCGGAATCGGCTGTTTCGGTGGAAGAAGGTACCGCGGGTAATGCTCCGCTGTCAATCGATAATCCGGGCTGCTCGGATCATCCGCTGGATCTGTGAAATCTGGAATCGAAATAATTTGGGGTTGAATGGTTTTGATGTTAGAAATCAGAGCGATCAACGCTAGGGAGAAATAACGGAGCGAGAATAATCCAATTTGCCTGAGAGTAGGTGTGTACTCGCCGATGACGTTCTACCGTCAGTCTTGGCGATGCTCGGGAAGTTCCTAATTTTACGCCAAATAGTTTGAATCGAATTTCCCTCTCTTCGCGAGCTCGATGGCTCGAGAGTGGAAGCAAGAGCAGCGCTCAGGGGCTCGTCCCTGAAGCAGCGTCAAAATTAAATGACTGGCTGACCTCGTTTCAGACGGTCCCTCCTCACTTGTGTGACGTCCTCATTCTCTTCAGGAGGCGGCCCTTTGCACGGATGAGGACAAAGCTCAACAGATGCGAAACGGACGGCGATTCCAAGATCTCATATGCCGGCAGTCCCATTCGACCAAGGAACATAATCCTCGCGAGCTCAGCCTCGCTCCTAAGATAGTTTCATTGACACCCAGAATGTCTAACTAAGGGCTTCGCAGTGGATGTCGGAGCTGAATGGCAACATCGAGCTATGTCGTCCGTCCTCATCTGTGGGTCGTCCACGGATCGCTTCCATTTTCAAGGCGAGCAAGCAAGCTCGGCTGCCATCTATACTACGCAAACCACGCTCTCAGGGAAATGGACAACGTTACACTCACTTCGGTCGACGGATAGACTTTTCGATCGATGCACGCACGTACTTGCTGCGGCAAATCGTAGCTTGCGACGGACGTCCTCGCAGCGAAGTCGAATAGTTCTGTCTGTCGCCGATCATTTCCCAAGATTACCCCACGGATATTTCTCGTTCCGTTCACCACGGATTCGTCCGGGTTTTGAGTCGTTCGGTTGCTTCAAGGGTCCTTGATCAAATGGACGAGATATCTCTGATTGAGCATCTCAAGAGTTCCCTTCACTCCTGGAACTCGAACCCCATCCCCCCGCTCGTGGTGTCGTGGTTATACACCTGCGTTGCTGACCCTAAAGGTTCCGTGAAACTTTCTACGGTTACTGAGCACGAGGTGATTCGAATCCACGGCTGATGTAGAAATCGTTTTGTGAACCAACTCTGGAGAAGGCGACTCAGACATCAGCAGGTTGTTTGCACGTGCTTGCAATGTAAATGAATCATCGGGGGGGAACGTTCGCATTCTTAATGGTGCGAGTTGATTGGATGGATAACGCGGGCTTTTGACGTCGATTAACATTGTTGCTTTCGCATTGTTGTCGGGGGCTTTCTTGTCCCGGGACTGGTTGTAGTTGTTGTGGTGAGGACACCTATCTCTGCGTACCATGTCTTCGTTCCGCCACAAATGATGATCGAGTGCCGCGCTTGCCATCCGCTCAAAACAGCTGTACAATATCAAGATGTCGGGGATGTTTTTTTTTTCACGGTCGGAGCAATCGGAGAGCGAACTTGCCGCGCCGAGCTTTCGCAGAACAATGCCGACGCCATTTTTCCGCAGATGTCGATATGACCATGAGTTTGAATATTCCAGTGGAGTTGATTCGTTCCATGGACGAATACTCGATACGCCGGCGTGGTCAAGTTGAACGTGTGAGATGGATTTCCAATAATCATTGGATACATCAAGGTCGATATCATTAGTCTGACAACGACGTTTAGGGTCGGTAAAGTGCACGTTAGCATTGACGTCGACTTTACTCGTCCACATTGAATACACAGCATATGCATGCATTCAGTGCTGACAAGGACTTCGCTGAGGTGGTGCAAGCGTCTCCGCAAACTCAAATACGAAAACGTTTTGAGCGCACTCTCGGTTTTCTTTCGCAACGGATTCCGCGATGTCGGTCCTGGATTTGTCGACGCACGAACATCACGTCACGCGCGAGCTCCACCGGGATGCCGAGTAAGCAGGAATTCAAACCTGCTGTCGATTTAGCTGTTGTTGAAACGTCAAGAAACCTGCCAGGCCCAATCTTGGGGTTCCCATTCAAGGAAAGATTTCCGCTCAATGGCGTTTGCCCTTGTATATGTATTCTTCGATGTACACGAGTGCAAGTGCGCAGTGGGTTTCTGTTTCGGAGGAGCTCTGAAGCTTCACGGGTATCGAATCGCATTCGCTCAAGCGTTTCTTGGTTTTCGCAGTGAATAGGATAGTAGAGGGGTCCGGATAAGATCTCTTTATGATGGCCGGAAAAAGAGTTCCGCAATACCAGGCTTTTGATGCAGATTGGACCAGAAGAACATGAACGAAAGAGTGCGTGCGTCACGCAGATGTCAAAACTTCAGGCTCAAGGATCGATCCGTCTTTGTGTCTTTGACAGTCCTCTTGATTCTCTCTGACGACATGTTTCTCTTAGTCTGGAGACTGATTCATCCCGCGCAGGCCGTTATGCTGGCGTCGTTCATCCCCCTGTATTATTTTCCGGCGCCGAGATCCGAATTCCCAGAGCTTCTTGCCTGCTGACAGTTCTAACATCAGGGCGAATTTCGGAACGCCCGCATAACAACAGGGCATTAGCTTTTCCAGGTGATCTCGAGCGGTCTGCTCGAGTGGGATTCACCCATCCACGGTGATACACGGGCTTTTCGTTGTTTCAGCAAATGGGAGAGTTTTCGAAATGAGGGCAGGGTCGTTTTAAAGCCTATTTTGTAGAGGTTATTCGGAAAAAAAAGTCGCTGTGGTCCTCATTTTCAAGGAGGGGAGGGTGTGTACGACGTCGAGTTCTCGAAAGAAGATGAATAAAAATCCACCGCACCCACGCACCTCAGTGACGAGACCTGCAAGCTCACGTAGCCGTTTCAAGATTCTCAGGTGACGCCAACTTTGTATACACTTTACGTGGACTTCTCGAAAATTTTCGCATCCACCGCTGGTCATCACGGCTGCAAAGTTTTAACGACTTTTGCGGTTCATGACGACGGCGGCTAGGATTGAGTCAATTTCCAGAGTGTGAAGTGGGAGCGTTGGCGGCTTATCTTGAACGATCTGTTTCAACTCAGCGCGTGCTCAACTTTCTCTGGCGTGCTCGAGTCCGTGGTGACTGCGAAGCACAATCACAGGTTTCACAAACACGCACACACGCGCTCCAACACGACCTTCAAAGTTCCCACTGTCGGCCGCGGAACCGATTGCCGCATGTCCCAGGCCAAGAGAACGCCGGAAACGATCCAGGACAACTGCCTCCAGCAACAACCAAGATCATCCAATCATCAAAAGTGGAATCGGAAGGTATCACGATACTTTCAGATTCCAGAGAAACAACAGAGCGAGTGTGAAGTTGAACAGCACCAGAGTTGAATCAGTGCGGTAGCCATTTGCGGATGTTGGAAGTCTGTTCTTATTTTTTCTCTGAAGCCGAGAATCGCTCGGCCAGGGAGCCATGCAGCTTATTTCCGTCAATTTAACAACGTTTCCAACTACGCCACAGACTACAGTTCACAAACAAACTATCCATTTCCGCTAGAGGAATAGTCCCGCCGCCATTCTCATCTAAAGCAGAATTTCCCGGTCAAGCCTACTCTCAAGCAGGTTGTTTGAAACCAAGGTGCCAACATCGACTGAATCCGGTTCTGAGCTCGCGATGGGTTCGTTGCTATCTGTCAATCGGTCTTCGTTTGAAGAAAGAGTGAGATCACTTTGCGATAGTTGAAAGATGAGACAATTCTCCGTGACAATCTCCTCATTGAGCTCCGCGAAAACCGTGCTACAATCGCACAGGATCTCTCTCTTCACATGTAATTTCAGGAAGGGAGAAAATTCAAGTCCAAAGCTGAGCTACTGCGGCATGCGGTGATCAACATACCTTTTGCCATACCTTGTTGACCGCTGACCCGAGCCAGGCCGAGCACAGTCAGAAGGGCCAGGGGCCACAACATAGACCCCGAAAGGGCCATGCTCACGTAAAGTTGAACCAGTTGAACGGAATTTCTTCAGTGACGGAGCTACATATGGAGACAGCGGTGCAGCGGAAGGCAATCAACGCCAGAGTCTGTCGACAGGCGCCATCTTGCTCCAGCTGGACTGTGAGAGTCAGATGAAAGTGGAGCGCGAGGGATACCTTTGGCCTAAACGCGCCCAACTCGCAGATTCCATCACCGCGCTACACTGTCAGCACCACCAACGGCATCTGACGCCGATCCGAGATCCGCTTTGGATTCCGGAGAAATCCTTGAGACTTCGGAACGCAAATTCAAAAAGCCAGTCTCTGAAATTTGTATTAAACGTCAAGTTCCTTGTGTTGTCATTGAGTTTTATCTAAATCGGCAATGCGATGGCGTCCTATGCATGCAGATACATATGCAAACGCTGCAATGAGGTTCCTGAAGAGTATATTTCGCGCAAGCAGACGCGTTGAATCATTTTCGGTGCATGAAAGGTTGCTTTAAGTACATCGTTCACCGGGTCACCTTGGCTTACCCTCCGCCATCAGTCCTCGCCCTCGAGACCACCAGAGAACTGTTTCCAGCCCCCAACGACAGAGTTGCGCAATGTCCAACGCTGAGCTGCGCATGTACGTCACAAACCCCACGGTCAACCCCGCGGATGAGCTTGATCCCACATATGGAGTGCAACCAGGTCGAAAATTGATTATATTCCGAATTTCCGCTCCATGAATTGGCTCTAAAAGAGTGAAACGAGACATCGTTCTCGGCGCTCCATCAATCTCGAGAGGTTTTTCCACACGCTTGGGCAAAGAGATGTCAGCATCGCTTACATGAGGAAAGTTCGGAATGGTGAGATCTTGGAACAACCGAAAGGATCGTGATGAGGAACGAAGGAGGGCGTTCCAGGGAGATCTTCCGTAGTGATAAGCAGAAAAAATAATGCTGTGTAACAGAGTGATGGAGTCGTTTATTTTTCATTGTTTCGCCTGTCTGTTTAATATGTACACAAACATTTATTATCATCTGAATCGATTGCTGTACATACATTTGGAAGGATGGACAAGAAAGTTCCATGAGGAAGGAAACCGATGGAAACCTCCAGCTTTCCATTTGGCGGCTATTCTGCCTGCCTGAAGGACATGTTCGGAAACTTAACTGGCAGTAGGAATTCATTTTCCGCGGCCCTTGCCGCCCCTCGCGGTCCCTCCGCGTCCACCTCGGCCGCGACCCCTGCTGGGCACTGGTTTCGGGGCTTTCGGCATGTATCCCGGCGGCAACGGTTTTGGCTTTGCTTCCTCGATTCGTCTCAAGCGTTCCTCTTCAGCTAGACGTTTGGCCTCTGCTTCGGCTTCCTGGCGCCTATAAGCACAAGAGAATCAGTGTCTCTCCTAAAATATTTAGCTCAAAGTTCTGATCGAACTAACAATCCGAATGAAGCTCTATCAAAAGATTTCGTCAGAGCTTATGATTTCATTCACAAAAGGCACAACTGGTTCGGAGTATACGAGTTGAGGAATTCGGTTCATGGCTCTTGGACGGCTATGGAAACGGATCGTCTTCAACTTGAATCCATCTCGGAGTTCTGTGGAACTTCGTAATCTTTGGAAAACTTTGCTTGTTGGAATCGCTCTTTTCTTCGGGTAGCTAGAGACTTGGTGACGAGCTTCCGTCACTGTCTTCACTCGAAGAGGCCGCTTCATCGAGGCCCCAGAACACAGATCGAGGACCTTTTTTGAATATACTGCGAAACACAAATTCATCACATCGACATTCATTATCATTAATGTGAGCTTAACTTATGCGATAACTTCTTTAATCCCCGTGTACCATCCAATGACCGATCATGTAACTCGGAAGCTGTGCTTACATAATAATCAACAGTTGCGATTCTGATTTACTTCGACAATCGAAGGAGAAACTTACTTTTTCAGTTCGATGGCTCTTCGGAACAGCCAGTTCATTAAGATCTCTTTGAGCACGATGCATATCCAGATGAGCAACATGGTCCCGAACACAATGAGGATCATCGCTCCCTCCGTCACGGGGAGTATCCACTCGCAGCTCGGAGGATACATTTCGTATTCACCGTTGTCCAGACAGCTGATCATTTCCGGTCCGACCATTGTGAATCCTTTCCAGCAGGTGTACGTAACGTTCACTCCGACGGGATACTCGGGCACAAAGCCGGTTTTGAGTTTCTTATCCCAAATTGCGTCGATCTTGTCTTGCTTCGCCGCGGTCGCGACGAAAGGGACGCCGCAATGGATGGGAGTGGACTTGCACAGAACCTGAAGCTCTTGGTTGGCTTTTTCTGTCTCGACTCTCCCCACCTTCTCCATCGTTTCGGGATCGGTGTCGAGCTTGAACGTTGCGCAGGTTCTGTTATCGACAGGACATTTGAAAAAAACTTCGATCTCTTCTTTCTTCAAGTAAGCGAGGAAAGTGTGGACGAAGTATTTCAAATTGGGTTTCTTGAGGACTTCTTCTCTTGTCAGTTGCTCGGCATAGATGCTCTGGCACATTAGAGCCGAGTTGTTTGAATTGAATCTCTTCGTGTTCAGATAGAAACACTGGTTGTCCATGGTCGAAATGATGATATCTTTGTTGTTCGGGTTGTAGCAGAGTTTCGGCGGCATGGTATCAGGCGACAGGACAGCGATCGTGCAGATATCGACTGTAACCGCAGCCACCGACGTTTCCACCAAACGGAGGTTGACCACGGTTCCATTGCCGTTGCATACTAATTGAAAGCTGTTTTTCGTCATCGGGACGGGAACGGTGACGGAAGAACACATGATCCTTCCCGCATCGGGGTCGGTTTCGGTCGGAGTTTCCATCCAGGCCTCCATTTCGATTTTACCCTGGCCGACGATTTCTCCCGGAGCCAAGGTTTCGGGCGTCTGACGAAAGCGTACCTCTAGATTTGTTACCAGCGCACTCTCTAACAACGTCACGTTCCAGATGTACTCTGTTGGTCCGATACTCTGGCAGTAATCTTTGTCGAAGGACTTGAGAATTTCCGCCGATCCGTCTCGGTTATGCTGGATTTTCAAATCGTTTTTCACAGCCACTAGATTGTTGAGGCACTGAGGAACTTCGGGAGGATCCCACCGTTCGGATATTGTGCACAGCCGACGAGATTCACCGAACAACACATGGCCTTCGTCGCACTCGTATTCGATGTATTGCTCTCGAGGGAATCGGGCCCAAGAAGCATTACGGAGCCTTCCAAACTTCGGAGAACCGGGATGCGGACAAGATGCCACCGACAGATGTAACAGCATGCACAAAACCAGCACCTGCATTTTGCGAGGCTCAGCTGAGCCCGGTGGGCCGCGACGACTCCCCGACCATCAGTGGCAACAGGGCTCAGACCGCGGTCAGCATCACAGCTGCGAAAGAGAGAGAAGAGCTCAATGCTGACCGATGCCTAGACTGGCTGAGTTCAGCGGTGGTCTACGGAGAATCGTCGTTGTTTTCCAAGCATGCGCAACTCTCGAGAAAGCATTTACCACTCTCTGTTATGATCAGTTCGGAAGAAGATTCCGCTGAGTGACGAGAAACCTCAGCTCTGGGACAAGCTTACGTGAGAGAGCTTGGAAAATCGATGAGGAGTGTTGTATATTTCGTGACGGACGGCCGTGATCATCCAAGAGATCTGTCTCGTGGTTTCAGTTCCACCTATGTCTGGCAACTCGGGTACCGCAGCGTCGCAGCCTTGCGTCGTTCCGAACGGGATCACTGCCATAGAGTCTCATTGACGAGGACTCATGAGGTCGCTGGGAGCATATGAGTTAGGTCAAAATGTTCTGTATTCCATCAAGAAATTTATCATGTGCAAGGTTTGCTGAGTAAACTGTACTCGCATTGCGGACGCCCTCACCGCGGCAACCTGTATCTCTCCAGATTTCAAGGGATTAGTCGATGATTCTGAGGCTTCGTTTTCTGAATCCCTAAATCTCCGAGCTCCCTGATTCCTTAGATTACAGGCTTCACAAGCGAAGGGGAAACTTCTCGTTCCGGCAAATGAGAGGTTTCAAGGAATCAGAGAGAAGAGACGGCTTCTATTCACGAGGAGCTTTTCGTTCGGTCAAGTAAATCATGATTTGGGACTATCGAATGAAATGCGAGTCAGGAGGTGAGAGCCGGTTCAGTGGACCTGGCAAGAAACCCTGGTTGTGGCACTGCCACGCAGAAAAAATTCTAAACATCCGCCCACAGGTTCAATCCCAAAGATGGAACGAACCCTGATCGAGTATTTTCTGAATCGATTTGCCGATCGATGCATTTCTATTTTCAGAGGTGAAACAGAGTGCAAGAAGTAGCGTACTGGCAACTCGAATGTGGCCAGTATACGAATGAAGCTAGTTCGTCGATCGAAATGCCTGATGATGAATCCATCACAAAATTCGCCTAGTAGTCACGCAAATTCTCAGCCGAAGTGTCCTCCCTCCTGCGTAAAGGTTCATCGGAAAAGCTGAGATTGATGAAGTCCCATCGAAGAGCGTCGAAACATTATTACAGTTTGTGGAATCAAGATACTCCACTCCAAAACTTCCACTGCGGTGATCAAGGAACCTTCAGATCAGAACTGAAACGAATGCTCAGGATCGTGTAATCCGTGTTTGATCGCAATTTCTGATTCATGGAACCACATTCTCTGGTACATTCCGTAGAGTTGAATGTTCGATTTCGTTGCATAATTTCGTCACAGAAGTGAGCCTCTTCAAAGCCGATAAGAGCATCGACCTCAGCTCTCAGATCGACCTCAGGCACTTATATTATGGAACGCGGGTTAAGCCCACATCCTCACTATATTCTCGAAAAACATTAAGATATGAAGCGAGTTGAATTAAACACGGTGGGATAGAGCTTGCTTGTGGACGGTAATTGATCATGTGTTTCCATTTTCAATGGGAAGTGCCCCTGCTTGAAGAATTGGCGTTCGTGGTCTATCTACATCATTTGTCAAACACATTTAATATATCGAGACCCCCGATGCAGAGCTTATGTTAATGTCGAATTCCTTGCATTGATTGGCTCAGGACATGAATCAAAGCCCAGCGAAACTGCGAGTGGAATTCGCTTTTCAAGGTATTTGCTGGTTTCGCTCTTAGAAGTGCGACGAAGAGACTTCACCCGTTCTAGATTCAATAGGGATCAATATGCAATGTTCTCAAGACGCGCTAGGTTCCGAGCTCAAAAGGTGAGCTATCGCCGAGTATTCGATGCACAAAGGAAACCATCATTGAAGCCCGCGAAGCTGCGTCGTGGTGCGCCGTGCATAGCACCACTGTGGCTGGGGACTCTCCGAGTGTCCGAGTTTGATCCACCGCGAAGACCAAGTTGCCTGATAGCACTTAGATCCCCCAAGGATTGTCCTCTCGTGAGTGGCGTGCAGATTCCAAGTGCCCCTCGGGGCGGGAGTCCTTCTGTGAGAACACCGCCCTAACCGATCGAAAACCGAACCTGAAAACCCGCTAGAGGGTCATCTTCCTTGCTACCGCTGCAAAGCCTCAGAATACAGGAAGCGATAAATGATCCGTGTCCTGCTGCGAGACGTGAGTCTTACTTCCATATCTTTCCCGCGAGCCCGCTCTGAACGTCGCCATCTTAAACTGTGGTCTCATGACGTCCTTTCACCCGCAAGATGGCCGCCAGTCAAGATCTCGACAGGAAAAAAGTGGAAGCGTAATGACGGTTCATACTCGTGAACTGATGATCTCCCGCTCTGACCAAGCGTACACCAGCCTCAATATCAGGTGGTTTGGGCTTTTAAATCCTGAATCTGTTCCCGCGTCCAGCAAAAATCACTGTCATTATCCTCTCCATCGTTGACCAGACCGAATTTGATTCCGTGATCTTCTCCTCCCGTTCTACATTACGGTTTTCCCCGAAAACGATGAAAAAGTTTTTTTCGTTTCGTTTGAGCGTCATTCAACGTAAATTTCTTCCCTGGAGCCAAATTCGAGCCCGGTGGTATAGAGACCTGCAAGCGCGCCACAACCTCGATCTGTTTACACCATGAACGCATCTTCAGTGGAGAGGTTTTCTTTTCAAATGCTGCGAATCGATTCAAGAAACAGATTGTGAAGCTCAAGCATAGGGCATAGATGCTATGGTAAGAGTTGAGCGAGATTCGGTTCGGTTAGATTCTCGAAGTCAGATCCTTTCCGAAAATGCGTTCATCTCGTAAACACGGCGGCCCTGTGGCAGAAGAGACAGACCTGAGAGGAGAGCAGTACACCAGCAGACAGACTGGGGACAGAGTAGCTCTCCGTCTCTTTCGTAGTGGGAGCAGCAGGAACGAACCAGTTGTGCTCGTCTTTTCTATCGAAATTGAAGTGTTCGCTCAGTGCGGTGCGCTGGTCGCCCCCGAACTCGTTGTGATTACATGAGACGAAACCTTAGCCAGAACTAAGCGAACAGCAAAATTATTATCATCATCATCATCACCGCAGCCGTCGAATAGTTCGTGAAATGGTCAACAAAATGCTGGACTCAATTCCATTCCACCGAGCAGTCTGAGTGAGTACCTTTTGCGAGCTTCTCAACATGACTTAGGAACCCTCTGCTGATTCATAGGAATACTATAATCGCAATAAGAAGCGTAAAGCCGTTGGAATCGCATCCAAGTGGTTGACGAGGTCACGACCGACGGTGAGAAAAGCATCGAAGAACAAATTTCGCACAGATATCTGCCGCAACTTGTCTCGTTAGTAACTTTCCCCTCAGATCGCGGTTATCTTCGCGTGCGAAGAGCGATGTCTCCAGACTGTCATTTGACAATCTGGAACCTTGAGAACATTTAGTCGCACAGGTAGCCTGCAAATGCTCTCTACGACACTGCTTGCAAGCAGTTTCGTGACATCGGAGCCACTTTGCTCGGATGTCGCAGAATTTCGAAGTTCCAAATCTCGTTCCCCCGAGGTAATAGCGTTGGGAACAGGTTCGACCTGTGCTGCCATTGGCACTAATCTGATAAAATGTGACGGCAAGATGCTTGCCGCGCTAAGCTGCTTCACAGGTGTTAGTCCGTAAGATCCCGCTGTCCCTCTGAGAGTTGGTATCCTTTGACCAGGATGTCCAAATCCATCGTATGCTCTTTTGGTTTTTCCTGTTTAGAAACTTGATAGTGATGGCGGGAGAATTACGTTTTTCGGATGAGGCTGACCTCCGCGGCTAAATATTGAATTCTCCGGGAGGTCTTCAGGCCGCTCTGTTTTTTTTTTCATTTAGTTAGTCTCGTTATTCTGTTGTATTAGGAGCTCAATGATTGAGGTCCTGGTTGTGAGCAATGCGAAACCAGCGCGGTGTTGTTTATTGGGAATTCGGTTTGTTCAAAAATGGTGAGCGGTCCGCAGGGCAGTGCTCGCAAGCTATTCTTGAATAGTTCGGAATCGTCATGCGACTCTCGAATGCATCTACAGGCCGCCTTTGATATGCGTCAATAGTGCTTTGCTGGCCAAGTGGTCGGCAGATTCAAACGGCCCGAAAGCCGTTGGTGGAATCTCATCCTTCAGGGGGGCATTACGGCATGAGTCAGACAATGTCGTAGAGTTGAAGTGTGACGGAACATTCTCGAAACTCCAGGACGTAGTGTCCATCCGAGTTTAATTTGATCCTCTGCGAAGCTGAACGTATGCTGCGCGCAGGCTTCGCAAAGCTTCGAGCATCGGCGAAATAGACTTCCAACTGTTCCGTCGTCAAGTCTCCTGTATGCTGCTAAGCCGACTTTGTGCGTCGAAATCCTCTGGCCCGTAAGACAGACGATTAGCTACAGAATTCGGGGAATGACGTCAGACATGTCGTTCCCTACTCAGAAATGGGGTTTGCGATAGAAAAAATCCAGGGTCACCTTCATCCTTGGAAACTGATTTTGCATAAGCGTGATTGCAATCAGTTACGTGACTCTTCCGTGCCGTTGCAGTGTATCACGAAGTGTAGATGTGTGGCTCAGGTAGACTGACGTTTTTTTTCCATGAGGGTGGATGAGAGCTCACGAAAAAATTCCACGAACAGGGTTTGGCTCCCGTTTTTCTGCCAGAATTAATCTCGATTCACGTGCGGCTGTGGAGATGATGGTGGATACATCGTCGTAGTCGTGATTGGCGACTTCCGCACTGCGACCTCCAATGGCTCCGGACCGCTTTCGTTGCGAATCATCCACGGGAAATGCCCATATTCTTTGCAGTATTATCGATCTCATTACGAGTTATTATCATTCTTGTTATTCTTGCTCTTATCACCCTATTCCACCTCATCAGACGGATCATCTCCAAATGATGGTTTGTCGCTAGAAGGTTGATAATAATACGACCTGAATGAGAATGAATTGCCAACGAACTGTGACGACGGCTCCTGTGAGATCTCTGATACCAGCAACTGGACCGATCGAAGATTGAAATTCGCCGGTCATTCCAACGTTGAGAACGAGCGACCGTTCACGCAGATGTGTCATTTTGATTTCTGAAAACTGTCGCAGAGCGATGGCCTCAGTGCACAGATTCAACCCGGAGTTATGCTGTAAGCGTCGAAGTTATGAGAAATGTTGCAAAACATGTTTTTCGAATCCTAAACAAGCTCTCTGGAATCCAAAAACACTTTGTAACGAGTGCACAAATCAGGCCTCGAAGCACCAGAACCTTTTTATGGGAAACTCTCCGAACGATTTCGCACTCCTTCCATGGAAAAGTTTTGTGAACGCAGTCGAGAGTGAATTCCGTGACAGAGAAAATATGTTACTTTTCTCGCTCTTTCGTGCTCAGAGCATTGTCGATCCGAGTTTGTCTGGCTAGCTGGATGGCTGGACAAGCGCCGAACGACCGACCGACCGACCGACTGACGGAATGATCGAGCGACCAGACGTTGACATGCTCTTTATGAAATAGGCAGCCTTGGACTGTTTGGAAAATAGTCTGCTGCTTACTTTCTCTGAGTGAAAATCGCTCCACTGGAAACTGCGATTTATTTCACGAGACCGCGAACGGAGAAAACTTCGCCTTCATCCAATTGGACGATCTTGATTGAATTTCATTCGAACGAAACTTCAAGCCGTGCGCAGGTGGAGGCAGCTGGAATGCTCTTGAATATAAGACGAACACCGGCGCAAAGTAGAAGCAGAGCCGGTTCGTTCAAGTGGAGAATATTCAGAAGCCCGTGGCAACAAGCGCGAGCAATGTATTCTTCGGCGCCTCTGCACATTGTATGCAGATTACATCAGGCTCGATGTGACACTATCTGCTGCCACTCATTCACCTAGACAGCCAGCCAGCCTGCCTGCCTGTTTGCTTGCCTACATAACGTGACCGCCTCCGTTCTCCGAACGGCTTGTCAAGGTGGAGTCACGATCGGCGTTTCCATGAACCCTTGGAGGTCGCGCGAGACCATTCAATTGACAAATTCTGAATCGTCGCGACTCGTTCTCGTTTTCCGGGACTCCGGCGTCGGATGCCGCTTCCGCGTACTGTGGTCCGAAACTAATGATAGAGTAAGATTAGTTGTTGGAGCAATCAATCTATTATTAGTCGGGAGTCAAGGATTTTCTTCTCGTTCTCACTCGGCATCGGTCAAAGCAGCGCAACGCGAAACTGAGGAAGAATCGCGAACCATGGTCGCCATGTCGGAATCTTGAGGTATGAAACAAGAATTATTCGATTCTGGCCGCGTTTTCGTCGTGTTCTGGCACAGAGACCGTTGGGCCTTCGCCGGGTGACAATGACAACGAGCCGATAGCGAGCGATAAGGTGCTGAAAGCGCTTGTGTTCGCGGTTCATGAATTATGCCTCGTGTTTTCGATCAGCGATCAACTACTGGAAGCCGAGCTGAGCATAACCATGAATTCCGCCGAAGTGAGTTGGACGACATAATAGGTATCGAGTGCGTTACATAGCTGGTCGTGCGGTGTGTCGGCTTCCGGTTCGGCTTTTAAGCGTGGCGCCCGTACGTCGTTCATTACTCGTTCGGACACCCTACCTCGTAGACAATGCAGAACCAGAAGCTATCCGAAAGGCGTTCCGAACATTCTCAGCGTTCTGCATTCGGCGTTAGCGATGGCGTCGCGTCAGGACGGCCGTGTGGGTGAACAGCGATTGTCACGGTTGACCTTGGGCGGCTAAAACAGCGTCGCCAGCGGATAGAAGAGAACTGCAAGGATTACCGAAAGCAAAAGTTCAGTCTGATTATTATGCGGTTGAGCCAGGCTTCTGCTTTAGTCACCGTTCGGTCTTCTCCGAAGCACAATGAGCCTGAAAGGTGGCTTCTTCCGCAGTCGGTCACAGAAAAGTCGCAGACTGCGCAACAGACCTGTCAGTCTGGACGTAACGCCGTGAGGCTAGTTGCACGGACGACTGGTTCAGACGGGTAATTAGAACGAGTTCTGGATTTCTCTGGGCTTGGCGATGGACGTCTAGAACTCGTATCTATACGACGAGGTTGTTCATCAGTCAAATCATGAGACATCGGACCTTAATCTCGAAGGTCCGAGTGAATTTCAACCGCGGTTCGAGGTTAATACAGATTACTGCACACGATAAGCGGACTCAGACTTCACAGATTGACGTGGCTGAAATTAATCGATACATATCGAGTAGGCCACTAAAGTTGATCCTCCGTAAGATATATCGCTGAGACACGCAATCTACGTTGGGCACGACACCCTACTGCTGGCGAAAGCGACTCTGGCATGTTTTGTTTTTGTTCACGCGAACTTGCGAGCCTGGCTGCCACTTCGGCATCGGTCAATCGCAGCAAGCAGTAACAAATGCTGGTCTGGGTTTATGCCTCGGAAGAATGATTTATGCCACGTTTGTGTTTACTGCTATAGCACTTTTGGAGGCTCTATTGAGCGAAGCCGGGAGAAAAGCACCGGAAGGAAACGGCGCGGCGTTAGACCGATTTTGAAAACACAGGGTCTGAGCCCTTGCGCGCGCTCGAAGAAACACGGTCTTGCCCCTTGGACAAAGGAGGGCAGGCCCGCTTTTCGAGTGCAGAGTTTGGAAATCTGTTCGAACTTCGTGGAACCCGCACGCGAGGATTTGTGGACATTGCAAGTTTATGTCAGAGTGCTTTGTCGTCGACTCTCGAGTTGGCGAGTTCGAAACCTTGGCGATGATGACAAACGTCCCAGGTCGACGAACCCATTAGCGTTGGTTGTTGATTTCGATTACCTGTCCACACAAATTGACAGCGTCAGCAGAACTCGATGTCGGAGGGATTCGAGAGACTCAAACTGCGGAGCGAAGGTTTCGCGACGACTTCTCCGAATGGTAGTTCGGAAAGGCTCGAAAACAGAGATCCCCTGATTTCAAAAGGATCTATCCGCGTCGAGGTATCAGATTTCCTCCAGAGCGTTGATGTAGAGCTTGAAGCGGTCAGAGTTCGCGGGCTTATGACGTCGCAGCCAAACAATAAATGACGCTTGCTAGTTATAAATGTGGCTGATTAAAAATAGCTTTGAAGGACACACGTTCTGTCACTCGTTTGCTTGCTTGTTCGGGTGTTGTAGACGAGCCGAGATCCGTCGAACACGATTGCTCAACTGTTGCTCATAGCCGGTCGAATGATGTTCGTTTGTAAGCTTCTCTGATTCCGTCATGACGGAGGCTTCGAAGCGGTGGGAGAAAGTATGACGTAGCCACCGTGTGCGATTTCAATCTGACGAGATGACAAAGTTTTTGATGTCATCGTTTGACCGCGATTTTTCTCCAGTGTGACCTTTCAACACATTGAATGCTGGGCCAAGCGATGAAGCAAACGCTGAGGGAAACGTCGCTACGGACATGAAAACGCGCCACCATGCTGCTAGAACGCTCTCGATTGCGGAGACCAAGTGTCTCATTCATAAGCAACATCTCATTTCTATTAGTTCCGAGGAGTTTCCAAATCGAGATTTTCCCGCGGCATCTGGAGAATCGTAGATCATTCGAAAACGAACAAGAACTCCGAACGGAAATTACGGTGGAAGGTCATCCGATCGACCTCGCACTCGAACAACTGAAATGAAAGTTGCTTTCAAATCACTTCACCCTCTGGGAGCTCGTTTCGGATTTCCCGCGACGGGCGCGGGTCTTCGTTTTTCCTCTCTCGAATCGGAAATTTCGATTTCCGTCGACTGGAGGCTCAGTTCTGGCGGACGAAAATGAGCTGCGGCGATTAAGTGATATCCTATCTCATTTCCGTCCCGGCACGGAATTTATTCAGGCGTCGACAGAATCCGCTTCGGGTTGACATCATATCCTGCACCCAAAGCCTGATGACAGTTGGAAAGTTCACTCGATTCTCATTGATTGCCCACTTGGTGTAATTCCGAAAGTTTCTCCTTGCCAAAAGATTGTCTAGTTCTCCTTCCGATGATGAAGCAGCGACGCTGGAAACAAGAGCGGCAGCCATTGTTGCTTACAGGGTTTAGTGTTCTAGTTCGCCATTTTTGCCGCGGTGGGCGGCGAAGGAGGATCGAAGCCTGCGCGACAACGACGTAATGCTACGTCGTCTTTGTCAAGCAGTGCCCCAATTATTCTGGCCAGACAGAATGTTGAAGTGGAGCTCACATCTAACTGCTCACTTGGTTTGCTTCCCGGAACGTTACATCCGACCCGAACCTTGAATGTTCGTGGAAAATCAAATCCGTACACGTTGTCTCGCTGTCTCTGAGTACCTCTCGAAGATGGGACGTTTGTTTCTCAGGAAATTGAAACTCAGTATCGAATGAACCTCGTGATTGAATTTCCCTGAAAGGCGATTCGGCGCCACTGCTCTGAGACAAGAGTTCTCTAACAGTTCTTGACAGCAGTCGTCTCGGATGATTTCTCGGTAAAAGTCAAACTAGATGACTGTCTCGCTACGGTTTCTCCTCCGTTGCAGTTTGCAGTACGTTTCCGCTGGTGCACTGTCTCTGGGTCGGCGAATGTTATTATGCAACGCTTTCGTTCCCTTTGTGAATGATTTGTCAAGTCGAGTCGGAGTCGACGGGCTTCGTCACTTGACCGTTGAACAACAGAGAAGGAGGCGTTCTTGCGTGATGGGCCACCTCTCGATGTTGCGCAGCCTTGCTTCTGGCGAGCTTCTTGACAACGTCACCGATGAAACTTGGCAACATCGGTCCCTCCCGAGCGCCTCTGCCGTCGCCGTCTGAACTCGGCCGGAACCCAGCTTCTCCAGGGCTCAAGGGTTTGGTCGGAGACCCGAGATGATCGAGAGACGAGAAATGAGTTCATTTGATTCGTTTCAAGAAATTAGTGCTTCTCTCGGCGATAACATCGCTCGGTCATCATCTGTACCGGTGTTTCTGATCTACTCCCTGACGCTACTCTACTGCTTTTCTCGCCAACACTACAACGACGTCAGAGGCCCGGCCTAATCTTTCGAACGAGCTGCGCAACCGGTGACGTCGAAGAGGGCCAACATTTGACAACGTTTGGAGTCTCTTTCTTGCTTTCTTCTGCGGATTGTGAGCTGCAGCTGGAGAATCTTGACTTTCCGCTGCGAACGCTGGTCTTCTTGAAATATATAATCGAGGGGCAGATTCGTACCAGAAAAAAAAACGCAGTTGGCAGGCAAAAAAAACAGTGCGCGCTTGGCCGTAATGATTCTCTGGCCGCACTCGGAACGACCGACAGGCGGCCGGTCAGACTTACAGTCAGTCAGTTTGTCGACGAAAGCCCAACGCAGTGGGTGTTATCGAGGGTCGATCGGAAACGAGACTTCCAGAGCTGTTTCTCTGACGTATGAATTTCGTTTTCGTGTCCGTTCCCAAAGTCGACAGTATGAGAAAGCCTTCGGCTGACACTTCCGACATGATTCGAGCAGGAGTCGCGCTTTCAATTCCCTCCTCTTCCTCAGAGATGCTTCCGATTGTTTAGTATTCTCTACGGATCGGCTCGAGTCTCGGTTCGTTCCCCTCCAGCGCCAGGCTGTTTGGTCGCTTGACAGGTATGCAGGCAAACAGGCCGGGTGGCGGGCGAGCAAACGGGCAAGCAAGTTGGCCACCTACGCAACGCTCTGCTGGCCACTTCCATTGGGTCACATGACGTGCTGCACTGACCCACATTCAATGGGAGGAGTACGACGGGCATCGGGCCCAGGTCCACGGCCTGTGTCCGGGCCGTGGACGCGACAACCTGTTCCCCTCTCCAGGAATCAAACGAGGCTCCTGCTTCTAGGATCAGGACGTGTCTCCTAGAACTCCACAACGGCGAACCTCCTCCCGAATTTATAACCTCGAACATGGACTTGCTTGACTCGGCGGACTTCCGATCCGGATACAGAGTTCGATTCCCCACAGGAGCCAGCGGAGTCCAAACGCTGTCATGGGCTTTTTTCATTTCCACGCGATGTTGGAAACCCTACTCTGATATGAACTCGCTGGGTCTCGAGAATGAGTGATCGGGAAGAAATCTCTCCGGGAACCCTTTCGGAGAAAATAGATTGAAACAGTCTATCCGATCGAGTCTATGGGACGGACCGGGAAAGTCCGGAAACAGAGAGAACCCTCGAATCTCGCGCTCTTCCTCGCTTCGAACGTAGAATGAGGTATTTTCAAGGTCGTGATCATGATCGCTATAATCATCGAGATGGAGACGATGGTAACGATAATTATTATGAAAAGACCGGAGATTAGCGAAGTTGTTACCAAAAACCGGCGGATCCTCCGGCTCAAGCGAAAGTGGTTCTTAGAGGCAGCAGCTGTGCTGACTTTCTCTTCTGGTCAGCTGATCTTCGAAACTTTCGCTTCGTCAAAAAGTTGTCACTCGCTGAGGGCTCCCCATCGGGCGGGACAGATGAGGACTATGGAACCTCTCGTGCGTCTCATTTTCTGGATAATCTCGCTGTTCGGCACCGAAATGAATCATTTGAATACGGTCGGTCGATTAAAAATAATGATTTATTCATTCATGGCTGATGGTTCCGAGTCGTTCCAACTTTTCGAACTGGGTCGCCTGGAATCCTTGACCTGAGCCTGGTGAGCCGCGGCGCAGAAACCGCGAAAGTCGCATGACAACAGGCTCCCAAATCCATTGAACGACCGCACGGAGGAGTAACGGCGTGCATTCACGTGGGTTAACTGCCACTGTAATCGATTCGCGTGTACCAAAATAAACTTCTTAGTCCTAGATGACTCGGTTTCGGGCGAGTGAACCTGCGTCCGCCCGCTTACTCGCTCGATCATACAATCGCCACGCTCATGCGTTTGTACGCATGTGCGTCATACAACCGATTTTGGAGGATTTCAACCGGAAGGCGAGTGATGTACGGGGATTCTGCAGTTTTCTGTTTTTGTGTGGTGTAAGTAAAATATAGCTGGGAGCGTTTAGACGTTCACTTGAAAATTCAGCATTCCAAACAGAAATCGTGAATCGGTCCAGCATCGCCCTTCTCTTCGTCGTCGACGGCGGCGGAACCTTGGCCGTCGCCGTTGGCCCTTCGCGTTCTGTCTGAAGTTGGTTCGTTGGTTCTTTCGTTTGTTTTTTTTTCGTCCGTTGGCTCCGTGCTCGGTTCAGAAAGTCGTCCTTCAAAACCAATCACAGATCTGGATCGTGGATTGTTCGCCAGCCGGCAATCGGCTCAACAGAAGAATAGCTTCTGTCCTTCCCGCATGGCTGAGCATTACGGATCGAGATTTCAGGCTGACACTGCATTCATTGATTCCATGCATGTTTCGAATAAACGCCGTGTCGGATGGCTTTCTCGCATTGGGATCGATACGAGTTTTTGCGATCGACAGGCTGGAAAGATTCTTCTTTAAGCCTCGCTTCTTCTGAACTTTCGTAGATTCCGGAGGATCTTTTTATCATGAGAAAGGCTTTCTATTTGATTTGAAAACGCAGTCGGCGGCCCTTTGTCGGAGTCAGGAGAACCGCTTCGCGAGCGGACTTGCTGTTGTTAACAATCGACTATATCCAGGAAAGGTGAAGCTTCGACACACATTGTCAAAGTGCTCATCGTACCTGAAGTTGTCAACAACAGGACCAGGCTGAGATGCCTCCGTCTAGAGTGCATTCTTCGGGAACGCAAATTTCTCTTACGGAACGAAAATTACGATTTTTTCTTCGATACTCTTGTCACGTGGAGCGATTCGAGTTTTTAACTCGATTCCAACCGAAAATTCTGCACCTTTTCCAGTGTGAGACATTCCGAGTCCGTTCACGTCGTTCTCCGATCAGGATGCTCTCCTTTTCACTTTTCCTGAGCTCGCCTCCCATCGCTGGATTGGATGGAGTTGAGAGTTCGATTCTTTTCGTTTCGATGCACGATGCCTTGATCGCACTGTGGAGCATTGAATGCAGTCAAGTAGGCACCACGCCAGACCAGCCAAGCAGGCAAGCAAACAAGCTGTGAACGCTTTGTGTTTTCCCCATAGAAATGAAAATTTCCCGGAAGCCGAAGCGAGTAATTATTCTGCTTATATAATATGAAATAATCATAACTACAAGAGAAGCACCAGTGGGCCAGTTGAGCAGCGGTAATGTCGGTCAGCGACCGAGCGTCCGTCCATCCATCCGAAGTGACTGACAACTGCTGCGAGCTTTCCATCATGAAACGTGATGAGTTTCGTTTATTGTAGAGAACGTTTTTACGGCTTCATTAGTGTTGTTTGAGGAGGCCGTTTCGAAACCGCGTTGGACCTTGGTCGCGCACCGAACCGGTGTTCCGATGTTCCGCCGCTGGTTGCAAATAACGGGAAAAGCTCATGCAGTTTGACAAAATTCTTTTCGTTTCTCACTCTCAGGTGCTCATAGAATCTGAGGGCTTTTTGTGAGATTTTTTCCCCTTCTCGCGGCTGTCTCCAATAAGTTGCGAACGAACGGTGAGTTTGTTGAGCTGGAAAGTCGTCTAGAAATATTTGAGAGTTTCCCTCAGATGTTTTTAACTGCGCTGCCATCGGCGGGCGCCGAACCGGATGGTGACAGTCGGGCAACGCTAAGAAAGAAACAGTCTTCGCATTGAATGCTCACTTAAGCCTCACTTCCAGCTGACTTTGTGCCTCAATAAACACATAGACAGCCACACGTATATATTCGGATGGATGGCCGGACGGAAGGACGCACGAACTGATGGTGAAAGAGTAAAGAGAAGTGGACGAACAGGCAGAGGGACGGTTCGCTTTGAATAGCTCAGGACGAGGCAAAGAAGAAAAAAGTGGGGGTGGCTTTCCTTTCCGTTGGCGCACTTCCGTTGTCTCAAACAGAACAACTGTCAGTAGAGATCATTACCCGACTTCACGGCGGAATAGCCGTGCGACTCACCTGCCCAGAGCTTCTCTCCGCCAACTTCAGACCAAACACATTGCGAGTCAGGCAACGGCAGCGAGGCGTTTGAAAAACGCGTCGGCCGTCCAACCGGACCACCTGATCCTGATCGAGTGCAGGTGCCAGTCGTTCGGAGAATTCCCGACCAAGAGGCATCACGAGAAATCCCGCAGCGGTTCGGTAAGAAAGGAAACACTGTGCGGTTGAATTCGGTTCGATCGATCGATCGATCGATCTCGCGCGGTCCTCTAATTGGCCGATTCAATTTTGCGGCCACGAGATTTCCCTCCGGAGCCCTCGGAATTCATTCTGTCGAGGAATTCATGGAGAATTCGTTCGGCTAATTCCGGGAATCAGAATCAATATAGAGCTCGAAATAGTAGTCGGATACACTCCATGACTCGGTTGTATTACATTTGTAAAGGTCCCCGTTGGGAGATTGCTGGAAACTGACCCGGGTATTTTTTATAGCTCATTCGATTGCGCTCATTGCCGCCAGACATGCCCGGCTGGAATATTCTATGAGCTGGTGTTTGACGGAATCGGTCATATCGACGAGATTCCGATGTTTTTTTTACGAGGCGTCTCTTTTTATTGTCGTTCTGCTTTCGAAAACTCGAAGAGCCCGACTCGGATCCGTACATAACACATTCTTCTCTGACGCTAAGAAAATATAGAACTGACTGCCACCGTTTCACCGCTGAAACGATGTCACTTTCTCCCTGCTGTCGATGTTGCTGTTTCAAGCATCGACGCCACACAAGACGATGTCAAAGTCGATGGGCCCTGTCGGCGCGCTTCGTTCAGTCTCGTGACGGCTGTCTGATCTCAATCGAGATGTATTGTGAAGAGTCAGTTCAAGCGGAAAATGATTCGCGAGTCCGAATCCTGAGCATATGTAGTTTACTGCTCACGTTGTGCTAGCATGCGCACATCAAGGAAACTTGTAGACAGCCCTTGGACCTCAGTTTCTGACAGTGAAATGTCCGAACTCAACATATTCAACGCCAGCGGAGTTGTGCGCGAATAATTCAATAGAGAACAACAGAAACAAGCGAATCTGTTGGTGTTTGCAAATAATCATCTCCGGGAATGTCTTCTTTCTCCCTGATTTGAGTCTGAGTTGTCCAGCAGTCGATTTCGTGGATTGGAATTTCGACTGAGCTCCACCTGGTTGACTAGGTTTCTTATTCAATTCTTATTCAAGTAGCGTGTGCAGGCTTGCCGCGCCTTCGGAGCACTGATTATTGGTGTCTTTCGTGAGTTGTCGACACACGTTGAAATTGAGTTTGCATTGATCTGGACTTCAATTTTCGCTTCTGAAAGAAATCAAGGCCCCGTCGGATGATTTGAATCGCCAGCATCGAATTTCGTGCTTTTGGATTCGGTCTGAAGCTCCACTCGAATCGTAGTCATTAGGGGGGCATTGCTATCGAACTTTGGGGAGACGACCTTGGCCGACTCGAGCCGAGAATTCCAACGAAAAGTTGGTTGTGAGCCAGTAGCCCTCGATGACGTGGTTTCCTCGCCAGAGCGACGCCTTATCCGTTGACTTCGATGTAGTTTTCGACCGCGTCGATCTCGAAACGGGCTCGTGTTACAGCCTAAAGATCATCATGTAAATGTTCCTCAGCGAATTTATGTCAATCAGTGTCAAAAAAGACATTTGAATTCAAACGAAAATTTTCGGGCGCGGCCATAAATCAAAAGTCGACGACCGCGGTGCGTGGACTCCGCAAAGTCGTGTGTGTTTGGAATTCACTACTTTCCCTCGTATCGCTTTCGAGAATTCGCGGTCGTAAAACCTGGGGAATCCCAGTTAGATCGAGGGAAACTTTCGGACTCGGTTCCGCCATCGCCATCGATCAAAGGAGGCTCCACTTACAGGTCATTGCTAATAATTCCAGGATCAGTGAAGCGGTCAGCCGAATAGATGTCCGGCGTCTTCTATTTGCATAGCAGAGAAAATTGCCTCGAGAGCCTTGTGCTGATGGGATTCGACCGCAAGGTTGTCGTCAAGGACGATTCCTGACCAGTGTTGGGCATAATCATAATCATAATCATGATTATGATTATAATCACAGACTGAAAAATCATAACTGTGATTATGATTATAATCATAATCATAGATGTGATTATGATTATAATCATAATCATGATTATGATTATGACCATAATCATAATCACAGTTATGATTATGATTATAATCATAATCACAGTTATGATTATGATTATGATTATAATCATAATCGTTTTTGTGATTATTATTATAATCATGATTATGATCGGAAACTATGGTCTGACCGGCCCCGAAATCTCCTCCATAGACTCCGTAAAGTATGGTCTGGCCGGCCCCGAAATCACCTCCATACTCCATAAACTCCGAAAAGTATGGTCTGATCGGCCCCGAAATCACCTCCATAGACATAGACTCCGAAAAGTATGGTCTGACCGGCCCCCAAATCACCTCCATAGACTACGAAAAGTATGGTCTGACCGGCCCCGAAATCTCCTCCATAGACTCCGTAAAGTATGGTCTGGCCGGCCCCGAAATCACCTCCATACTCCATAAACTCCGAAAAGTATGGTCTGACCGGCCCCGAAATCTCCTCCATACACTTTGAAATGTATCGTGTGACCACAACCATAATCATAATCATAGTTATGATTATGATTATAATCATAATCATAACTGTGATTATGATTATAATCATAATCATGACTGTGATTATGCCATAATCATAACTGTGATTATGATTATAATCATAATCATAATCATGATTAAGATTATGCCCAACACTGTTCCAGACGACTTATCCGGCGCCGTGTACGATATCGCATCACCACTGCTTCGAGAGAGCGCGTTCGGAGCAGCTTTGAATGTGGTGATGCAACGGATGTGGTTATTGCCAATATCGAGTTCAAAGCCGGCTTGAGCTCTTTGCCCGTCTCCACGCGCGGCGATGTCCCGAGAACGAAAGGCCAGCAGTATTGTCAGTCACGCTGTGCGGCATAGGAAACGTTGTTATTTTCGTATGAGAATATGGCATGGCTGCTTTTTGCGACGCCGTATGTTTATTTTTATTTGGGTTTTACGCGACGAGGCTTAGTTACGTGGACTGAGTCATGACTCCTGTACTAATGTTATTATTATAAGCGCAAGTGTTCCTTCCCTGAGAGTCGGAGAAAAGAGCTTCCCCAGGTCTGATCATAATTTAATAATACGAGTGATGATTTGATCTTCTTTCGGTATTGCTCGGAGCGACGTCCTCTGCCGCCTCTACTTTAATAACGCCACCCACAATGGAGTCTTGCGTCCATATTGTCCATTGTACTCTTCATAGGAATTGAGTGAAGAACTCGAGTTAATAACGCCTTCAGTGTGAGACTGACCCAGAGGAACACACTATGAAGAAGATTGACAGCGACGGCTAGTTCTCAATTTACTCGCAATTTCACGGATGAGACGTTTTTACAATGTAGAACTCTTAAAAAGTGTATATAATCCAACTCCTTTCGGGTGATCGAAAGTTCTCTCCATCCGTCGACCTGATTCGGGTGCAGACTTTCCGCTAATTACGACGTCGCCTTTTCTGAATACTATATCGGAGGATGTCTTTCCTTTCCGACCGTGGAATAGCTGGGATGAAATTCTCTTCGTTCATTTGTCTTGTGGGTTCTCGTCGCATAATTACACCGCCGACCACGAGCGACTTTTCGTTTTGCCGGCGGAAGGAAGAATCATTACCCCATTCTCATTCGTGGAGCGATAGCAGCGCGTATTATTCACGCCGGCGACACTTTGTCTTCGTGTTTTGAGATTGGAATTAATTGCTCCATCGACACCGGTGTAGAGTTTCACGCTCAAGACGCCGGCGCCGGAGATCCTCTCCGCTTATTCGATCGTTTTTCTTCGTCAACAATAATTTTGAAGCTTCTCTCGGTGGTTGAGAGCCTTGAAACGGAAGCTGGTCCGTGTCACGCGATCTCTTCCGAGGTTGTCGCATAAAATCCTTCGCTTCGCCGAGGAACTCTCCGGTTGTCCTTCGCCGGAAACTGTTCTCTGAGCTCACTGGATCGCATACTGGAATCGACAACTTCGATCAGAAAGGTTTCGTTGTATTAATTGAAAAGCGAGAGCTCACTTCGTGATTTTCCTCAATCGCGAATCTTGAGAACAGTTGAACCAACAACCTTGGATCGCTGTTGGGGTCTGGCGACCGGGTGTTGGTAACACAGCCAGAGCTCCGGAGCCCGATTCCATCTTCGTCGAGCTTTGCTCGAATGAAAGCGACCGAGTTAATTTTGCATGAACAAAAAACTCATTTCCTCCACGAGGGCAAAGCGAATGAGAGGAAGCCGTATCAACTATGACCGCTAAGTCCGTCATCTGTCGGAAGAGATTATCCTCGTTGAGAATTCTCTCTGACGAAGAATGAAAGTTCCATCACGAGAACGCCCGCTCGGGAAAAGAACAGTCTTCGTTGAGGATGCCTCCATTTATCAAAGTTATTGTCAACTCGGCCGGAGTCGTTCTGCGGCCGTCGGGATCAAGCATTCGGCTGAAAAGTATTTTGTATAACATTAAATCAAAATAGCGACAGAGCCGGCGTTTCAAGGCTATACACCCACTGGGAACAAATTTGGGAAATTTTGAAGTTGATCGATGGAGTTCAGAGAATCAGGCACAAGTTATTGAAGATCTTTTTTCTACTTCGTTTCAGATTGATTTCCGCTTCTGGAAGATCGATTCACTCGTGATGCTGTCTACGTGCGCGGAGGCGGCGCGACCCGAGTCTTGCCCGAATTCGTTGTCAAATCCCCCGTTGGTTTTCGTGAGAGCACATCGCTCATCATGAGTATAATGTTGTTGAAGAAGAAGAAGTACCGTTTCCAGGTGGATTGCACCGTCGAGGAGCTGACGGCTGTGCCGTATGTCAATGCTATTCTGTTTGCTAAGTTACGGCTCCTCGACGGCGGCACCTTCTCGGAAGAAAGTCCTCGAATCGACGTGCGGGATCATTCAGTGAGGTAAGTTACAAACAACTCGATACTTGTCCAATGCCTTCGGCAACGACGATGAATCTGATGATTCCGGTCCAACATTGATTCCAATCTTGCAGATGGCACAAAACTTTCTCGTTCCAATGCCGGATGACCGCGAACGCGTCGACGACGGTGCTGGACCCCTGCCACTGTCGAATTTCCATCCGGAAAGAAGCCCAAGGAGGCAGAAGTTGTGAGAAGCTGGGCTTCGTTGACCTCAATCTGGCGAGCTTTGCGGGCCAAGGCGCAACCAGTCAGAGATTCTTACTCGAAGGTTATCGGCAAAACCACCGACTGGACAACTCGATCCTTCGCGTAACCGTTAACATGACACTGCTGGTTGGTGATCCGTGTTTCAAGACATCGAGCAAAAGCGCTGTGACCGATGGGGACGGCTTGAGCGCTGTGAACTCTAATCCTCCGCAGGACGGAGGAAGTCCTTCACCGGACTCTTCTCCCATGCAGCCGTGCAGAGTCATGGTGCCCACCGACGTCGACTACGGCAGTTTACCCCGACGACAGCCCCACCCAGGTGAGCGATCTTGGAGTCACGGTCTCACTTGGAACAGCATGCGGTGGAGGAGGAAATCCAACGTACTGCGTAATTCCACTTTATAGTAGGTCGAGCCCCGAGTAAGCGATAACCTTGATTGTTGTCTCTTCGCAGATGGAGGAAGCAGTGGTGGGAGCAGCGCGGAAACACCCCCACCATTAAGCCAGAATCCACTACTAGATAGAGCTGACAGCTGCTCTTTGGCTGCCACTGATTCGGGAGCTGGTCTTCCCGGGGACTGTGGTACTTGCGGGAGCAGCGGATGCCTTGCTGGACAAGGTGTTCACCAAAGACAAGGAGGCGAAGGCGCCCACCTGAGAACTCATTACGATAGTGGATCACTGAAAGACCGAAGCAAACGCAGCAGTCACAAGAATGCTCTCAACGTACGTAATCATTACAGGATGTCATATCGAAACCAAAGTCAATCGATGTAGTTAGTTCTGTGAGATTTCGCTTTTTTTTTCGATCAAATCTCACATCGTATCTTCGTGTGAACGTTTCTTCCGATCAATATAGAATATCTTATTTTTTCTCACAGATGGTTGAAGAAGGCAACTCAAAAATGGATTCCACCCGAGAAGATCCGAACTACCTCATCAACCAACTGCTGCTTTCAACCAAGCTTTCTCCTTCGCTGGCAGGAGGAGACCTTCTATGCCCATCTCCGATTGGTGCATTGAGCAGTGGACCTGATTCAGGAGTCGGAATCGATAACGACACCGAGGCCGAAAGCGGACTCCGACAGTTCATAGGACGGGACGTCGTGGCGGCATTGACCTCTAAAGATTACCATTAGGAAACGATTTCATCTGAAATACGGAATGAAATCGCAGAGAGAAAAATTAGATCCGGAGAACAACTTTCTTGATCAGAATCGCAGAGCCGCGACAAAACTGTAAAATGTTAACCACCGAGCAAATAGTCAAGCGTGACAATGAGCGAGGAAATTTCGTTGCTGAAGTTAGTGTAGATTGTTCCGGTATGCAGCGATCGAATTCCGAGAAGCTTAAAAGTGTCGACGTTCCGTCAAAGAGGATCCTTCACCATGGTTGTCCAGGTGATGAGCTGAGGTTGAGAAACGAAAAATTGGTCTGTGCGAAAGAGCTGAGATCTTCGGAGGAACTTCGATGTTACGTTGTGTTTTGAGGCCAGGTCGAACGTGTACACTACGGCCAGTAGAAGAAGAGAAGCAGTATTCGATGTTGAACGTGATCATCATTTAGTATATTCGGAACTCCTTCATGTATTTTGCAAGTTCAAATCGGTAGTTCCTGATTCGAGTCACTTCAGACCATGGGATCAGGTCCGATTCCGAGCGTATATTGTGAGCGACTGCGTGGATCGACAATGCTTTCGACTGTGTGATCGATGTGTGTCCGGAGCTTGGGATGATCGCATGAAAATTGTAACATACTGGATGACAAAAGCTACGACGGAAACAGAAAGCGAATTAGTGAAGTACCGACCTCGAGCAGGCCACCACGAAAAATCGAAGCCGATATGCTCCCGCACCCGAATCGATCACGTCATTTGCATAAACATTCGATAGAGAAGAGCACGCTTGTAAAAAATCAGTTCGTTTCGCCTTTGTGCCAGTGCTACTGTCACCATCTGGAGAGGAAAAGATGTAAAAACACAGATGAGCATCGGAACTGATGTCTTGGCGTTGTGCCACACAGTGAATCGATTTTGGGGAGCTGCGAGAAGGTTGATGGAACATTTGTTTACTGTCTGTCGTCGTTTTGATTGTCCATCATGCACCATTTTGAACATCTTCCGATTACGCGCCCCCTTTCATTAAGATCTAATAAAATTATATTTTCGTTCGGCAGAATTGCCGCTCGTCTGCAAGACACAGATGCAATCGCTACCAATAATAATCCCAACGGTTAATAAAACGAAGATTTCAGAGGCGTCAAGAAAAACAATCACCGTGTTTTTCTTCCCAATGATCGCGAAGAAGAACTGAGTCCGCGATTTTCTTACATTCATTGAGTGAGCTGAAAGCTTCGGCATCACACTAGGCTGAGAAGGAACATTTTGCGTGGACGGGATCGAGGGTTTACGAACCGATAAGAGATTTAGCAGACCGGGAAGTGTTTCGAGGTTGACCTCTGCGCACTCACCGATCAGTCCCGACGTCCTTTCCCTCTTTGGGTTCAATGCTTCCTCATCCCACCGCTCTTGATCTGTCTCGGAATTCCCTCTGAAGATCCCAAGTTTATTTTATACACAACTCCTGGCGATGCCGATCATTTCGGATGTAGTTTTTCGCACATTGCACTCACACATAAGCCCGCGCTTTCGCTCTATCTCTCGTATGGTTTCTTTCTCGAATTTGTGGTATATCCACTCCTACTCCGATCCGTTTTTCAGCCTTCATCGCTTCTATACAGTAAAAGCTCGTTACAACGAAGTAGTTTGGGACTCGAAAATCTCTTCGTTGTAGCGAATTTTCCGTTGAAACGAGGCTCGAGAACAAAACGTCAATTTTGAGCGGGAGAGACGAAAGGCGTATCATGCAGGTTAGGAAAAGGAAAAATTAGGCAGCTTGTTCCCTTAAAGTTACCTTACCGGCATTACCACCCGACCGGGGCGGTATTAGAATGCTGGAGTTTTTTATTTTATGAAATCTGTAAGTTTCGACTGCACCAAGTTTTCAATCCGACTCTTCAATAGGAACGATTCTACACTCGCGAGGTTCCGGAAAACGGTGTCTGGCACGTCTTTCACGGCAGCCACTGATATTCCGATTTACGGCACGTTTGACCACGGTGGCGACGTCGTTCGTTATTTGAATTCGAGGCAGCCGGCATGCATGGGTCACCCCGAGGTGAAGAACGCAAAAATCACTCCATTGAGAGCGATTTTGTTGTAGCGAGAGCGCTTCAACATAGCCTCTACCAAAAAGAGAGGAAAAAAACTTCGTTGTAACGAAATTTTCGTTATAAAGAGGGTTTTTTAACATTGAAACTGCGGGGAGCCAAACAAAAATCAAAATATCCTTCGTTCTAACGAAATTTCGTTGTAACGAACTTTTACTGTACTACTATTCGCGACCTGTATCTTGTGCTCCAGGATGATTGGAGACTCTGGAGAGATTCCTGTTCTCGGCTAGAGGTTGGAACGTAACGGCTGGAGCTCTCGAAAGACAAAGACTCTGGTCTCAAGAATCGCCCATTTTTCTACTCCGTCATGATCCTGTTGGAGAACATCTGAAATGCTCCGCTAAGGATGTGGAACCCGAATGACCCGGAACGTCGAAATCGAATCCAGAACACTGTATCTTCAGCAGAACCGCGAGTGTTTCCTGGACTCATTTCTATGTCGTTCCATCCACGGACTTCCTGGTTCCAGGAGAACTATCAGCAACCATTGCACGCACCGCGGAATTCTATTTTGTGCGCCGACCTGTTCGTTTCAGAATCTGCATGACATTGGAAGTGCGGCGGGAAAAAGATTGGGAGTGGGGTCCTTCCACCAGTCTCACGACGACGCACAGTAAAATGAAAACTCCGATTTTATTTTTTTGGTAATATTTCCTGTAGATTTAAATTTATTGATTAACTTTCAAGTAAATCATGATAACTATCGGTAACATAGGGCTCACTAAGGACTTTAAGATGTTTTCAGAGTAAAGAGATACTAGTCGGAGTAGGTGTTCAATCGATTTTTTTGTTTTGTTTTTGTGTTAAGTTGACTCGTTTAATCCGTCTTTACTTAATCTGCATCAATATCGTCATCATATACCGAGTTAGCGTAATGTTGTCAGTGGTTGCTGCTTATTCAGTTGTTACAGTTGTTTTCTTCTGTTTTGTTGTGTATGCCACCGAATACGGACATTCGAGTAAATCTCTCCCGGTTGTAGACAATCAGGCAGATGAGTAGATAGTGTGATCGATGTCAATCATTTGATTCTACGCAGTGGACGTACGGATATTCGCTCCGAAATGGCATGTATGGGACAAACGATTCCAAAACTTGTCAACAAGGGTTCGATTTTCTAGGGGAGCACGCTTTCCAGTACAGAAATCTTCCAGCGGAATCGGCTCGTTTGGTTTTGCAGTCCGATGGTCCGACATACTCATTCCCTGATCAAGCTCTCGGAACAGAAGTGTCGAATCGATCAGTATAAAAAAACTTCGAAACAGTCTCCATATGCTTTTTGTGGTCTGTCATCCTTCGGATTCGCAAGAGTCGCTGATGCTTGCTCAAAAGTTTGGTCGCGATATTCCCGTCAACTTCCACCGTGGCCAGCGTTCCGAATTATTCGTTTCAAGCGATCAGGGGATTGTTGATTGATTCTCAGGATTTCGATCAAACTTAAGTGAACAGTATAACGAAAATCCAACAGGGATAATTGGTTGTTCTTTAGAGAAATTACTTGTGTGTATTAGCACAACTCCTCGCTCCAAAGTTAGTGGAAGCTCGAGAGACTCGGCAACATCCCGTAGAAATTTTTTCGCCATCTTCGGTTCCGGGTACAAGTCGACTTACTTTCTTTCTGTATTTGAGTGGACTAGTTTTGTGTGTGTTCTCTTCACATCGAGACGTCCGCGCGATCAACACTTTGCTTTCAGACAGATAGTCTCATAGATGTTGTTGTCAACATAGCCGTTGTTGTTCTGGTGGTCGTCAATTATACCAATCGTCATTAAAAAACCCATCCAGCTTAGGCTCATCTTAACCATCATCATCATCAACATCATCATCATCCTCTTCTTCACCAATGGTTCACACGACAACATCCTGCTCATGTGGATCTTCCAAACTCAACGGCATTTTCCCTTTCTCTCCTCCTGTTTCTTCTTTCTTATTCATAATTGTTGGTATTTAATGAAGTAAACTATTTGTAATAATCATAGTGACATCGTAAGAGCCCGTACCTATGCATGTTCCTGCTATCTAACTTAGCGGGCCGACGTTTCGACCGCCTGCAGGACGACAAACCCCTGCAGGACGCTGCTCCGCGACCTTCGAATGCTCTCGTCTTCGTTTCGTCGAGAATGATGTTGTGTAGTGCTCATGTGACTTGTGTCCGGCATTTCAACCTCAGACCACCTATTTCGCAAGAATCTCCAATTTCTCCTTCTCCTCCATTTGTGTTCTCCACTGTTCTTGTTTCCTACAAATCGAACGTATAAACGTACATGATGGCAACGCTTTTTGTGGGGGAGTTGGAAGAGCGGTCGCGGAGTGCTCGCTGAGATGACGTTCGTTAGAATTTGGCAGAACTGGCTATACACACATTCTTTGCGCGCAGACATTCGAATTCACTCGTCATCGTTAACTAATCCCTCGAACCATGTTGAAGAGCATCCAACTTTCCCCAAATGATCAATCATTTCATCAATCACCGTGAGACTTGTACTAATGTACTAACGACTGTGTTTTATTGATGTTTTCTCCCCAAAGCTATTGTTTGTCTGTTGTGTTTCCAATGTATTGACATGTTCGTTATTTGGTTGTCTGTTGTTTGCTTCGTGTACGCAGCTCGGTTCCAAACGGTGACAAAGCAGAGGGTGGAAGCACTGTCCATTCGAGAGCTCTTCATATTTGGGACTCTCCGCGGGACAATAATTGGACTCGAATTCAAGGACACTCCTTATCCTTGCATTCACGTCCCGGGAATGAAAACACCAGCGGTAATGAAAGTGATACCAATCATCTTCGCGCTCACGCCTCTCGCTCCACATTCCAAGCATCTATTCAATCGGACAAGTTAGAGGAATCACATTCAAACTCTTCAGAGCCAAATAGTGCCGAGAATCCCCGCATGACCACAATCACTCGAAATCAATGAAAGCCGTGGATAGGGATGAGAGGAGTCTCGATTTCCGCTATTTCCCAGTGGGGGAAGCGTCACAGGTCGTGCATCAGCCGCCGTAGTATCAGAAACCACACATCGTGTATTGTCTGGGACACATCCTCCATAGAAACAGATCGATTCAAACATTTGTGAAATATTTCCGAGGTATGAGGGACATCACGCAGACGGCAGATCTTGAATCGCGGCTCCTGACCGTGACTGCTATTCATCACCTCACTCAGGGACATGCTCGAAACAGTTCGATAGAGAGCGAATATCTTGGAAGTATGGCTCACTTTGAAAAAAGGTGAAGATGATCCAGAATTTAGTCTCATAGATAATGCATCCACAAAATCATTGGACACTCCATCAAGACCCCCACCGTTGTCCCGAAGAACTGAGTGATCTCACCCAGTCTGAGAGCGCAATGACAGTCTTGACTCAGTGCACCAGCATCGTTCAGATGTCGTATCACTGCTTCTCGCTGTTGATGTTCTGTTTTTGTTTGTCTGCCTGTGTGTTCGGAAAGTTTCCCATTATTGAATTGTCTATTTGTCTCCGATAGTTTGTTGATGGACGGGGCAAATGAGTGCCGAGAGATCGCTTCAGGAACTGCGCCGGCCAGCCGCGGTTGGGCGCGGGGATATCACGTAATGCTTATAATTGAAAATAGAGTTGTTTTCTATCTCGCCCTGAACTGCGCCGACACCGCGGAACGTTTGCTGTTGCTGTTGTTTCTTCCGCTTCTCGCGCCTTGTTGAGCTTTTGAGCTCCTGCTACGTGCTCGCGCCATTCCTTTCGCGTCGGATTCATGCGCAGCGTCAGCTCAAGTGGAAACCCGCAATGCTCCCCTAAATTTCTCCCACTCATTCTAGGCAATTCACGGTTCTTTGCGTGTCTCGTTCGAAACTACTGGCATCTAAGATTGGTACTGAAGGCAAGGCAGTCACATCGTGGAATTCGGAAAAATCAAAGAAACAACAGTCCCTCCAAAGAATTTCGGCTCAATTGTCAACATTCTTGGCAGTGTTCAAGTCGATGTGAGCTATTTTTTTCAGAAGCCAATCGTTTTTGATGTTTTTTCGCGCGTCTCAATATCTACCATATCCCATTCATCACGAGGAAACAACAGCGAATAGGAAAAAATGAAGGAACGGGAAACACTTTGTCAAGCAAAAATGGCAGCTGATCTCCTTTCAATTTGCTCGTCGTCTGTATCTCTTCAGTTCTTTGTACCCAAAAGACTCAGATTTTTGCCTCGGATCGTTCGTTAAGCTGTCGGCTACGCATCTTGTGTCGAAAATATTCAATCAGTACCTTCGAAGCACTCAGATACGCACAGCTGATAAAGAGGAGTGGACATCGAACATCAACGGTTGGTAATTGTTATTGATGTTGAGTATTTGTGTGCAACGTGGCGGCCACCACATGCGGAAGGTGAACAAGAGAAGGCACTCATTTGTCGAAAGGGTACAAAGACATTCCGCGGTTCAGCACATTTCCATCTATGATAGACAGACTCAGCGACGTTCTGAGTAAGTAGCAGTGAAGTTACTTAGGCTTCGAGTTTTATGTTATGTTGCATTTGTACTTTGGGTGATTCGGTGGCATAGGTCTCTGTCCGAGCGCGTTCATCGCAAAGAGCATGATTTCGTGCATGATTGGCGAATCTGAACGAGCGAGGCCCAGAGACCGCTTTTCGGCGCAGACCGTTCAGCCCTTCTTAAAAAGTTGAATTCCGGTGAGGCAAGCCATGGGATGTTAGCATCTCACAGGTTTGAAGAGTGCGTTTCAGGCCTTCGGCATCAGACAACGCGAGCTCATCAACTTCGACGTTGGTGAAAGCAAAGAGCAACAATTTTTTCGAATTCACTCCGAGATCAGTGTCGAACTTGTTGATGTCATGTTCGTCGTCGCCGCCGTCGCCGCCTCACCGCTGTTGTTATCAACCTCACCATCATCCTTATGATCATCTTGTACAAGAAAGACGTCTCAATCGGCCCGTCATCGGATCGGCTAAGCCGGAAGCGATATCGCTTGTCTCTGTCTGTTTCATCGAATGTTCGTCTGCGTTATGCACCTGCATGCTATGTGTCCAAATGTATGTCTCTCCCCGAGTTTGAATGCTCTCAAGTGTCTGTTGTCGTTTACGTTACTGTCTGTGTCCATGTTCGTTCTGACTGAGTGTTCCCAGATAGTGAGTGTCGTTGTTGATGTGTGGTACGCGTTAGGATGTTCTTCTCATCGTATTCTTGAAAAACAAATGGAAAGATTCCTTCCGTGCCTGTATTGGAGTCTGGCTTTTTCACTCTCGCTCGCATGTGGTTCAAAAGTGATTCTTGTTTGAGCAGCGGGAGCTATCTCAATGAGCGCACATTGTGGAGTTAACATGTTTAGTACCCGTAGTATTGAATTTAATTTTTGACTTTCATTGGAAGTGAGATTAGCAGCATCGAACTAACAATCGACAATCATCAAATGGACAATCTCTCAGACCAACGAAGTAGATGGAATTCGAAATCATAAACTTTCATCCTCTCAGCCAATTCATCCGTCAGTCAGTCAGTCAATCAATACATCGATCAATCAATCAATCAATAGATCAATTTGCCAGTCATTTCGTTCAAAGTCGATCATCGATAAATAACCTCCACCCCGAACACACGAGGGTGGCCAACGTTGGAGTTTCAATCAACAAAGAACTATCAGTCTGTAAGCGTTTGCCGCCTCCTCCGTCTCCTTGCAACGTTCCCTGCTCATCGTCCCAACGTTCGACCACTGAGTTATTAGTAGCAGTACTCTTCGTCAGTCAATAGCGTTCGGGTTGTAGGTTGGGTGATAGAGTGTCGGGTGTTAGATTTTTCATTTGTTAGTTTATCTGGTATCGTTCGAAGAGAGCCAGATCCAGAATGGCGTCCATGTTACGAATTGGGAGAGGAATTTGTCATCAAAACGAATCCACGGATTTGTTGTACGGGTAAATTTGTTTCTCATTTATAACGGTTGTTGTTGTTGTTGTATCTTTTTCTCCTTCTATCAAAATGGCTTTGTGTTGTCAATACAGTTGCTGTTGTTGTTGTTGTCGATAGCAGAGTCCTTGGATTAGTTTTGTCGATTCAATCTAAAAGCCTTCGAAGAGCTAGCGAACCGATGGGGTTGCTTTTCAGACTTCGGCAATCGCTGTGGGTGGAGATTCTTACGCGGATCTGCATAGCGCTATCCCGACTAACGCGGACAACGCTACGAGCATCATGGTTGGTACAGATGCTGTCGCGGGATTGCATGCGTCCTTTTCGCATTGGCAGGTCGTCGACTTGATCTGGAAGGTGGCCGTGTTGAGGCAGTCCTTGTGTTGCTTCACGGCACCGCAACGGCGATCCACTGTGGGTTCCTCGGTTCCCACTGTGGAAAAACGAGAGGAATCATTGAAACGCTCGAAGATATCACGGTTGGGAGGGAACTCAAGATGAATGGATGATTATTGTCAGAGCTAACTTAATTCATTGCTTTCACTATCTGAGAGTATTTGCTGCTGTGGAAAGATTGCATAGGGTTCTGCAGATTCGTTCAATTTTTGGCTTACTTGTGATGAACATGGTCCTGCAGAGGACGGCTGCTTTTCCATTGATTGTGGGGCACTCTCTAATATGATCTTTATGAGGTGGTGACAAGCAAGTCGTGCCGTTGTATTTGCTGTTGCAAATGTAACATTTCAACGCATCGGCTAAAAGAACGAGAACATGATTGACTACTGAGTTTTTTTTGTTGTCGGAATGGGGGAATGCAACATCGATCACTGTTCTTCTCTCCAAAACACGGACATCAGGGGATCGCGAGTTTGCGAGAGCACAACATAAACTATTGAAGCTACTACGAATCCGAGCACTCACCTTCTGGGACGAATACAACGGCGAGGAAAACCATAGAGATCGCAATAGCGATCTGATTCGTCGTGCTGACCATTTTCCCTAGCGTTCTGTGTAACGGCTCGGCAAATCTCGCGATTCAGCAAAGGTTGGAGGTCAGAGCCTAGGGAAGAGGAGGAAACGTTAGTCAGAATTTGAAGTCACTGCACAACAGAAATGCTGAGTCGCGACACAATTTCTCCCCAGCACTGACGTTAGCATCTAATGAAGTGTGCCGGGAGAAGCGAATAGTCTCGACGCGGAACGACGAACTGCCCATTGCAAGATTCTACGAGTTCTAAAGCATGAGGCACCCCACAACTCGGCTCGGCTCACCTGAGGATCCAACGATCAATGTGGTCTCATACACAAATGGATGCTTCTATATAAATGGTTGTTGATTGCTCGAAGAAATGTTCTCACACGAAAATCGTGAGCGAGGGATCTCTCAAACGAGCCGCCTGCGAGAGTGCAGAACCGAAACCCTTAACCTTTGGATACCCCGACGAAAACGAAACATTTGTCGTTCATTTTATTTTCCGTCATTTGATCCCGCTGCGCTTGTGGCACCTTGGACACAGCTCACAGACGAGCGAACGATAGAAACGGACCTCAGCGGACTCTAAGGTGTCTTGTTCCTCGGCAGTTTCGTCCATCGTTTGATAGACGTTCCAGGTGATTATCCCACTCGCGATTGCTGCGGCTGCCGTCTTCAAGATCTTCTATCATATCAAAGTGATTCTGCAACGCTTTTATTGTTTCCATGCGGTATCATTTGATGGTCCAGTGCAACACCGCATTCCCCGTGCCACCGCATCGACGACTGGACCATGTTTTTTATTTCAACAAACATCTCGATCTGGGGCTCGGGTGTCAGAGAGCCGTATCTGTGTTTGGGTGCCAAGTTGACCCCCGATTTGTCCGGACAACGACGATTCCTCATGCTTGGCGCATCGAGTCCAATGAGACGCTCAAAAAGTTCCTCTGCGGACAAAGGGCAATCAGATGTAATGGGCTCGGAGCCGGGACTCCCGCTCATTGAGGGCGTGCACCGCGACTCGTGAGCGGGCCTTCCGACCGGTCTCCTGTCCGCGCTTGCGCTCTCCGTGAACTCGAAACTAGCTCATTGGTTTGACAATGGTCACGAGACCTGGGGCCGCCACAGTGAGACAGTCATCTACACGACTGACCAACCGAGCAATCCCACCAACAAACCGAGCAGCCGGCGAGCGGTGCGGGACGGCTCCGAGCAAGTCAACCTCGATTTGGCCGAGAGCATCGATCGCTTACCCGATATTTTCGCTTGCTATGTTTCTCGTTCGCTCGCGCAGTCTGCTGCTTCTCTGCACGCCGTCGGGTTTCAGAACAGGAGCGTGTCTCCGCGCTCGCCACTAACGGTGGCTGTAGTTCAGACCGCGGTTGCGCTGTTAACCGATTCCTCGCATCTGTTGCCGTCGACTGTTACTGTCGATGCCGCAATATCGGCCCCGGGTTTCTTGTTGAAGCCGTCGACCTGACTCTGAGTAAACGAGCGCTATGCATTCTCGTTTTATCTTTTTCGCTCGAGATAAAATCCTCTCTCTCTCTCTCTCTCTCGCTTCGACCGTTATGCTATTTTCGTCAGCCTCATGACGACTTGTTGGAAACAACGTCACCCCTCACTATTTTACGGAGCGCGATCGCAACAATCTGCTGAGAACAAGAAATCCACTCGACGGCCTTGGAACCCCAGGGTAAAGACTAGGCTCATAGCGACCGGGCCGGCGCTTTTCATCGACCCTTTCGACTCGCGAGCATTATGTTGTTCTTAGTGGTGCACTGTGGCTCGTAATCTTTTGAGGGCATCAATAACAAACTCTTGCGGGAATGGCACTCGAGTAGCAGGCGATACAGCCTTCCAGGCTTCAGGCTGACTGGCCGATCCCCCAACGCTCAAGTGCCAAGACGCTAGTATGCTTGTTTGCCTGACCGCCAAACCGCTCCTAACCAGACTCGTGTGGAGGGAAGGGAGGGTCAAATGTCAAAGGTCGCTCGAAGCTTAATGATCGGGACTCTCGAGGAGAGTCTCTTCACGTGGGTCACTTCGCAGACGAGGACGAGCGGGTGCAAATTTTCCATTTTGACTTTGAGAACGCAAACGCTCCGGAGTCTGCCTCCGGACAGAGCAGAATGATTACTTGTCGTGCAAGACTTGTGTTACCCTCGTGTCACCATTCCGAGAAGGGGTCGCGGGTTTCAGTTTCGTGTCTTGACTTGCGGTGTGGAGTCTGATTGTATTACGGCACTTTTAGATCTTTGATGATGCCTCCTCGCAAGGTCCGCGCCCGCCCGAGCTCACTCTTCAGAGGACGACGGCGCGGCGTCGACAAGGGTTCCTGACACGACTGAGTGTTGTCGTGGGCGACCGCTAGAGTTTTCCCGCAGAGTTGAATGTTTCTCTGAACACACGAGGCGCTTTCCATGCTGTCGACTCGACTGCTCCAAAAACGAAAATGGAGCACGCTCAATATTGATCGTCTATGCACTTTTTGCCTATGCGTTTGTCACTTTATTTATCATCTTCTCTCGCGGTGTGGGCGGGCATGCCTATCAGTCTGGGCTGGTGGGCAGACTCGCCTGCTGCGTAACCAAGTCATTAATGTTGTCATTTAGGGCCAAAGGCCAGCCGCTAAGCCCCTCTCGTCGTACCCTCCTCCTTTTGCTGGTCTTGCCAAAAAAAAAAGGACAAAATGCCCTCAGGATGCCACCGAGTCTCCTGTTGCAACAGCACCTCCGCTTCCGACCAAATAAAGATAAGGATAATAATGAGTTTATAAAGCGGAAAAAAGTGCAAACACTAACCATGACGATAAAGGACTGGGAGAAGCCAGGTGGCTGAAATATGTTGTCAAACAAATCAATCGAACATCGGTTTCGCAAACGATTCGTTGCAATCGTTCCACATCGGAACGACAACGGCCGTTCATGATCATTCTGACTGAGATATATTATCGATTCCAGCGAACGAGAAGGATGAGAAGAAAACATGTTTCCGTCATGCAAAAATAAGGAATAAAACGTTCTTTCTCCGATGATGAATCCGGATTATGTCTCGGTCACGTACGTTTCGAGATCAAGCGTGAGCGGCGGACCGGGTTTCGATCCGTTGACGACGCGGACATTCGCCTCGACGTTTGGAGAACTCACTGAAGGGCTCCCTCCACTCGCTTAAAGACGCGGAGCACCGCTCACAAACAGCCGCTCGGCAAGCGAGGCGACAGGCGAGCCGGTTATTACATTCTCTCCAGGGAAGTATCAACTCTCGCTGGATTCTCGAGAATGCCATGCCACCGAGTGCGCGCACTCAATAAAAGTTTTAATAAACGTGTTCCGAGGGCATGCGAATCATTGACGGTGGGACAGGGCCCTTTCTCCCTCCTTCTCCACCATCTCTGCCCTTGCAGGGGCACTCGTTCGTTAGCTCAGAGCGCGACGTAGTTTTCCACTAGAACTCATTGCGAGTGTGCACTGGTTGGCACAATATAATTTCAAAGGGGATTTGCGAGATCAGGGCTCGACGGACGCGACGCGACGCTCGATCCCTCGCCCGCCGGCCCGCCCGCCAGGAGGGATCAGCGTCACTTCTTGCGGTGGGTCGCCCTTCGGCACTTGACAGTTCATCCTTCAGAACTCTGCTGCCGGATTCCGAACCGACTCGACAACACATAGTACACGGACAGAGTGAAGGGCTCCGGGGAGCAGCGTCGACAAGGCTAATGCCACGTCATTTCGTTCTATCTCTCGAACTCCGAACAGCTGTGGATTGTGGCGGACTCTTTCCTCGATTGGTCGGTTTGTCTTCGTGTCCGATCTCCCTGCAGACTGCAGCTTAGCTCTACGCGGATCGCCGGCCGTAGACGAACGAGGGGCGTCTTGCTCCTATATCCATCTCCCTGGGTGTATCGATCCACGCCCGCCGTAATTGCACATAATGGCCCTCGCCGAGCAGACGAGTGACCATCCATTTTGAAACTCAGACGAAGGAGCTAGGAAGAGCTCTGCTTTTTTCCGTTAATGGTTTCAATCTACGGGAAACTACCAGCGATCATTGCGATGATTCACTTGCCATTCACAGAACCCTCGCAAACGTCCGATCGAGTCCTTAGATTGCGTTTCCGAAGAAAGAACGAACACTGGATCCAGATGGAAATGTTCGAAAGTAGGAAAGACAACCGATCCAGAGGGAATGTTCGGGAGGAGCGGAATGTGTGGAAGGCTACTCGAAAGGGAACACCGCGGAACCGTTTACCGTATGTACGTGTGGCTGAATGCGAAGCTGGCTCCGCTCAGACGATACGTTTGCGATCCGACTCTCGCTCTCTCGTAGATCAGTTGTAGCTTCTTACTAAATATAGTCAAGGTCGTCTGCTCGCATCGACGGGAAGCGAGCCCCACGGGGTCGCCACAAATTTCCGTCCGCGTTCTCGGTCTTCCTGCCGCTTCGGAAGTGACAGGACGAAATTTCCGCGAATTCTTCTCGTTTCATTTCTTCCACTTGGCTGAACACACACGAACACACAAAGACGGCCAACTGACACACGAACACGCGTCCTGGGTCTTGGTTCTTTGTGAGAACAGGAAAGACCTCAACGAAGGCGGTTACACACCTGAAGGCTCATCCCGCTTTGTCGTTTGGTCCCGATCGCGTCGTCAACATAAAGGAATAGATTCCTCACGATGCTCAGAGGACGTCGCGGGATTCTAACCTGTCGCAGACACCCCCGACGTTTCGCCGAGTCTGAATCCTGTCGGAGGGTACAAGTCGTCCCGGAATTGGCTCGCGTCCCGTGTGCCCGTTGTTCGGTCCATGCGGAATTTTGCGCTCATGGCAGTCGTTGACTCAGTAGTACAGGAAAAATGCCACAGCCATCGCTTGCTGGACGTCGTCAAAGTTCGCAGAGGTTTCTTCAGAGGAATTGGAATCAATGTTCAATGATGGATGATGGCATTGTTAGGTGGGAAATGCGAGTGCAATCATTTCTGCTTCACGTCGATTTGTCAACCCCAAGGAGGATTCGAACGGACGCGACGCAAATTTTGGAGCTAGCTGTTTCAGTCAGCGAATGAGCTCGGTGGGGACATCGATAGAACCGCCGCAGCTCCATTCAAAGAACATCGAAGGAAGAAAAACTTCCAGAGCGGATTCGCTACCGAAGGCGACTCCATTTCTTCCGTTCAAAATCCATCTGTCAGTGCATGATATCCTGTGCTTTCAGCGCCTATCAAACACGAGAAATGCTGCTCGAGGAGGTTCTCTGGCTCATGAGCAACAATTTAGTTTCTCCAATAACGAGTGGGAAAACGAGAGTTTGATGCTTTTCGCTACAGGCCTCACCACATAACAATTAACGTCGATTCGAGGAGCAGCTCGGCCTCGAGCTACACGTCTATTCTCCACTATTCGATTCGCATCCACACGATTGCATGGCACGCTCTCGCGTGAAGAAATTAGGTGTCAGCTCGGCTCAGAATCGAAGTTGTCCCACGGAACGCAACTAAGACATAGAAATTATTCGTGAAATTAGAACACGTGGGTGGGAAAAGGAATTGTGGTTCTGTGGAGATCAGACAACAAGACGATTGGATGAAATCTGAAGTTCGAGCTCATGCAAGGAAACATTCCACCTCGGGGAGGGAATGAATCGGCTTTGTTCGACGCGTAGCTTGGTTCATGCGCAAAGACGCGTCATAGCAAATGCGATCCCCAGACGATCAGGGTGATAGGGGACTTTGGCGCCAATGCAAACATTCGGATGTCCGTTGGCATTGAGCATTTCTTCCCTCGCGTGTTTGATTCCAATCATCATTGTTTGATGTCATCACGGAATATCACGAGCGTTGTCTCGAATGCGAAATGATTCGGGAGCGAACTCAAGAATCAGCACCTTTGGGAAATGCCGTCTTTTTAGCGCACTCTAAGATGCAAAATCTTGATTGTGTCGCTGAAGTTTGCAATCATGAACCTTCCGTGGAATGGAATGCCTCCGTTCTATTTTCCGAGCGAGCTCGACTACCCGTAACACAAATCTCCGGAGTCCGACGAAATCCTTGTACTTTGTCAATGTCGTTAGAGTGCAACGTTCGATTGACAAGAAGAGTGACAACCCGCCTGTCGTCGGAACACTTTTAGCTCGGAAGTCGAAGAAATTTTCAGAGTACCCTGGACGCGTGGACATTGGCAATCTCGCCGATCAGCTCGCCAGCACCAGCGAGTCATCCCAGAGCCAGCAAATTACCAAAGTAGCCTCCGCAGCGACCAGAGTAGTCACTGGTTTCGCCCGAGTGTCATCAACAGAGTCGAAAGCTGCTGCGACGCTGGACCTGACGCTCAAAAGATCGAGATATTTTTGAATGGTGAACATCTATAGCGCCCCTATGCTCTACGGTGCGCGTGTTCCATATCGGAAGGTCGAGAAAATCGCAGCTGAACCATGAGACATCAGAATCTTAGCTAGCTGTCTCTCGGCGCTAAACATGTCTTCGAGCAAGGTAAGCTAGTCTGACAGGCGGGCTTAGAAGACGCAAACAGCTTTTGCCTGAGATGATCGCCTATTTTGCACTGCCTTTCGTGGGGAGTGCACGCGCCATCAAGGGCAAATCCAGACACGGGTCAAATGTGGGATTTTTCACTGATTTCTCGTGTGCGACAGTCCAATTCAGTCGATGAAAGCAAGTCTACTCGATATTCCGGAGGAACAGCGAAAGAATTCAGACCAGAATGCAATAATTCGTTGGGTGGGGGGCAGGGGGTGGTTTGAATGTCACGGCATTTGGGCGACGCCATCTCTAGCTAATGCCGGTGCGATCAGACGCACGATGTGTCGCAAATGAGCGGAGCTCAGATCGAATCGAATATTTCGTCGAGGGATGCGGTGGAAAAATAAGAAATGCAACGAGCAATAACGCCGGCAGGGTTGCGCCCGCCTTGTTGTCCTTAGAGTCACCTTGTTGTGGGCGAGCTGGATCTCGGCTTGTCCGTTGCTTTGGGGGTAGTTTCCTGAACGCAGGTGGAGGTTGCGTCGCTGGAGTTCCGAACGAAGCAGGGATCGGTGCAAGCACGCAGTTTACACACTCGAACACAATGTTCCTTCTGTCCAACAATAACAGTTGTTCTTCGCTTCAACACTCACTGCATGGGCGGCCAGAAGTAGAAATGGCTGGCTGGCAAGTAAGCCTCTCCGTCGGCAAGGGAACAACGAAAGCAGCAGGCCCTCGTAATGGAGGGTACTTACTTCACCCTCCTCCTGTTCCTCTTCGGCGGCCCTTCCCTGTTTTACCCGGCTGCCTGCCTGCCTGCCTGCCTGCCTGACAGCCAGCCTGGCCACACGCCGCCATGGCTGTAGGGCTAGAGGGTTGGTTGGCTGGCTGGCAGGCTGACTGACTGGCGGGCGGCTGGGCGGGCTCGATGGCTGGTTGCTTGCCTCCGTTCATGCTGGCCCACCGCCACTTGGAGGGCACCCCGCCGCCAACACCGTCGCTCCTCTCTTGCGCCCCCCGGGAGTCGGCAAACTCTTCGTTCAACGTCCTCGAGTCGTTGTTTGATACCCATGGCTCCCTCTGGTGCACGACATTGACTAACTAACCCTTGGAGCCTTCGGTCGGAACCTTGTGTCAGGATAGCAAAAGTTGGCCCCAGTGAATACACACCCAGAATCCAATGTCACGAATGCTTTGTCTGAGGAACATGAGAATTTAATCATGCTCCTTTCTTCTTTTCGACGCATCTTCCGAGAATGTCCACGTCAGAGAGATATTTATGTTATTCATTTAAGGGAAAAGGGAAATCTGAAGTATTCTACGCTGGAGAATGAAGAGCGCCCGGAAAAGTCGATCAAAAGTTTCTCAAAGCTTCATTTTTCGTGCTCACTCGATGAGAAGGTCGCAATTCGCAATAGATTCTCTTGAAACGACGGAAAACTCGGATCGAAAGTTGAGAATCGTTCGAAAGAGGATTATGAGATCAATGTTTGCCGAAAAAGACGAACAGCAATGGCCAGGCTCTTCTTCTCCGAGAGATAGTCTACCGTGGTTCCGAGCAGAGTATAATTGGCATGGGTTGACTTTCCCCCAGAGTGCCGTTCTGTGAATGAATCGAGTGCCGCTTTCCGTCATCGTCAGTGACACTCGACGAGGAATGTGCGTCTGGCTTCTACTAGATCGTGAAAAGCAACTGCGTCGACGTTCTTTGATTCGGATTCAAGGTTTCTCACTCTCGACGTGGATCCGGAAGGGTGTCAGTTCAGAGTCAGAATCGAATACTCCAATGACGTTCATTGCTAACAAATCCCTGGGCTGTTTTCGGGCGCCTACGCGGTGACATGAATCTCCAATTCCACTACGGAATATCCCGTTCATTCCCGCCGACCTTTTAGGTTTGGTGAAAGTCCTTTCGTGCCGGTTCCTTGTAGCATCGAACTTCATTGGTGAGCTCGGAAATGAAAAGCTCCTCATTTCCGCAAACAAAAACCGACTTCAACCTCTACTTTTAAGCGATGACGAGCCCAGTTCACTTCTCCGGGAACATCCCTAGTGGTCTTTTTCATCGGTGAAAACCTGATTCGATCCTCCTCGAGGGCTTGCCCGGCTCTTCTGAATCAAGGCCTCACATGTTAGGCTCACAGCAATGATCCGACATGAGCATGTTTTTTGATCGCAGGTCGAGTTCTATAATTACAGCGCAGTTGTTTCCACCTGGCTTCTTTGCTTGCTTGGCCTCTTCAAAAGTTTTCGGTTAATTACAGGTCCCTGAATTTGTTTCGACAAAATCTCCTTGGAGCTGAGGGTCACTGAGAGGTCCGAACAGTCTGATTCCATCGAAGCCGTTCTTCTATGAGTTGAGTTTCGATGAGGTGCTACCGCGGTACAGGTCAGTGATCCTCCTGAGATTTGAATCAAGAAATATCGAGGGTTTCGATGTGATCACTGTCATTGCTTGTGCTTTCATTCTCAGCAGAGCCTCATGATTTCTAAAAGCCCCATTCGGTTTTGGATTTTTTGATCGAAACTCAGTCATGCAGTCCTTACGTGTCGCAGGAGCACACGATTTGCACGCTGTCCAATTTCTACTCCAAGCCGCTCCAGTCCTGTCGCCACGATCGGTTCGTCAACGCAATTTTGATCTGATGTTACTCTGATTTCGATCGCTTCAAGGTCTCCCAAAATAAATTACGAAGTGGAAGAGTGGCAGGAGAGTGTCCTTTCAGGAATCCTAATTGACAGAATTGAGGAGCAGAGCTTCGGAACCTTCATTGGTTTGGATATTCGGTTGGACAGCTGTTATCAGATCAGGTCTCGACAGTCCATTCGAATTCATCGGCCGCCAGACACGAAGCTCAAGCATTCAGTGGAGCTCGCGAAGAAAGGGTCTCATTTCTGTTCGTGCCCGCAACCATCGGCCCATTCTCCTCTCCCCGTTGTCATGCGCCGTCGTTCCGCCGCGAAACAGATGACTCTTGCTTCGAACTCTCGGGTTTCGCGTAAGCAACGAACGTGCACTCAGTCACTCGATCACGGTAGATTCTACCGCTGACGTGAAATAACAACCTGTGCCTCCGCGTCCTCCCGCCGACTGACGGTTTTCATCTCTCACCACAACCCCGAGCGTTGGTAAGTCAGCTGTTGAACCGTGGCTTTTGCCGCTTTTGGTCACCACCATGACCAATTAAAGAGCGCCGGTGAGCCGGAGCGTTGAGAAGTGGGGAAGTCTTGTTCTCATGGTTGAACGAAGGATACAGCTGTTGCTTTGACTCGCTATTCGGAACTGTGCGCCAAAAGAAGGAGCGAAAGGAGGAATCCTCAAAATCAGCTGGTTGATCAAGTGCGCGAAGTCGAGGTTGAGGACCGTTCATCCTTTTGACGGAATGTGATAAAATAACTTGTTTCGAATACTTGATTTCCTCACCGTTCGTGTTAGAAAGTAAGTTCCGAACCCACATAGCGGACAGCGAGCTCAAAGAAGGAACAGTGCGCGAAAGGAATTCGACTTCTAGTGAATGTTACAACGATCATGCCGGTGAGCTTAGGATGAAATCGCACACCCAATGTAAACTTTGATCCATGTTTCGCTCCGGAGATAGAACGAACGGAAGAGACTAAAAACTCTAATCTCTGCGAGAGTTCGGCGGAATCCTCGTTTCAAAAAAAAAGAATAGAACCGGCCTCTGCGGAGCGTTAATCTGGAGATTTCTCTGAGGAAGCGATTTTGTTCCAGAAATGACGGAGCATCTCTTCGATCCATGATTGCTGGAAGATCTCAAACTCAAGCCCGAACCAGGTTTAGAAATACGGCCTCTTCGTAGGGATGACTTCAAAAAAGGTGCTCGTGTGTGAACAGGTTGTCATTAGATTCGTTGGTCCAGGTTTCTCGTTCTGAAATATCTCGAAGCTGTCATGAATGTTGATTTATTCGAGGCGCACACACTGCTGGCTGATTCAAGCTTGGCTAAAGCTGACATGATGGAGTTTGAGCCGCCGACGTAACAACCGTCTTGAACTATGACTCGAATTACGGCCCCGGCAGTGCAGTTCAGCGTCTAGCTGTCACGATTGACCTTAGGAACGATTGTTTCTTTTCGTAAAAAGTCAATTCTTTTCATGCAGGGTTTCCTCATCTTCTAACGCAACTGACAACTGTTGGCGACTATGACGAGGAAACATTCAAAGGTACGTCTGCAGAACTGTCGGAAACACGAGGAGTCACAACGGTACGACTAGTTCTTGTGCTGATATAAGTATGGGCTCGGATGCCAAATTACTCCGGTGGGCGGTTTTCGACTTCACCGCTATCCGCGGATAAATGGACAGATAATTGACGAAACGTCATTGAACGAAACGAGATGCCAGAGGAGCCAGAAACAGAAAGAATCGCAAAAGAGCCATGTACTGCGATTTTCGTGATCCCACTGTTGAAGCATAATCACTTCCAGCCAGATTTGATGCGATGCTGGATTGTAAGAACCACTACTTCGTCACGGTGATCGAAGATTTGGAAACTGAGAGAATTATAGCTGCGTCAACGTTGGCGGTCGAGCTCAAATTCATCCGGAATTGTGCTCTGGTGAGTAAAGTTGCTGAGGAGGGGAACTAGAACATGAGACTCTTAATATTCGTCAGACAGTGAACAGTCGGGAAACGGAAAGGTATCATCGTGGTCGATCTTCGTGTTAGAAAACAGGACATGCCGTCGTCCTTGTCCAACCGGAGGATGAAATGTCCGTATCATGCTGAATTGAATTACAGCGAGGACGTTTGGAAGACGTCGTTGTCAACCAGGACTACCGAGGCAAGAATCTCGGCAAAATGTAAGTGACGTTTTACGACGATACCTGCGTGCAAAGGCTCTCCGGGACTCCGATTGGTTTCTTAAGCCGAATGAGATCCCGATCGATGCGAACAGTTTTTAACTCCTTCGCTTTCTCTTCACGGAGAACGTCGAGTCAGGTTCATTCTCGAAAGATCTCTTTCTTGAAAGTGTTCTCTTGCCATGCGAGCATCGGAACCCGACTTCGAATATCGAATTTCAATAGTATTACTGTTCCTTCGAGTCGGTATCGAGTTCGCTGCCTCTGAATCGCATCCAATGACGTTAAGTGTCAATTCTCGGTTACCCAAAGTTCTCCGGATAACATTGTTCTTGCCGCGCGACCCGGCGCTTTTCTTGAGAGTTCACCCTGAATTTTCAAGTTTCACTCGTGGTTACCGGAGTCGTATCAACACTCTGATTCTATGTTCCTTTTACAGAATCGTCCGAAGCATAGTTCACTTGGCTCGACGAGTTGGTTGTTATAAGCTATCGCTAGACTGCAAAGATGATCTCATCAGGTTTTACGAAGCGTCGGGTTTTATATGCGAACCGGGCAATGCCAACACAATGATCATTAGACTTTGACAAGTTTCCTGAAAACTGGAGAATTATATTTGGTATAACCGAAAGTCGTGGCGTTCCGAACGAGTTCCGGCTCTATTGTTGGAGACCAAAAGGAGAATCGATTAAATAAATGTCAATGTCTGACCTCGGAAGCTTATCCAAAATGACTCTGCCTCAACCCCGATAGCACTGCAGCGAAGCTTCTACCTCGACCCGCGGTAACTGCTAGGATGCCAAGTGAAGTATTCGCAATTGTTGCGGTCAATCACTGATTGTGATGCTCAACGAAGACGTCATGTGATTGGAGGAGTATCCTAGTATTCAAAACGGATTCTCATTTTCATCAAGCCCGGATTCCAAGTGATTCAAAGCAGCACACCATATAGTTGTCACCCATCATCGTAAAGTGGGAAGGGATCCGGTGTTGTAAAATGTTTCCAAAGGTTGACACAAAGAAGCTTTGGCGCAGAGCTTATCTCCACTGGTACCACCGGCTTTCTACTTTGACAGCCATTGTCGAGCATACAGGCTTTCTACGCAAAGTATTGAAATGATCGGATCGAGGATCGCCGTGAACGCCGAAATTTTGTCCACCTGGAAGGTCGTTGCCCGTTTCTGCTACTGATCCGGAAATGAGTGGAAAACTACGCAAATCCCTACTAAGACGACATCTTATTAAGAACCATGAGAGTGAAGAAGAAACGGAGCTTTGATTCGACTGAGCGTTTTCTAGGCGCACAGAAATTTATTACTTACGGTATGTTTGACACTCCATAACATTGTTGACATTCACTGTATCATTTATTACTTCTCCTCCTCCTCCTTCTTCATCGCCTCTTGACGTCATTGCACGCGGAGGACACGCGCTCGCTATCTTCGAATATGATACAGGTCGAAACTAAGATTGAGGTCGCATATCTGGTATCAGTCCCCTGGACAAGTGTTACAAGAGATGCTTAGTTAACAAAGAAGATATTGCATCTCGGAAATCTACGAGCGGGCCTACATTGACCCCATTCTCCGTCGGTCGGGCGCTTTCCCAACCGGAATCATGAGAGCTGCTATATTCTCGGTATACACAGTCATATGTACAGGGGAGGGTTCCATCGTTTTTTATGTACATCCACTATGAAATGGACATCTACTTCATGACATCCGACCTTTCGGTGCTGTTTTCTTCTCTCCGTCCCGTCGCTCATTCTTCCTCTAACGTCTACACAGAACATTCGCTCCATCCCAAGCAGTCTAAACACCGAAGTTCGCTATAAAGGCTCTTGCTTTAGAGTTCCTATGATCATACGAGTCATTTTTGAGTGTGTTCTTCATTCCTTCACTAAACGTCGAGCATTGCGTGCGACCCCTTGCTTCGTCTTCACGGCTTGCAACAGCTTCTATGTAACTGTCAACAAGTGCGGGGTCTCGGTAGAGGGCGGAGTCAGGATGCTCTCGACGCCGAGCATCGGATGATCCTGGGGTTCGCGTTTGCATTCCGACTGGCTCGTCAATTGGTGAATGCTTAAAGGGTGATTTTTATGCGACGTCGGCAACGGCAACGGAACTCGGGGAGATGGAGGCATGGGCAGCAAAGGCGAGAGGAGGGGATGCTCATCGTCCGTGCATAGAGATTGGGCTCCAGGACTTCGATGCATCAGATCGCTGTCTGGAGGCGTTGGAGCTTCGACGGACGAAATGTTCGGCTCGTCGCTATCGCTGTCATTGTCACTGTCGTCGGCTGGGTTCGATAAGGGCCCGTTGGAGGACGGCGCGTTCGAGCCCGGGTTGATCGAGCCGGGGTTTTCGTCGCCTTCGCGGTAGCGGACACACTTCTTTTTCCGTCTACATGGTTTACACCAGTTGCTCTGTTGGTCGAGGCCATATCTCGCTCGACATTTCTTGGCACTGTTGCTCACGTCTGAAAAGCGAAGGGTACGTCCGTTAGGTTCTGAAGCGGTCACCAGGCCCATCCTGAACAACAACAACAACTGCAGCAAAATCAAACGTAATCATGTGACAATGTGCGATTCGCTCGAAGAATTCCTCATCATCCGGAAAAAAATAGCAGATAGACCAACAGACAAACAGACAGATATAGAGCCGCATAGGAAGAGGCGAAGGTGCAAATCAGGGAGAATCGAGGACTCATATAGGAAACCCAGCGATTCGGGACGAAGCCACATCTCCATCTTTTTCCCATCAACCTCTTCGGTTACTAGCACTTACTTGTGGCGCGTCGTGGCACCGTTTGGTACCACCTGAACACTCCCTTTAGAAGAGCAGCATGCACAGAGAAAGATTGGTAAATATAGGGAATCGTCAGTTAGTTCACAGACACACGGGTTAGTCGGGAACCGAGAGAGAGAACAACCACGATGGCAGCCCCAACAACGAGAAGGACGACGACGACGACAACAACAAAAACTACAATAAGGACGACAACGACAGTCACCGACACAACAACTCTCTGTGCAATTGATTGTGAGTCGGGGAAATCTCCAACCAAAAATGAAACTGGGTCTCACGCTCTTGATTTGAGTTTTTCACTCTGTCCTCCTCTCGAAGGGATCAAAGATCCAAACTCGCGTTTCACTCGAACCCGAGGAACTGTTGCCGTAAGAGGGAGAGAATCAAATGAGTGACGAGGGTGACCAACGCACCAATTCAAGGGCGAGATGCGAAATGTCGTACCTTCTTCTCGAGATTTTCAAACACAGGGATTCTTTTATATTCCTTTCTAGGCAGGAGAGGAATATAACATTCATGAACCGGGGTATCTTACACTCGTTTTCGAACACAAAGAATACGATCGAACGGCGCGCCCGAAACGAGGACGACAAGCCACGGTTTCGTGATGTTTTTCTTTTTTCGTCTTCATTTTCGCTTCCTTTCGTTCTGGTCAAAGCGACTCTTTTTTTGGGGGTGTAAGAGGGAATTCCTCAACTTACTGTTTGCATTAAGAAGTCTTTGCTTTTTGAAATTATGATTGAGTTGTTCATTGAGTTGATAGAGATGGCCTTCGGCCGTGAAGGTGTCGGCTGAGATGCGCCGCGCCTTCCCTTCGTCAGTAGAGGAGAATGTAGGTAGCTGGCCGCATGCTACGTCATACCGAAATTCTGAAAGCGGTTTTTCGCCTCTGTTAAGCCAAACTGATTCCGACAGAAGTGGGACCCACCAAGTGATGAACCAACGAACGAACACGTTCTCGAGTTCCTGCGTGATTTATGATGTGGATTGAACGACATGACTCCAAACAATTTTCAAAAATTCTTGTTCGAAGTCATTCGTGAAGTTGCGTCCCGCATCGTCGGTTTCCCTGGCACAACTACCTACATTCTCTGAATGGATATCATGCACGAGTTGAGAGATGAATAGAGAGTACAAGGAGAACAACCACCACCACCGCCGCCACCACCACCACCGCCGTCACGAAAAGAATTTTGCTAACGCGAAGGACTACAACAACAGACGCTTCACCGGACATGTGAGAAGGTCGCGGATGTGGACGGATGGAGAAGGGTGAGGTTGAACGAGAAAAACAGGGTTCGGAGGAAGGATTTGAGGAGTTGTTAGGTGAGGCAGCAGGTCATATCGTAAAGTTCCATGCAGTCGTCCACGCCGAGCGCTTCCAACCAACCTGCATCGTGGATCCGTTCCTTCTTCTTTTTCTTTTTCTTGGTGTTAAGGGCATAGTTGTCACGCGCAGTCCACCCAGGGTACAGCTGCATGTGCAGCTGGCGTTCTTTCTTTGCCATCTCATAGTATTTTGACTGCTGCTCTCGTGTCAAACTGTGCCACCGCCGACCCAGAATCTGATTGATTGCAGCGCTCTCCTTTAACGTACACTCGGCCACCACCTTGGCTCTGCAAACGAAACGATTGTTTGTTGAGATTAATCGAGTTTTTAGCGAGAGGACTCATGACAGCACGGGCCCGAATTAATTACTCGAGACGAACAATCAGGCTCTTGTTCATTGGCGACGCAAGGTAAGGTCGTTGTATGGTGTGAAGCATTCTCAAAACTCACCGCATCTCTTTCATGTAAAGCATGAACGCATTCAGTGGCTTCTTAACGTGCGTCGATGGTTTCTGGGACTTCTTTTCCACAGTTCCGTTGCTGCCGTTTTCGGCTGAGTTTTGATTTTGACTCGATAAGTTATGCGAGGGAAACAGCGAACTTCTTCGAGGAGGCGACGTTGCCGAAGGAGCCATCGACACCGGCAACCCCGCCTGTCCAGCACAGTGCTCGAATTTGTTGGAGTACATCGCTGCCATTCGCCTGAAACTTCACGAAAATTGATTCATCCATTCATTTAGTGGAACTGGAAACGAAACCAAAACTCACATCGAACCAAACCACAAGCCGAAACGAGAATCGATCATGAACCAATGTGTCGAGCCGCGTAAGTGGATGCACGGATTACGTTGGCGTGCCGAACAAAATGACGCAACGTCGAATTCCAAATCAATTCCGACAGATCCGGAGAGAACTCAAACGAAAAACTCTGAACAGAGCAAAACTCAACGGAATACCGCTCTAACGGAGCACGTCAGCAATACAGCCTTACCCTCCATCGGACTCGTGCGGACTGAGTGCCGTTTGTTCCAGAGGAGAACTATAAAGTGGAGATGAAATTCACTAAGATACCGTTTTTCTCTCGGCGTCACTTTTCTCATCTCGGAGTGTGATTCGGCGTCTCGACGTCGGTTAAGCTCAGACTCAATACGTCCAAGATAGAAGCTGTAAGAGTCTTCAAGTGTGTTGGTAGAAAAGCTGCTTCGAAAACACAAACCTTGCGGAATCGTTCAACGCGGAAGTGAGATCGCTGTGCTTCTGGATTACAGGAGACGTCTGAGAAAATGGATTAGGTATTCCATGGCCCGGATGCCCCGCATGAGAGAGTAGGGAAGAAGACAAGCCAGGGATCCCGGCGCTCAGACCGTACGACCTGAACGAGGACGCGCTCATCGTTGGATACATCGCCCTGAAAGGGAAGAACATCGGTTAACATCTTTTGGAAGCTTTTCCAATATCTTGATAACGAGACTGGGATCGAAATCAAAAAAGAAATGAATTAGGTAGTTTCGGCATGCATTCATTAATCATGGCATAGTTGTCAACGATTGCAGATTTCATTCCAGTCTCATCGATTGCCCAAAGTGTTATTTTGTCGGTCTGCAATGCAGCTAGCCGAAGACTCCCAAGGAGAGGAAACGCCGCCGCCGGAATGAGCCCAGAGCGCGGCCGCTTGCTCGGTAGATGGTCTATGGGTAATGGAGCCACGGACCAACTATAAGATGGAAACGAACGAAATATCTGATTTCAGCAGACGACGAATCCAGCAATGAATTCAGAATAAATTCGTTCAACGCTCCGTTAGCAGCGGCGGCGGCGGCAACCTTCGCCGAGATTTCGTCGGATCTGTTTCCACAGGGGGCAGAATCCAGTTTTAGCGCACCATGCCAATCGCCCGCTTTTCCCAACGCAGCCAACGAACAATTCTTGCTGCCGCCGCGAGATATTCGTCTAGATATCATCCAGTCGTCGTGGCATGCAGCTTGCTTCGTTTGTCCGTCCGGCTGTTTAACTGAGACGCCGAAGGGCTGCGTATCCGCCGCTGCCACGGATGCCGTTGGGGCAACGGTGGATTACCAAAAATTATTCAATCTCGCGAAGATGGCGATTTTTTGTTTTGTTTGCGGTCAGCCGGAATATTCGGTGTTTCTCTCTCTTCTTTTCGGTATTTGTGCATCGTTCTTTCGGCGTAAACAGATCGCACGACGCCGTGCCGCGAATGGTTAGCCAGGTGGCGAAACAGAACCGAATATTTTGGCCGGCTTTTCATCGGCGCTGTGTTTTATCACTTCCAAACAAACTATGTCCGACTTCGAACTCAGCTGGAACGTAGCCGTAGAATATCGAACTTCGTTGCGCGATCGACACATCACAGAAATCTCATAATGAGATTCAAGCGTTCTGTTAGAAAGTGACTCACTCAAGCCGTGGCATATCGATTTTGACCGGACTTCAAACGCTCTTTTGCTCATTCGCGCTGCTGTCGCCGCTCCTGTTGTTATTGTCATCGTTGTTTTTGCTGCTGTAACTGTTGATAGAGGCCAACCCCCGAAAGAAGTTCCTCGGCAAACAAACCACCGTCGCGGCAGCTACCGCCGCCATCGGTCGAACCCCTCAAACGGTTCCCACGAACTACGTATACAAGCGACGACGTCAGCGAGACGCACATTTATACGGCTCGGAACTTTTGACGAGCTTCGCAGAAATTCCGGTAGTCTTTGGAGAAGCAAAAGGAGGCGGTGAGAACGAGTGCTGAGCGAGTAACTTGGGTAGCCGACGCCAGCAATGCAAGAATGCAAACGGAATCTCAAAGCTCTGTCAGATCACAACTGAGTCGGGGGCGACGGGCAGCATCGCCGCAGACCGATGACAGTTTTTGGAGCGGAGAACAGCAAATCCGAAGGTTATTCAAGGGCGGATCGACCGGGGAACTCGTGGCACACATTCTCAAACAGATTGTCCGAGGTGTCTCGACTCGAACCCCGGGTCGATCAGCCCAAGAGGAGGCCAATTTCGAAGACAGGCGAAATTCTTTATTGGCGCCGCGGAGTTGTTAGCACTCACTCCCCGTCGACCGATGCAGACGGGATCTCTCAAATGAATGGACTGCTCTGTCGATAGATCCGACGATCTGGTTTCTCGATGAGTGACAACGGACCTCCTCCGAACGATCGCGCCCACAGCGTGACCGTAGCGCGGTTTTACCTCGTCTTACTTCGTTGCGGTATTTCATGAGTGAGCTATGGGGCGAGCGCGGTTAATTTTTTCTTTAGGAGATGACACTTACCATGGTAACTGGGTAAACGCTGTGTTGTACATCGGGGCCTGCGGATACTGTGGAGCGAGAACCGGGTAAGCGGCCGGCCTTCGGATCCCTGTAAGCGGAAAATGATCAATCGTCAGTAAAGTCAGTGATCTATGGCGAATGAGCGACACCTAAGGGATTCAAAGAATCGAGGAAATCGCTCGGTATGCTGTCAGAAACTTTGAAAATCACACACTTGAACGCGCATACCACCTCGTTTGTTTTCTGCAACAGACCGTGGGTTCTTCCCAATGTCGTAATACCTAACCAGCGTTGCGATTGATCGGAGAAACACAAATTGGATGAATAACAAATATTCTAGGTAAAGCCCGGGGGCCGAAACAAACATTACAATCAACTTTGTTCAGAACTGTTTCGACACGCTCCCTGTCGGCTCGATTCTGACCAACTTCGCCCCCGTTACAATTCTTGATCGCAATCGGTTATCGCTGAAAACTATCATCAACGTTGTTATGATGATTATTGTTGTTGCGTTGCTGTTGATCACCATGAATGTTGTGGAGCTTATTATGCTTTTTCGATAGCATGGGCTTCTGGCGGCAAGCTCTGACCGTGTGTAGAAATCTACTAAACAAAAACATCCACCGCGAGATCGAAATCAAATCATGGAGAATGAGTTAGCGACCTCAACTTCCAACTTCTTGACCGTCCTGTGGACAACCTTGACAGCCAGCAATCATCAGCATAACGCTTCAGCGACAACTTCGCAAACAATCAAGACGCAGTCAAGCCTCGCAAGTCCTTTTCCAATTCCACGATCCCACTGCCACGTCATCAACACCATCACCGTCATAAACGATATTTTACGAGATACTTCAACAGCAACAACGATATGAACCGTTGGCGCGACCGTATCGAAAGTTCTCGAGTTCCATTTCTGACGTCGACAGAATTTTCCGTTTCATTGAACAGATCTCCATTCCGTGAAGAGATACATTGTCGCATGAACTATCATTCCAACTTGCGCATGTTTCGAAATTGCACTTTTGCGGCAGCGCTCTCATTTTTGGCGAAGTTTGCGAGAGCGTGTTATCGCCAGTCGTAACGAGCAGCGGACCGCGCAGACACATTTTTCTTCCGCATATCTGAAGAACACGGCTGCGGATTGCCGTTGCGCACAAGTCAGATTGTTGCTTCTGCATCCGATGCGCTGCCGTGGCGACTGCTCCGGGATCAGTCCGTTGAAATTCCACTAGCCGCAAATGATGGTGAGCAGCCGCAGAGCTTCGCCACTTGGCATGGTGTGATCAAAGCAATTAATAACGCTTAATAGGAATCGATTGAACGTGGACAATCTCAGCGAGATATGTCACGGCCGAGCGGCACTTCAACTAACTTTTTCGCTGCTTGCCAGGTCGCTCGGTTTGTCGTCTATCAGCCTTTAGTGCCGCTCGCCGTGCGTCCAACAGACGCTCCGGCGGGGATGAACCCCAAACCGCATTTCGACACCAACGTCGTGTCTACGATCAGCGGCCCGACACTATCATCGCCATCATCATGACCATTTTCTTCGTTATCATCATCACCGTCATGGCCACCTTCATCATCTCCATCATCGACACCGAAAGTGTATCGAGTCAACGGCGACCGGCAAAAGCAGAACAAAGATCCACCGTCAAAAACATCTAAGTAGCGACTTCATCGCTAACCGATCACTTGTGGAACAACGGTGCGCAATCGAAATCTCGACAACGTTAGGTCTTCATTGGTGACAGATGGCGTCTGATTTCGATACGGGAGAGGATTCCCTGAGACCGCAGATCGCCCTGCGATCAGCTGTTCCATCGGCATCAACGGGGAAATCCGCCACCTCGTTAATCGAACCGAAACCCACAGGACAGAAACTGACAAACCCGACACCGGGCAGATGGATACCCGTTCGTTTCCCCTCTCTCTCTTGAGCGAAGAAAAACTGAATCCGATAAATTTCTCAGGGATGGTCAGCTCGATCCTCGTTCATCCATTTCAACTTCGCGGTTCTGGTCGCTTGTTTTTTTTTTAAATGTTTCTCAATCTATCGCTGGCACCCCAAAGTCTTCAGCGCCTGACTCGCTCGGATGATTTTCTTTCCTTTTCCTCGGCTATTCCTCCTGATCGAGAGGCCCTGAGGTGCTTCTCGTCGAAAAACAAATCACTCTCCACTCTCCTTGCGGACACCTCGCACCGTGCAGGCAGGCAGGCGGGCAGGCGGGCAGCCAAGAGTACTGAGTCAGCGAACTGAAGTCTTCTCAGAGAAGTATCTTTCTTCTCCTCCTTTTTTTCTGCAGCGACTTTGACGCTGAGCAGCAGCAAACAACCAGGCAGGCAGGCAGACGACCAAGCAGGCGTTTCTGTGAGGCCCTTCTTCTTCTGCTGCTGCTGCTGCTGCTGCTGGTGCTGATGCTTCTGCCTCCAGGATCCCCAGCCACGCAGCCAGTCAACATCCCCTATCCACTTGATGTCGTCAGTAGATATATTGACTTTGTCTTCTTCTTCCCTGCCAGCTTTCTATTCGCTCTTCTTCTCATTGAGTACGATCAACGCCTCACGGCCGAGAGGCCGACGACGAGGGGGTTGTGGTAGATTGGCTGCCTGCTTGGCTAACCGGTGTCGACCGGCTCGCTGGCCTGTTCACTGAATTCACATACGAACTACTTTGGCTAGTCGGCGACGATGTCGACGTCGACTGCGACGATACGTTTGGCCCCCTTACGCACCACCCCATTTGCTCTGATAGCTCTCCGCGTTGAATATTTTCACACTGCGGAAACGATTCGCGCTCAGTCGAATCGGACTAACACCTCGCCGTCCATGCTTGTGCCATTGAAGCGATAGCTCGATAGTGAGCTTGTCACAAAGTCAGTGAAACGCGAGTTCTGGACGTCGTAACACTTGTAAAGACGAGTGGTCTCAGGTGCGCGGATGAAAGGAATTCGGCGAACTTCATCTCATGGCAAACAAATGTCGCTGTAAGTCGTCGTTGGAATCAACATTTTATAAGAGTCGGTCGAACGGACAGACAGACGGACTATCACACACACACACGCAGAGTGTTTAGCATTTGTGAAGAAATGCAGAACTGCGGCTGAGTCTTCAACGGAGAAGACGACGACGCCCTTCACGAAATGTGAGCTGCGTCCGTGTTGCGCCGTCGCTGGCAATACCGAACTGGTGACAACCGACCGATGGGACGGTATTCCATGATCATTCATGCGGCCACATAGCCGCGCTCTCATTTTTGTTGCTCAATTGTTTCAAAGCCGCATCTTGCCGCTCAAAAGCCGTGAGCAAGCGATCACCCATCTTCGAGCCGGAGTCACTAAAGTTCGCACATTCGCGAGAAATATTTGTAATCGATTAAACGAGCGATATGTAATCCACGCGGACAGCTCTCTTTCGGCATCAGTGGTATGAGTCGCCGCCGATTTCTCAAACGCCGAAAGTTTCTTTCGAAACTCTGAAGCCGTGGAGATAGAATTAGAGATTGGTCACAAGGAATAGCGCCTCGTTCCACATTCCACAAAGGGATAGTTCTCACATTTCTGTTTAAGCGGAATCAGCCACCTGTGATCCGAGACCGTGGCTCGTTTGAGACTCCGGGAAGATAAGCGTTCAGTTAGCTCTCGGTTTCTATCTTTTCGTTGAACACGTGTTTCCATGTTTCTGGGGATCCGTGTTCAACATCCAGAATGGCTCTCGCGTCTCCGACAGCCGCGATCTCCGAGTGAGAAGAATGGTCCGCTTCAGCCACTTTGACGTGGGAAGCAAGTTGGCGAAATCGTTCTCCTCGTGTTTTACGTCCGGGCCAAGTACGTCAGACAGCTATTGCACTTTGACTTCAAAATCGCCAACGACCTTGTTGCTGTTGCAGACGATGACGCAAGTGTCGACCAGACCGGAACGATATCTGAACCGAATAGCATTTGATGATAACTCCAAAAACTATATCGTTGTACGGCTCGGCGTGACACAACAAACTTCCTAAACGACCGTTCTGTCATTTCGCCTGTGGCCAGTGGGCTTGTCTCGTTTGAGTGAGGAGCTCCCAGAAGCTTTCGATCCGTGTTTGGCCTTGAGTATTCGGGTCGCTCTCAAGGAATCCGATGACTTCGACCGAAAAGCCAGAGACCTCAGTCTGCGAGATTGCCGAAGAGCTACAAACCCTATTGAATATGACCGGTGCACACGGGGCTCGTTGGAGACAATCATCGCCCGTCATCGCTCCAACTGTGGATACACTGCGAATATATCACCAATGCATCTCCCACCCCCCGTCGATTAAAAACGTCATTTCAGAGAACCGTGAAAAGAATTACGTCATACTTTCAAAAAGCGTCCGTCCCCCGGACGGAATGAGCGAGTGGTGCTAACAAACCCACAGGATCCATTCCTCGAGTGCTTTCCCAAAATAGATCGAAACCCAAACAGCGAACCAGATATCCCCGGTCGACGGACGGATGGACGGCCCGGCTGACCGAAAGACGGACCACCGGAAGGACAAACAGACGGACGCTCAGACGGAAGGACGGACGCACCAGCAGGATTGACGATGAAAGAATAGCATTTGTGTGTTAACTTCGTCACGGCGGTCAGTGTCTGCCGCGGCTCTTATGAAGATGGTGCCAACGTAGATGACCTTGATGAGATGATGACCTGAGAGAAAAGATCACCGCGTCGAGCCGACACGCTGCTGTCAGCAACTGTAGTAGCACTAATTGTAGCGATGGCGGCGGCGGCGGCAGCAGCAGCAGATAGATAATCGACGGGTAAAATGGAAATACGGTCGCAGCAGAAGCTGCAACCGGCGCCAAGCTTTAATCCATAGGAGCGGTCGGCGCCTCTGTATTTCGTGGGCCACGTTGGTGAACTACTACGCAACCACATTTGACTTGATGGACGGTGCCAGCCAGCCAGCCAACCAACCAACCATCCAGACAACCAGCCAACCAGCTAGTCATACCGCAAGAAGAAGGCGAGCAGGCGGAAGTTCAAAATGTCGGAGACGTTCGTGCGCGCGCGCGCGACAAATTATCTCTGGTTTGCGTCGGTGTATAAGCCGTGACATTCCGTTCGGCGCGTTGTTCGTTCGTTTCACTTCTGTCTCGCGACATCCCAACTATCTTTTTTCGAAAGACTTCCAACTGAAGATCTGTGGTGATCGAACAGAAACTTCAAACAGGAGAAAAACGCAAGCGACCGACTGATTTCGGTGAGCCTTCGTCGGCTTCATTAGATTTCATTTTTCGGACGCTTCTGGATCATTCATTCATTCATTCATTCATCCGGTCGGCCGGCCCATCAACCAGTTCATCGCTTCTTCATCTTTTAATTCATTCATCCCCCGACTCGACTTCGGTCGTTTTGGCAGTTTCACCTGTGACCATTCCGGTCGTTTGAGTGCCCGAGGCATTTGTCAAGTGATTGTCGCCGGACGTCAAGACAAAGACTGATGGCAGCACGACAACTAACTGGTTTCGCTCATTCTCCTACAGTCGTTGGCGTCATCACACTTGCGAGTTCGTCTAATTACTTCCTGATCATTCCGCGTATCACAAACGACGACGATGGCGAAGACGATGACACCAAGTCTTCACGACAACTTGGACTGGACGCGACTTCGTTTGCTTGGATGACCAACTGCTTGACTTTCGCACCCGGTTCGCAGGCCGGTTGGTCACCGAGCCGCTCGGTTAGCTAACCAAAGGTGGAGATCCGACCTAGCTACGCGGTAGGGTATCCAAGCATGCATTCGCATGCATGCACTCAGTCAGTCACTCACTCAAGCAAGCGTCCAGGAGTAAGCTCGGTGTCTGAAGCTCTCTTAGGTGCTGCCTTCTGATCCGGGTAACGAGTTCTTATGAGGGTGGTCTTCTTATTTAATATATGTAGATGCAATTTGTGAGCACAACCCTTCTGCTCTCGTCAAGGAGATGTTGATGACGAGAGGAACGAGGAGCCAAGTCGGAACAGGAGGAGGATGAGCAGCTACAGAGATCTTCGAGCGGAAGACCAGGAAACGGGCAATGAGGTTATCTGTACGACGGCATCCCTTCCCCGTCGAGACTCCTTCATCTTCCTTCGAGCTCATCACGAATGTTCTCGTTGCTTGACTTTCCGCTCATAAAGTAAGCACCAGAGTGCAGTGGCTCATCAAGCGAGGACATGAGGGACGACTCGATTCGCCGCATCGGTATCCACACTGTTTTCGGTGTATACGAAGGAAGAGTGAATTTTGCAACAGCAAACAATAGACCTCAGGATCGGAGTTGCAAGACGACACGAGATGGAAAACGGAACAGAAATGTAGAGGAAAATTATTCATCTTCCCTCTCTCCCTGACAACCGATACGCGACAGATCGGACCATAATGAGCTCAGCGAGTTCATGCAGTCGCACGGCAGCTATGCGCTGCGCAGAATCTGAGACCTTATTGACCCCGAACCACAACGAAACCACTGACGTAATACGACATAATGTTGTGTGGGATCAATCTTTGCGAACGATGAAGCCATTGATCCCGAACCGCGGTATTGAAAGCGTGAAAGTAGATCTTTCGTCTGTGTTGTTTTGTTCGAAGGCGGACGCGTTGCATCCATCGAAGAAGTATCTGATATACGTCTCTACCCCTCATGACTGAATTTCCTAAAAGACAATCTGCCGTTGTGGCTCGTGGGTTTTCCCATGGCATCGGTGGAGGCGATCTGCCAGTGCGGCTTTATCAGTAGTAGTCGTCGTCCGTCTATCAAGCATCAACCTTCGTGAATTCATTCCTACATCCATCAATTTCACCGATCCGACCGCGACCGCTAACCAGCAATAATCGAACATGTCGTTAAGCTGCTCGTTGACCACTCACTGTTTGGACGGCGCGACATTGTCGTTTAGGAAGCGCTTCTTGATGAGCGAGTTGGTCATCTCCTCTTCTTCGGTGAATTTCCGATTGCCATCGCTGTCGCCGTCACTGTCTAACTGCCCGTCCGTCTGTCCGTCCGTCTGACTGTCCGACCGTCAGTCAGTCAGTCACTCAGACAGTCAGTCAGTCTGGCTGGCTATGTAGCGGTCAAACATGCGTGGAGCGTTTTGTCCATTCGTGTGTCCACCCTGGATTTATCTTTCAGCTCAGAGTAAGGCCGCACGGAAGTCGACTGACCGGGTAGCAGTCCGGCAAGGATCCCAAGCCGTTTTGATTAGTGCTTATCAAGAAAACGTGGACGGTCAACGACATTTCCGGCCAGGCCCCGGACAGTCGTCGTGGTCGCCGTCGTCGTCTGAGCCGCGGATTCCGAAACTGATCGACAGTGTTGTCGCTCGCTGACCGCACTTGCGAACACCACAGACAGCCAACGAAAGGACGGACGGACGGACGGCCGGACGGGCGTACGGTCAAGCGGTCGCACACGTGGACAAACGAGCGGACGGAGTGGAAATGACAGGATTCTCATAAATCACGAAGAATCGGAACATGGCCAGGTTCAAAATCCTGTCCCAACAAGTTCTTCTTTTTTCTTCCAATCCGTTCCTCGGGAGCTTTATTCGAAACATCATATTTTAACAAACAGCCATTCAGTTTCCGACAGGCTCATGAGCTACAAAGCAAACGATGAACTTAAAGACACAGTGATTACGATATAAAAACCATATGGCGACGGGATCGAGGGGTTGCGTAGCCGTTGAGACTTGTTGCGTTTGTCGGCAGTCTTCACCGGAGCGAACAAAAGATTTCTTTTTTCTTCAAAAATCTACTTGACAGCAACAACAAGAATAGCTACCGCTTCTCCAACATCCACAACAAAACCGTGCCGCCGGTACGCGAGACGATGAGATAACAGTAGCAGACGATGGAGCGATCCAAATCTCAAAAAATCAAAATTCGTTCCAGGTGCTGAAACTCTAGAAAAACTCCGGAGCCCGTCGGAACTTCGGAAACTCCGACTAAGACCCAGTAGCGTCTTCCGTCAATCGGGGCGGACCGAAGTCTCGAGAAAATCTCGATTTCGAGTTTTGCTTCTTGGAGCTTATGAAGACTCATCATCCCATCGAACATCGCGGCGTTACAGCAACGACTCGACCAGACATGCCTGCCAGGATTAGCAGAAGTATCGCACGCTTTCGGCTCCTTGTTGGCAGCCATGCGACGGGATCAGTTCTCGGCTGATCCCAACACCATCCCGACTTCCATCGGACGTCTCCCATGGCTTCCCCCATTGTAACTTTCTTGAATCGGTGTTTCGTTCGCGAGTCAGTTCGCTGGCATCTCAGTCGGTCGGCCCTTTGGCTCGCTCGTCGTTGACTGCTTGCTCGACTGTTCTCTCAGAATTGCACTTCCGCTAACCGCCCATGACCGATGAAAAGAAAATCACGTCATAGCCTTAGCCTCTCCCAGTGGCGGGGAAATACTGTTAGCCGGCGTTTAACAGATCGTTCCAAGGAACACTTCTGAGTCGGAGTCCCTTCGACCGTTAGGAAGGACCACGACTTTGTCGCAAATGAAAGATTCCCCCAAAATCGGTAATATTCACAGGGGAACGACATGACGTTCTGATCCAGGGGTGAGCAGAGATCGTTGTGCTGGCCGCTGTATCCGAGCTCAATGTTCCTCCTCGGAGCCAAACCCGGAATCGCGGAAGCGTCGCGAAATCTGCGGCAGCACCGATCGTAAACTCGACGGAAGTGAACGCGGTGTGCGAGAAGCCTCTGGTCGGGTTCTTTGCGAACGAACGAAGCAAGTTCCCAAGATGATCCGTAAGTGCAGGAAGATGCTCCTGCCGAAACCCCGGCGTTCAGAAACCTATGGACGAGCGCAATCACACGCGCAAGTGAAAGCAGGCCTATTTGCAAATGTCGCGGCTCCAAAGTTAATTCGGCGTTACGAGCCACCGTTTCCTATTACGGTGAGAAAAGGTAATTAAGTAAGCAACAACGACAACAGCGGTCGCAACAAACGTTGCCTGGACGCACGCATTACTAAGCGTAGTGCAAATCTTCGTCGCCCGAAGCCCAATTACTGGGGCAACTGTCCACCGGTAGCCAAGGAGCGGTAGCAACGACCTTTTTAGTAGATGTGTTCGACGGACACCCGATTTCAAAGTGTGTTTTGTTTACTAGGGCTTCTGCAATGGCGCCCAAACGGCTGCAGTCGTCGTTGCGGCGGCAACAGCAGCTTCAGCGCTGGATACTTTCGCTTGTGCTTGCTGCTCTATAGAAGCACCGGCAGCCGCAACGTCGGCAGCAGCGGCGGCGGCGGCGGCAGGAGCAGTGGTAGTGCGGTGCCAGGGAAGGGCCGACCGACCGACCGAGCGACCAGCCGGCCGGCCTGCCGGCTGTGTCGTGGATAGCAATTATATAACGGCACTTCTTTTCTCCCTTTCGCTGCTCGACTTGCTTGCTATATAAGCCCCGGCGCAAGCCCCGAGCAGCATTCGATCGTTGCCGCTGTATTGTCCGCTATTCGTCTCGGAAACAGGCAGGCGGGAGCGAGCGCTGCAAACTTTTATCTAGACACGAACACACACAGTCAAACTGCACCACCGATAGGAGCATTGAAGCAGTAGGAACGCAAGCATCAGCCAAAGCATGTTACGCTTTGTGAGTGTGTTGGGCGTATTAGCCCTGTGCTCTATTGGATACGTTGAGGCTGGAGGCCACGGATGGCATCACCACCACCACGGTTGGTACGAGCCAAAGTTGACCGTCGTTGTGAAGAAGGTGCACAAGCCATACCCCGTTCCGCACCCCGTGCCCGTGCCCCACATCGTGCACGTGCCCAAGAAGGTGCCCGTGTATAAGTCCGTGCCTGTGCCCAAACCAGTGCCTGTTCCACACATCGTGCATCAGTACTACCCAGTACACAAAGTTGTGCACATCCCCAAGGAAGTACCTGTGCCCGTTAAGGTGCCCGTCAAGAAGCCCTACCCCGTACCTCACGTCGTTAAGATTCCCAAGCCTTACGTTGTGCACGTACCCAAGCCCTACATCGTGCACAAACCAGTGCCCGTTCCCGTCGAAGTCAAGGTACCCAAGCCCTATCCCGTCCACATTCACAAGCACGTTCCCGTGCCGGTCACCAAGCACATTCCCGTCGAGGTGCCAGTCGTTAAGGAGCATCCAGTCGTTATCAAGAAACCCGTGCCCATCGTCCTCGAATCAAAGGGATGGCATAAGAAGGCTTCGGCCGCCGCCGCCGCTGCTGCCGCCAAGGCTTGAAGATAATGATGGAAGTGTCAGAGTCTTAACTTCACGTTGTCGTATTCCACGTCGTCCACCTATCAGCTGGTCCGCTTCGTGTACGCTTGCGCTGAGCGCGTCTTCTGTAGATACTTCCAAAGAGGCCGCCCTTCTATCTGGGTGGTGTGTATATAGACTAACTGATCAAGATGATGATGAAAATAGTCCCGTCTTTGTATATATAGTGCAATGTGTTGTCGCCAATATCGACAATAAATGTGTGCATAGCAAAACAGCCAGTCTAATCTCTCATAAAACGCTCTTCGCCTCATTGAAGCGACGGTCCAACGTCCGATCGTCGTGTGATCTGACATCAACGTCAGAGCATCGTTTCAGTGCCGATAGTTTCAGGTGGATATAGACAAGGACCACCATCAGATTCGACTGAATTCGGTCAATCAACATCTCACCGGTCTAGGATTACCGAAACCAGGTAAAGAATAGGAACTCTTCAAAGACAGCAACAATGCAAGCTAAAAGAAGTCCACGAGTCCCGGGTGTAAATTCTAGCTCCGAGCTGAGAATTCCGTAATGCGTTTACTTCGTTCCAGATTCGCAAATATTAACTACTTCCACGTTTCCCTTTTCTCTCTTTTTTATATATATATATATATATATCTAAATATATGGACCGGCACGGCTATCATTCCGAATTGGCCCATTGCGTTCACACACACACACACACACACACGCCGAAACTTACAGCGCAGGAAGACCAAATTCATTCGCTTCGAAAGATAAAGAGCTGAAGGGAATCTTTCTTCAGCTCATTGTCGGAAGAACACTCCATATGTCTGTTCAGAGCATGCATGAAATGGGATGGAGAGCAAAATGTGAAGAAACAAATTGAGAAGAAGAAACTCACCAGCTTTGCTGTCGATGTGGGAGTTTACAGAGATTCCCATGTGAGCGGGTGGAGGTTGAGGTGGCGGCAGAGTCTCGGTAGCGTAAATGGGGAAGTATCCTGACAACGGAGAACTTCCTGTGGGTCCGGATGGAATAACGCCCATTTTTCCCTGAAATTAAAAGTTCGATCATGAGCATTCTATTTCGTTTCCAAATCAGCCTCGCCACGTTCATAGCGGCAGTGACGACAAAAAAGGATGAGGATAGGATGAGATCGAGAATGTGCCGTATCGCGAGAATCGCACCGATCTGCTCAGGATAGAGATAAGCTAATACGTTTAGAGTGGTCGTCGTCATCGTCCTCGACCACGGGGAATCCTGCCGAGTCGCGAGAGGAGGGAGTCTTTGGGGAGTAACGAAAAGCGACTGCGCGCGGGACTAGCTCGGGATACATGGGGCCAGTTGGAGTTCGGAAAAGCTCTAGCGGGGCTGAGGCGGGGAACAAGACGAAGAACCGGACAGTGTGCATATGAAGCTTACGCGATCGTAGCTCGTTCAAAGATGGAGTCCGAAGTGGTCGACTCCGCTGTTCGCTGCTACTTCAAAGAATTTTCAACGACGTTCTCATCTCGTTTCTCTCCGGCTCATACGACTGACCATCCACGTCCTACTTGCAGGGTCGTGGATATTCGTCCGTATTGACTCTTGACTAATTCGACCAGTCTTGCAATCAATCAGTCCATCTATCTATCTATCTATCTATCTATCTCACTTAAATTTTTCAATTTGTAATATATCGCTTACAAAATATCCAATAAATAGAATCTATCTATCTATCTATCTATCCTTACATCTATGCTTACAAAATATCCAATAAATGGAATCTATCTATCTATCTCTCCGATGGGTTGCATAACTGAACGGGGAAAACCATCGGCTATCGATCAGTCTTATCGAAATATTGCTTCGGCCGAACCGCCGGAATCGTTTTGGTTCATCGATTGACCTTCCAAATAGATGTTCGGTAGATCTTTCATTCAACAGTGTAGCGGTGCTGTCATTGGTCGATGTCGGGCGCGTGTTGGAGCAACATTTCATATTTGCGAGGCGCATAATAATACTCGAGAGGAACTAGTTCACACCTCCTCTCATTATGAGCCCCGAGCTACCTGTCGAAGCTATTTGTCACCGCTCACCCGCGAGCAGCTGCCACTCAAGCATTATTAGAGTATCCATGGATTTATGGTTGCTAGCTGACACGGCGACCAGCTGATCGAGAATCCGACAGACAGACTGACTGACTTCTTGGATGAGTGGAAAGCCAGCGTGTCGACGATTCCTCAGCTTCCTGTTCTCCTGCCTTTCCCGTTCCTACTCCTGCTCAGCCCTCCAGCGAGCCTGATGGCTGTGCACATACACCCCCGTATTCTCTTAGAAAGAGTCAGTCAGGTAGAAACAATGGTAACCATTGCACCATCCAATCCATGGTCGTCCAGCAGATGGGTCGCATTACTCGACGACGCAAGCGAGCGAGCGAGAGAAAGAAAGCAAGCTTGAGGTGAGTGTTCTCCACGGGAGTCTCTCTTCGCATGCCGCAGCTAAAGTAGCTCTGCCTGAAGGCAGCCGCTACTGGTGCTGCTTTCCTCTCATAGGCAGGATCGCAACAGGATCTCGACGAACGAGATCGAGTTCTCCCCGCTCGAGTCTCTAATGCAAATATCATTTTAAATTCACTAATAGGAATTGTGTACACAACGAAACAGCCGACCCTCCATCACCACCACCACCACCATTGCCATTGCACCCGCCGCCGCCGCCGCCAGCACCACCACCGTTACTATCGACGGCCCCTGTGCAAGCAACGAGACCAAAGTTTGCTCTCCGGGATCTCGTTCACTCTCCTCGTTTCGTGTTTGCAATCCGTCCGCCGAGGTTTGCCTGTAATGCCCTTAATGGGCTGTGTTCAAAGACAGAAACAAGCAGTTCGCTCCGCGGACTCATTGCAAAGCCGCTCCGCCAATCCTTATCCTAGCACCTCGAAGATATTTTCCCGAGCAACTCATGTCGTGCATAAACTTAAACTGCATTTACACCGCGGAACCCAATCACCCGCAGTGTGGCCGCTATCGTTCGAAAATTCGATCTTGAATTCATTTTAGCGGACTCCACGGAGTTTTGTTCCGCTGTTTTTGCGCGAACTGCAACCAATTTCGTTTGGTAAAGTTAGCACGTAGCTCTCGAATTTGAAGGCTAGGCGATTCAGTCGAACATTTTGCCCAACGTCACTCGCGCGATTCGATCGTTCGTTCGTTCGTTCGTTCTTTTGAGATGCTCGGTTTCTCTTTTTTCCCCTCTTCGAAGCACTCGACTTTTTGAGAGTTTGCCCCGAGGAACAGAGCTGACATGAGGAACCAAGAGGATGAGGGCAAGCTGCTGAAGCAGCCAGTTACGGAGCCGGTTGTCAACTGAAGTGGAGCGAACCTCTCGAACCAAGGAGAAAAAAAATGATAAGTTCAAACATTTTGAGTTTAAAGACGAAGGCGACGCTGATCAGCCAAGAGCGAGTGATAGGTAGAAACATACACGATCCGCCGACGGACTCGTATTCAGGAAACAACTGCAGACTCAGTGCTCCGGAGCACTTGACGTTCAAACTAAAAAACTTGCCTCGCAGTTTCTCAACGCTCTTGAACTCATCGACTTCCCCGGGTTTGATCAATGATCTGATTCGCGAAGAGCTCGGGCACATCGCTCACCTTGAAACTGATTTTCAAACAGTTTTCAGCAGACATGTGTTGTCATTAGGTGCACGAGACTTCGTAACCAGCTTCTCGACATCGGAGACAAGCTTCTGGCAGAAGATTTCGGACCCGACCGTAATGGCGACGACATCTTCGTGGCATGAGGGCAAGACTTGCTGCTCGAAGTAGAAGATTTTGAGTTGGGGACAAGGGTTCTATTTCTGCCTCGGTCCAATCAGCTTAGCAAGCTTGGCTGAGGTGTTTATTTTGACAGGCATCGTGAGGAACCAAGAACCAAACCAATCCTCTGCCGCAGCCACCACCACGACCGGACGCACGGACGACGGCCGGCCGGTTGGCTGCTTGGACGCCTATCTTTGGCAGAGGGCCTCCAGGGGTCCAAAGAATTCCTTCGAGGCCGATGAGGTGAGAAGCACGTAATTGGACGCGGCCAAATGTTTGACCAATTTACGCCTTGCTGACTCGAGAACTAACGAACGGAGGAACCTGTCTGCCTGTACGCTGCTTCGATACGGTTTTCTTTCCGTGCGTCCGCTCGCTTTCTCGCTCCCTCGAGTAAATCCGCATAATTCGTTTTCTCTCATCGCATCAAGCCCTGCCTCTCAAACAGAAGTATTTGACTTTCACTCTTCTTCTCGTATGCAATCGCGTTTTCCTTTGATGCAGCAGAGTGGATATCGATCTCGTTTTGCTTCCGATAGAGTTCCCCGTCTAGGAGAGGAACTTCGCAGAGAACATGTTGTCTATGGAGCGATTGGAAAGACAATTTCTCGCAGCGAGTTTACTTTTCACGCGAGAAAAGAGCACGATTCTCGATCCGAGCTCGCAACATACAGGAGTTCAAAATCAATCGAGGTTTCCCAACTTGTTTTGCGCTGAGAAACTCGGTGAGCATCGCGAAGCACGATTTCTTAAGTTCGCTCGTGTACTGTACGCACATGCGACCGCTCGTCGTGTCCTTCGAAAAATACGATCTTCACCGTGGAAAACATGAATTGTACTCAGGTATTCGGGCAAACGGGCGAGTGAGCAAGCAAGCAGGCAGGCAGGCAGGCACGCAGTTCGCCAGCCAGCCGATAGCACCCATTGCCTCAGTGGGGGCGCTATCACAGCACGCTTAATGGAATTCTTTCTGTTTCTTATTTCCTTCGCTCATCGTCGTCGCCACCATCATCGGCATGATCGTCGTTCATGTAGCTGTTGTTGATACGATCGTGAGGATGTTAATAAGAGAAAATCTAAGTCGCTCGAGCACCCCAGCGCGAAGTAGGCGAGCAACAGCTTTAAAACAAGTTGGTTCGCGCCGCAGCCGCCGCTGCCACGATATGATCTCTGATGATTTCGATTGCAGTCGAATTGGCTGCATGAGGCGCCTAATTGAAGCGTTATGTGCCGTATGAAGAGAAGTACAGAGCCGGTTTCGGTCGACATTGAGAAAACCGTGGTTTGATGTCAAGAGAATTCGATCGCCACGCCGGGAAACGGATAAACGAAGTTCAACAAACAGCGAATAACGATCCTAGATGTGAAATGAAAAAAAAACGAGATGGAATTTTGATCATATTTTATGCGGCTCTGCTCTGAATACGTAGAAGCGAGTAACTCATTACGGAGCCGTTGGCTCTTACGCAAAAGCTAGCGTGTAAATTTTGGATTGCCGAAGAGAAGAGAAAACACCCGCGAGAAGAAGGGAGAGACAAACAACACAAACTACAAAAAAATATATTTGAAAGAAAGCGTGTCTGCTTGCGTGGGACAGCTGGGTGGACTGAATGTTCGCTTGTTTGCGGTCGGTAACGCTTTTTGCGTTTCTCCTCCTTCAAAACTAGCGGATACGCTGTCCATCGCAATAACTGCCACTGGGAGCCCATTAGCCATTGTGGGACGCGCCAGTCTTCTACCGAACACGAACGGCGATGTCGTCGTGCACATGAGCAACATGTTCAATAGTTCCACGACGGAATCCGAGAGAAGATGTTTCATTCACGAGGATTGGAGCAAGGTATCGACTTTGAGTTGAGAATCTCATCTCGTCCGACGACTCGACGGACGCCATGCATAGTGTGAATGCAGCTCGTTTCGCCGGTCGTGTCTATGTATTTATCCGGAGGCGCCGTCGGACGCACCCTCCGCCAAGAATGAATCCGCTCGACCGTTCGTTCCACCGTTGCATCTCCCCGGCAATTAGACACGTTCGCGCCCGGCACAACAACAACAACAACAAAGGTATGGACAAGCTCGTTTTAATCTTCAGAAGCACGATTGAATACGCCTTCCACAACGGGAAAACGGGAGCCGCATTCCAGGGCGAGAAACAGAAACTGGATGGTTGGAAAGCGGGAAAACTCCAAGGATACTCTCTGAATGAATGTATGGATCCTTTCATTCAGATTTCGGTGACTATTGCACATTTCCGACTCGGACAACGGTCGGCGGAGGTCGTCGGTAACCGGACAACACGGCAAGGCTGTTTTTTTTTCGCAAGAATGCAAGTGCTTATTATTTGTTCCTTGTGCTCCCGGGCGACGCGAGAGCGACTTGGTCTCTGCTTTGCTGCTGATGCCGATGGTGCTGTTGCATCCACTCGCTTATCTCATCGTTACCCTACACGAGTTCGCGAATGTATCGACGAGAGCGACCGCCATATCGGCAGATAGATGTACTTGTGATGGGAGGGAAGGAAAAGAAAAACGGAACAACGGGCGAATACTACTAACAGCTAAAGTAGGGATAATCCTTCCATCGCCCGCCTGCCAGCCTGCTTCCCTAACTGAGTAACTTGACACCGAACAAGAAAGGAGCCAATACGAATCGCAATTACCATCATCGTTCGTTCATAGCTTTAGTTCCTCTTTAAGTGAGAGCTCTGGCAACGACCGCAGGAGCGGCAACAGCGACGGTTCTCGAACGGTTCAGTTTGAGCCGCGTCCGTTATCGTCATCGACTTATTTATCAAGATCGCGGCGTGACGTAAGGTTTAGTATGGGTGAAGTGTCAAGACCTCAATACAAGATCGAATCCTTGATGGTTGTATCGACAATGAAAATAACAACAACGACAAGAAGCACACGCGGTAACCACTGTTTCGATCGCCGAACCCGTGACCGATTCCGTCAACAAAACCCCGAGTGCTATTGCAATCCTTTGACGCGTTTCGATGCAATTACGATCAAGTTCAGCGACGAAACTTCTAAAAAGACATTCTGTCTCACGAAGATCAACCGACAAGCTGACAGAGAGGCAAACGCGAAGCGAATCGCGAGTCGCAGCCGTCGCTTTCCAAAATCATCGCCGCTTCGCAGAGTTTGCTGATGGCGAACGATCAGCAACTTTCTCTGCTTTCTCCGATCGACAACGCTGCGCAGCGGCCAGCGACCGGGGCCAACGGTTCTTCAGTCCAGCGCTCACAGATTGGCTAACCGACAACGATCGTCACCGCACGCGAAAGAGACAAGATGGAATAATTAATTAATTCGCTGTCGACAGAATCGAAGCTGAGGGATTGCACCTTCTCGGGAACGGGTCTTGCGACCATCGTTGCGGCGGCCGCTCTAAAGAAGGCCAAAAGCGATCGTTGCGAGCGACTGCTCTGGGTGGTGGGATGGCTGCTGGTGTTCTCGCGCACAAAACCCATCTAGGCCGCAAGCGAGAATTTGAAACATGGTGTTCTTCTAGTTGAATGATTCGAAAGCTCGGGACGGATTTGAGTGGGGCTCCGTCAGCAGCACCCTCGGCCCGAGGATCTGTACAAATGCATTCAGCTGGAAGACCCCTCCGCCACACACATACACAGTCGGCTCGTTGGTTGGCTGGCTGGCTGGTTCGTTCACTCACTCGCTCGCTCGCTCGCACAGAGGGACATTACGATTGTGTACTGAGGTAGTGAGTGAGTTCACCATGCTAGATAGGACGGAAAGTAGCTTGCGACTGAGCGCACTTTAAAAATCTATAGATTAACAGGACAGATGGCATTACAGCATTCAGCAGTCCCGGATTCGAGCGACACACGAGAGAACCGAATCGAACGACCGGAGTTCGGAAGATCGAAGTTTCGACGAACCTCAAATGGAGACTGCATCTTGTGTAATTGTGGGGAAAATTGCGTATGCGGAACCGGCAGGTGCCCGATCGAAACTCGTTTCAATCATCACGTTTCTGAGTTTTTTTTTTGTTCAAAAACCTCTGAAAATTCTCCAATGCCTCGTAAAATGTTCGATTAGATCAGCTATCGCCATTCGCTCAGTTCCAGGTTATGGACTCAGATGCGCGGAATTCGTCGGCATTCTCGAAAAACCTTCGTATCTTAAGGCCTGGGTAAACATCGTAATAATTTGTCGTTTTTCTCTGGTGGTCTCCCCTTTCGCCTTTTCACGCATAAGGTGTGTGTTTCGCAGAGCGACTTTCTTTCTCGCTTGCTTTTCGGGCAAGAGTTTGGTGTGGCTGCCTCGACAAAACTCAACCCTCTGATCGAGGAGGAGGCTGGACAGGTCTCTCGTCTAGCTGCACTCTACAGCGGCAGCGGCAGCAGCGACTATGCTCACGCGGCGGCGGCGGGCCGACTCGGCTCTCCAGTTCCTCCACCTAAGCAAGTGTAAGTGCCCGAGCTCAGGAGAGGCGGTCCCGTATTGGTCCAAGCCGCTCGGCCAATCCGGTGTCAGGAGCAGAAACAGGCGGAGACTATCGATCAGGAGAACGGCATACTCCTCTGTGAATGGCTTCTTGTGTTGCTAATAAGGTGTCCTTCGAACGACGTTGTCGTGTCGTCGATACCACACTGGGTGATCTGTCGAGCTCTTCTGACACGTTTTAATTCCTCCTCGTTCCGAATCATTTCCAATTTCCGTTGAAATCTGACAAGCCTGGATTATAGGACAAGATACGACATTGTTCCGAGAACTGTGAAAGGAGCCCCGTTCGATTTTTGATCCGTTTCGGCAAACCAAGGATTTCTTGCGTTGAGTTCCTCAGAGCTTGGGTTGTGTCGGATGTTATTGATGTTGCAAGTAACGTTCGTTGAGTTTTTTTCGAGATGGGCGAGCAGTAAAGAAATTTTGCCAATTTTCCAAGACGCATCGGCCGAAAGCGGGCCTTTTGCTCTTCTCCCACAGGAAGCAGCGCCCTTGCCGCCGCAGCGGTAGCTCACTTCATATGGACGCGGTAGATGATGGTGTTTCTATGAGCGCTCATAGCTAACCAGTCGGATCGAGGATAGAGTTCAAAGGTAGTCTCGTCACGTCGTGCAGTCACCGATAGAGTGGAGAGCATGGTTAAGGAGGCTTCAACCAACAGGCAGGCAGACACTCCATCGCTCGCTCGCTCGCTCGCTCACTTCTTGCAGTCAAACACGTCGGAAGACATAGAGGAGATACGCTTCTTCGACAACTATAAGAACGCTCCGAGCGTTCAACGAACAGGCACACATACACTAGGCGCCGGGGTGCACTTACATGATAGCCGATGGGCAAATAGATCATTAATAGAGAGAAATAAAAAGACGAACGAGATAGAGGAGACGCGAGGGAGCAAGCGAGCTAAAAGCATTTTTATTCCTCCTCCTCTTTATCTTCCGCGGTATGTTCTCCTCGTCTGCTCCTCGCGATCCATGTCGATCCGCTGACTGAGATACTTCTTCTACCCGCTGCTGTCGACATTCACATACACGATTTATCCAGATCCGGGTAATCATAACCCACAACAGCTGACGAGGTGTACATTTTGTACCTACATACATGTCGAGATATATCACGAATACGTCTACTGTCGGGAGTTCAGAGCTATCACTGTGTTGGATACATTCCTCGGCAAAGCAGGCGATGGCGTTGTAGAGTTCCCGAACCGATTCTGATTCTGACTGTACTCATGCGTTAAGAGACAGTTTATGATGTTCGAGAATCGAGTGGGCAACAAAGGGAACACAAACAAGCAACCAATCCATCCAGCAGACAAGCTGTTCTCGCACAATGCAAGCCGTTTTGAGAGGTTGAAGACGGCGATGAGAGTATCATTGGCACGTTGGGTACGATACACGGCGTCCGCATGCTAAGAAGCACGGTAATGCCGAATCTGGATGTTATTAACAACATTCCCCGTGATGGCCGTCAGTCTTGTTCGATGGCGTGGAATCCGCCCAAAACGAACACCGTACACTTGAACTTCCAAGCAAAGAAAGCACATCCGAAAGCTGGTAGAGAAAGTCAAGCGAAAGCTAGTGGATGGTCGGGCGCCGAAAGAGTGGACAACAGGGTTTGTGTGGAGACAAGTGAAGTTATCTCGACCGAGACAAATGGCGTGGGTGGACGGATGAATCGCGCGCCGGCAGCTTTGAGGAGACGGATGAATGTTGGATGCCTTCAGACTAACTACAGAGACGTCTGCGTTTTACCTCATCGGTCTTCGAAGAGCAAAGGATCGTCAGTTCATTTCATCCGTAAGCCGAGTGCTCGTCTAAGCTGGATATGAGGATTTCTCTGATCTCGAGGGGAAATGTGGGAATGACTGAGAACTCGGAATCGCTCACTGATCGAAGTCAGCACCCGATTGGAATCGGAGAGCGACTGGAAATCGATAGAAGTCCTTCGGACATCCGATCCGAAAAAAGAGCGTTGCTCTTTGGAACCTCGTTCGCGATTGTCCTCATCCTCGCCGTCATCAGTGGGATCATTTATCTCACCTTTGTTTCGATCGGTTTCTTCGCTTCGTCATCAACTTTTTATAGAAGGGATCTCTCTGCATTTCTGTTGATACTTTGGGTAAACGGTTTTTGTCCAAACGGAGACGACGAAATGCGTTTTGTCGCTTTCAGGAGCCGCGCCTTTCATCGTTAGCGAACAGAGAGGAAGCGAGAATAAAAGAAAACGAAAAGAAACGCTTGTCTGTCGTTCAATGAGAGCGGTCGTTGTCTTTACAATGCCGTCGTCGTCGGCACTGTATGCTTCTATGAAATATTGAACTCGGCTTCGTATTGGAATGACGAGCGTTCGAATATTCCTTTTTTCCTCCCTCGAGTTCCGACAATTCGAGCATCAATCCTCAGTCGAAGTGCTCCGCAGGGCGAGGAAGGCGAAGTTCGACGGAAAAGAAAAACAGAAGAGATTCATTGCATCGAGCGAACGAAGACAAGCTTTATCTCGAAGCTCGTGATGGAGCGAGTTCGCTGCGTAATCGATTGTGGTTGATGCTCACACTCTCCATGGTGTCCAACGGAAGAAAATGCCTCGCAGGCCACGAATATTGAAACAACCGCAAATTCTGCATCGACGAGCAGAATCACCAAATCCCCAAATCCTCTTGCCGTGATGTATCGATCGAGCATCCGAACCAAAACATCCAAACCCGTGACGCGCTTTCCGCTTTCCCTCCAGCGAAGGGAGAAGGAAGAAAAACGCAAATTCCAAAAACGTCGATCGTTCGAAACATTCTCCCGATCGGAAAGGACGTTGTTGCAAACGGAATATCGTCATTCACATGTTCGATGTGAACGTCGAGCAACGCACCCGGTTCTGAAGGAATCCAGCCAGATAGGCATTTCGACCGATGATGTCACAGGAGAGGTTTTCGTCCGACGATGCCCCAAGCTCTTAGTTCACTCGGTGTATCGCAACTTATTCATGCCGATTGCATCTCTCATCGAATTCCGAGCATCCGCAATGCAAATTCGTCGATTCGAATCCTGGCCGCAAACATCGGATCGGATTAGAACTCCGCAGATTCTACCCGCGAGCTCCGAAAGCCCAAACATCAACGACCCCCTACTAGGTATTCGGGAAGGTAGGTATGCCTTGTTTCGAATTCAGAGGTCTCCCTATCGTCGATCGCGCTCGGCATTCATCGCAAACTCGCGTCTACGAATAAAAGCAAACCGTTCCTGGCGTTTTTGTCAACGACCTTCCACTTGTCTCTGAAGCGATTCGTCCCTTTTTGATTCCTCAACTCGCGTGCAAATCAAAGTGCTCAAGAGAAACGATGATCAACTGAGTCGAGGTTAATTTTATGCGTAATTTAAAGCACTAAACTCATTTGCTCGACCCACTTTTCCCTTTTCGGCACGTGGGCGGGGGCAGCGAGGGACAGGAGTTCGAATACTCTGCAAAGCGGATCGCGAGGCAGATTTGACGAAGAACTCGAAGGGGGACTCGAACCACCCTTGACTCGTTTGTTCGCCAGCACGCCCTCCTTCCCTTTTCCCCATCGCCCTCCTTCACCGCCCGCCCGCCCGCCCGCTCGCTGCTGAGAGTAGTATCTCGGTGCTAATTAAGAGACCCTGCTTTATCATGAGCCTCTGTGACTGCTGCTGCTGCTGCTGCCGCCGCCACCCATCTTTGTCGTTGCTGTCGTCACTCCCCTCGAGCTTGCCCGCTTGCCTGCACTCAGGAAAAGCTAGTGAAGTAGATTATTCGGCTTCGTCTCAGCAAAGCGCCGCTGATCTAATTGCAAGAGTAGCGGCAGCCTTGCATTCCACGCGCGCATCTCGCCAAAGAGCCGAGCACGCAGCGTAATTTCTTACATATTGCATTTTCCGTTGCTCGTTTGTCGCGCTAAGTATATCTCGCCGAATATTCTTTCAATTCGGCGCCCCCTTCGAACTCCAATTAGTCGATATCTCCTCCGGATCGCGCAGTGAGGAGGTTTGGAAAAGAAAAAATAAGAATTTCAGAGCAACAAACTCGAGCTGTAACGACCGCTGTGAGTTCCGTAAAGCTCGAACAGGCTCATTGTAAATTCCCGTTCATCACTCAGCCAGCGGTCACCGCGACTGACAGCGAGCGAGCCAGGTGGACGAATGGAACGACGATCCCATAGACAACTCAGTGAGGGCTCGCCCGCTCTCCCAAACACACACACACACACACACAAAGAACTCATAAATTTGCGAGGACATGAAATTCGCCAAACGAATGAAGGAGCTGCTGCTGCTCCGGGCCACGATTTAATAAATTTATTCAGAATCCCGTTTTTTTTTTCTCTTTCGGTTTCGCGCACACTGTGCGTCCATTCCTTCGTTGTTTCGAAGTCATCGCGAGCTCCTGGGGCGAAGTCGACAAAATGTCGAACGACTGTGTGTCGCCCGGATCCATACAGATATCACGAAATCAGAATGTGTTCCGTGGGGCAGTCAGAAGCCAAGAGGGAAAATCCTCGATTACGTGGAAAAGCGTTTTCCGCGATGGAAGGTCCCTCGTCCAGAGCTCATACGGTACAGGAGGGGTGGTTCCTAAGGACTGCTCCGAAACGAGAGCAACAACGTAGTCCATAAAAATCGCTTTAGCGTTTTTGGAAAAGCGCTGCTGTCCTGTTCACTCTTGTCGACGTCGCCCTATTATTCGGGAGCTATGGGCGATTGATGTCGTCGTGATGTTTGTTACAAATATTGTAACATCCGCATAAGACGATCGCCGCTGCAAAATCGCGGCTCGTTTCCGGATTTCTCTTTGGTTTGCTCTGGACGGTCAGTCGGGCAGGGAGGCTCTTCGATGGCTCGCTCGGACGGCTGTTGAAATCACGAATTTTGTGGATCTGTTGCTGGAGATTCGAACGCGTGCAATTCAAAAGCAACGGGGCCGTCGGTTTCAGCAGAGCAGCGCTCGTCCATAATAATCGTACGCTACGCGTAGTTGGACTCGAGGGTACTGAACGTCCCAAATACGAAGTGAACGCATTCGCACAAAAACGAGGATCATCCCTAGCGGTTTCTTGTCGCCAGTGAACTACAGCCTGAATCTTTCTTACAGAAAGGTGTAAAAAAAGAGGGGAGAAACTTCTGCGATTTGCCACAAGGCTGAAAGTAAGGAGAAGACCAAAAAAAAAAGAAGAAGAAGAGGTGCCCCTTTTCCGCGTGGGCAGTCAGCGCGATGTTCCCTTCGCGTCGACGACACGTGAACTGCAGCTGGTGAATTTTACTTTCTTCCCGGCGTTTCTGGTTTTATCAAACAAACAAACGATCGATGGATCGATCGATCGAAACGCGAGCAAATACCGCGGAGAGAGCGCAGCTCACAATTTCATCGACCAAGGTGATGTCAGTTCCTATCGCTCGCTAACTGCATAAGAGGTCCCGAGTTAGATCCGCAGATTCGAAGAGTTTCCGAACGGATTCAGTGATTTTCTTCTCGCGTCAAAGAGGTGGGACGGCAGTTGAAAATTCAATCAGAGATGACGAGACACCGCGAAAAGGGAGACTGACTGACTGACTGACTGCACGCCTTCATCGCCGCTGGTCGGCTCAACGTGCAAATACCGCCAAGTGTTGATGATCGGAGCGACGACTCTTAGGCTTTGCTACCGCCGCCGCTGCTGTTGCCAACGAGCTTCAGTTTGCTTCCGTTAGACGCCTGCTCTTAGCTGACTGACTGACTGCCCGTTCGTTCGTTCGTCTGTATGTCCAGTGGCTGTTCAGTTCAAAAGCAGAAGAGAAAGCGCGCTGCTCGCCTTACGGTCGGGCAGCAGCAGCACACCCGTTAGACGCCAGCAGTCCGGTCATCTTCCTCGTTGTGGCGCTTCATCGCCAAACAGTTCGTTGCTAAAATCATTACGAACGACTGCAGCGAGGCAAACCAACTTCAAGTAGAAAACGAACAACAACAACAGTCGACGATGTCCGAAGAGAAAAACTGAAATATGAGGAGGAAAAGAATCAAGCACGCACCCTACTAACGCAGTCAGGCACCCAGCAAACCCGCGGGGCAAGAGGCATTTCGAGACGGCGGCGTCCGAGTTTAACGCATCGATAATTTTTTTTTTTTAATATACCGCCCCTAATGAACGAACACAGCCGGGTAATGACATCGATTCGAATGGACACAAATCGAGTGTTTCAGACCGACTGTTCGCTTCCGGCCGCCTGGCAAAGGGTTCCCGAGCCAACGGGGTGATGTTTCTTCTTCTCACTCTTCAACACTCACGAGGCACTCGGCTCAGACGCAGTTTTGAAACGAAATCGAATGAGCGAGATGACGCGAAGGATTACATCCGATGAAAAAGAGAAGAAGCATTGGCGTCGGATGCAGTTCCGGTAGACACACTGTCATCAACTGAAGACAACTTGTAGGTAAAGTCGGCTTCACTCACCTGAAAGGAAAGAAGAGATACATCAGTTCACGGACGTTGTTTTGGGGTTTTTGATTTGATTTTTCTCTCGTTTCTTCCATGTATGTATATCTTTCTTAGCGAACAGCGCAGTAATCTCCACAAGGCGACTGATCAGGACTCCGATAAAAAGTCAGTCGCCTCCTTCCTCAAACGACACTGAGTGAGTGCAATTGGCGGCAGCGGCGTCGTCGTCGAACCAGCGAACAGAAACTTAAATTTTTAGTATCTTGTTCCCAGTTAACGAAACGTCGACGAAAAAAAAAACGAACATAAAATCCTCTCGCTTACGGAAATAAATACCTCTCTACAAGGTTCGGGAGGTCGTCCAGGGTCGCCAGCTCACGAAAGCGTCGACGAAAAGTGAGCTTCTGCGTTTCTCTTGAGCCCAGCTTCGCGCAAATGTTTGCCCGAAGAGAAAATTTAGAAAAATCTTCGAACCATTGCTGGTCTCATTCGGCGACCGTTTTCGGCCTTTTGCTTCGATCCAATCGTCTTCAGATACGGACGCAAGGACCGTTGTAGACTGCTCGTGGATCGCAGAGGCGGAGTTCGAGTCGGAGTCGTGCGGGGACGGGGGAGAAAACTCTCGAATTTCGAAACTCGACACCAGTCAAGATGCCTGAGGCGAGTAAGTCGGCTCGTCGGATGCCCTCTCACGAAAATGACCGAACAGTAGGCATGCAACCGAGCAACTCGACGGTCTGCATCGATTCAGTTGACCCTCGAGCCAGACGGACGGTCTTGATCGACCTCGTTCTCGTGATTGGTTCCTTTCCCGATCCGCTCCTGAGAAATGCCCGACGCGGAGACTACGAGGCACCAGAGTATCGGGTGACCATGGTCCATACTCCCGACCGACCGACCGACCGACGACTGGCCGTGCTGATTTCAAAGCTCAGCCGCGATGTCGATCCAGTTTCCGTCGTCCGTATTTTCGCAGCTCACGTCGCGGGTTTTCTGCGAGCAACAGTGCGTGAAACCCTTACCTTTTGAGCAAGCGGTATGTGAGTGAAAGAACGTTGTTGCTTTTATATAAATGCGGGACAGTGGTCGGGATTGAGCGCTTTTTGCGCGCCGTTGGCTCCGCTGCCACCTTCACTTTCGATGGCTCGTTCATTTGTGCGCCACCCGTTCGTTCCTCAGTCCGTTTGTTGCTCGCTCGCTCGCTTGAAGTGGATGGACGTCAAGAAGAGTTCCGGCAAACGCAGCACTGGCCGAAAGAGAGAAGCGCTCGCTCCATTAGCAAAGTCGGCGGGGTGCCTTGTTTTTGAATGGAATCTAACTGAAGAGATCGGTTGCGTCCGTCCACTTGACTTTGAGCAAAGCTCGCTTCTGCTTTCGACTTTTTCTCCCTTGGCCTCGATGATGCTTTTTATGGAATAAACAACTGTTGATCCGCTTTCCGCGTAGAGATTTAGCCAATTGGAGCGCGGTCCGGATTCTCGTTCCCGGATCCTCCGGTAATGGAGTGAGAAAGGCACCTCGGCAACCGGTTATGATTCTCGCGTACCGTTTCTCAATGTGCATAAACTTCGATCGATATCTTCATTGAGGAACGAGCTGGACGGTGTCCCGCTAACGACACGCACGTCGAAAAGAGATAGTTTTTTGATTTCGCTATCACCACCACGATTCGTCCCGTTTCAAACGGCCGAACAAGTGAGTGAGTGAGTGAGTGAGTGAGTGAAGTGAAGAGGTTTCTGTCCCCGTCGCCGATTTCGCTCGGGGCATTGCGGCTATCTTATCGAGGCGGCTTCCAGCCACAGCATCTGCTGTTTTCTGTTTATATTGCGACGATTCGATGGCGAGGAAGTGAGCAAGGAACAAGTCGCAGACAGATCAGACCCCCGAGAATCAGTCAGTCGTCAACCAGTCATTTAGTGAGACCAATCGAAACAAACCAAAAGTAGCCAAAGAGCTGCTTGGCAAAGTTTACCACCAATCGACGAATTCGCTTCGCCATTATCGCTGTCAGGCAGATAACGATGACGGAACGCTTCGTTTCTTCACGAAAAGCAAAGAAACGAATCAACCGATGCTTTCCCTGACTGACTTCGAGTGAGGGTCCGAATCGGCGATTGAATCTGGGAAGAAGAATTTCCGCATCTGGATCGGATCCCTTCGGTGACCATTCATCGCTGAATTCTCATCTTCCAGCTGCACAAGATCCATTCGGACTTCTCGAGATGAAGAAAAACTGTATCAGGGATTCAACGGTCGGTCCGGGCGTCCACAACGTACGCCGATCAAACTGGATCGTTTCTTGACGGCTGCTTAAACGCCAACCCCAAAGACCACACCTTAGAGACGGTGAGGCGCGACAAGTTCGCACCGCCATCATCGGTTGCCGCCGCCATCGTCGCATCATCATCGCAGCTCTCGTTAGGAAACGGAGAGAAGGCGGCCGCGCTGAATTGAATTCATTTCTTAGATACAGCGCTCGACGTCAGAAAAAGGAAGACTTTCTCATTGGATTCAAACGGTCGAGTTCGTCAAAACATCCAGTCGGAGTGGAAAGCTCGAGCGTTCGAGGGTTTCGAGATTTCCTCCGCTGCTGTCATCGTTTCGAGAGAAACGACAGAAAGAAAGGATGAAACAAAAGAAGCGGGAACCGAATGGAGAATAGATGGATCTTCGTAACCAGCTTAACAACTTCCTCCCCCGATCGATTGTGATGCCGCACCGTGTAGACACCCGCAGAGAGAGGAAGCAAGGAAGTGAGAAAGACTAGCGGCCAGTCAGTTAGGAAGGAAGGAAGGGGAACAAGCGATTCGCTTGCCGAGAAGTGGAAGAGTGTTGTACGCCAATAGATTCCGAAACATCATCTGCGACAGCGAGCGAGCGAGCGAGTTGATCATCACAATCCAATGAACTGAGTTACAAGCGTGTTGATCAAACGGAGAGGCATTTCTTTTTTGTTCCCTCCGTCCGTTTGTCTGCTGGTCGGTCGGCCGATGCTTCGCTCGGTTTGTCCAGTGGCCTGCCGTTCAATATGAGATTCGTCTATTGCTCGCTCGCTCTTTCTTCCTCTCTGTCCGCCCGTTATCCGACCGTATTCCCTGGTTCGTCCAGATCTCGTCCGCTCGGATGAGTGGAAGCTCGAGTTCGCTCGGCCCCTTGTTCTTTCTTTCTTTCATTCTTTCTCCTTCCCACTCACTCAGACCACAGGCAGGCAACAGGGGCGACCGAAAAACCGAGTTCGAGAACTCGTTGGTCTGCCTGTTTGTCTTTCGCGCAGTCAGTTTGCGTCTGCATGGCAACTAGTCAGTCAGCCAGCCAGCCAGTCGAGCAAGTAAACGGGCAAGCGAACCAGAGAACGAACAAGAACCAGCTGCTGCGAATAGAGACGTGTTTTTACAACTTCTTTCTAAAACATCACAGCCAACACCCGTTCACTTGCTCGGCCAGCCGCCGTCAAGAGCAGCAGCGACCGTGATTGTCGATGGATGGACAAAACGAATGAACGAAATAACGAACGAGTAAGCCCACTCGCTCGTTCGCTCGCTCGCATACATTCAGAAACAGCAGCAGAGCAACAAACCGTCGGATAGACGGACAGACAATGGTTCAATTAGTTGAGCACAAGAAGCGACAACATCCGACACACTCTCAGACACACCTTCGATATTGTTCATCGAACTCCGAGAGTTTGTTTGTTCAGAACAATCTCATGGAGCTTCTCCTCTTGGCGCTTGAGAGCCGGCCAGGTTGCTTTCGACTTCCAGGTCGTCGCGGACTTTCCATGAGTGGGATATTCCGAAGATAGGCGTTGAGTCTCGGATTAGGGGGGTGTTGACATTTTCCGTTAGAACGATGTCTGCAGCACCGAAGTCTTTTTTTTTGTTTCAAACATCGAGGTCTCTTGTTTGGTGTTCAACGAAACGAGAGTGGCCCGGAGAGAAGAGTGTAGATTCTATCTTGACCTCAAGACTACACGCCCACCCTCTTGTTCATCAGAATTTCGCTCCAGTATCATGAACCCTTGTTGGTCGAACCGGCCGTTCGGCCAGCGAACGAGGCTTCAACAAGACGAACAAGGCATTCCTTGTTGAAGTTGCGGTCTATCAAATATTTATGGTAGTCGGCTCAGGTCGACTCTCACGCCTTGACGGCTTTTATATACCTTCTACTTTCCTCAGCGAATCTAGTACCAGCCACAGCCCGATCAAAAGCTTTGGGATGATCTGCGAATTCGGGCGGACAGAAGAAACCTGTTCAGGAATCTCGAGATTCGTTCCCGCCTTTCCCGAATTCCAAAATGCTGTGCTAATGCGGCATCGGACGGTCGGCAACAACGGAAGAATTATTTGACAAAGCCTGCGATCGACGCGAGAGGGCCGCAGACTTCCGGCGCGGCGGCCAACACAACGAAAGCTCGTCGTGTCCAGAGAGGTTCCATTCGAATTCGGAAGGTGATTCATTTTAATTTCGCGCACCCTTGCTTTCTTCCCTGGCATCGAGATTTTTGAACACGGGTGGTCTCTCTTCTCGTTTTTTCTTTTCTTCATCGCGACGGCCACGACACAGACTGTCTGTTGGTTATTGATGTGGTGACATGTGTGCTACTTTTCCGCTCACTCAATCTGTCTGAGTGAGGAACGGAAGAGAAACACAGAGGGAGAGAAATTATCGTTGTCTTCATAATAATCGCCGCCACCGTTCTCCTTTTTGTCTGCGGTTGCGACCGCTCGGAGATATGATCGTCGATCAGCTTCATCACCACGACTGTCGTCGCTCGTACTCATCTCAATCGGAAATAAGATATATTCAGATAAGTCCGCCGGATTCCTCTTCAAATTGGAATGCATTCCTTTCTCTCAATTTTGTGCGACCGCAGCACAGGGACTAGAGGGAGTAGATAACGATGTTTTTACGAAAGATGAACGGACTGTCACGACCGTACGCTTGGTCTGGTGTATCTCGTTCTGCCGTTCGCGCTCAACCGAGCGTGACACTTGAGCAAATTTTGCATTTGACGTAAGGAAAACTTTTGCTTATCAAATAACTGGCCGTGCAGCGAAGAAGAAACTTCAACAACAATAGACGAGTCGACGTCCCGTCCACGTCCATGAACTGCCGTCCCCGGTGAAGCTAACGGGGAACCGGTCGATCCTGATTTCCTCTGCAGGAGGACGAAACATCGTCCTCAGTTGTAAGGTTTCGATCTGTGGAACAAACGATGTTCCACCTCTTGTGGTTCCATTGGTGTAGTAAGCGAGTGCCGCTGTCGTGGATTCCAGAGGTTGTGTTTATGAAAGTAGAAGACATCCGATACGTTTGAGCTGATCGGTCGCTCGCTCGCTCGTTTGCTTGCTTGCTTGGTTCGTTCTCACTTGGTTGAATACCTCTCAGCGAGTAGCTCGCTTGTCCGATTTCCAACGTTGAGCGCTGGCATGGTCTACGACAACGCCGCCGCTCCGACTGAGCCGAGACCAAGTCTACTTCGGTTGGGCAGACTCGAAATCGCGACTTCTGTCGTCGTCACTGAGCGAGGGAGATATCAGGTGCATTCGGGACCGAAAAACTGAGAAACACGCCCCTCAGGACCAAGTCGAGGAACTGTTCGACTGTGCGGCCGTTTTATTCTGACGGACTGAGAAACGGTTCGACGGAGTCTGTGGTTGTAAAGCCGTTAACAGGCTGCCATTAGTTGTCTTGTGCTTGTTCTATTTTATTAAACAGAACGCAGAAGAACAGGCAAGCTGGGCAACGAGAGGCCTCCCCGCTCGGGTTGCTTGCCCCGCAGCCCCCCGCCGTCAGTCACAACGCATCCGTCGCCGTCGCCGCCGCCGCAACAGTGAAAGGCAAAGCGGGCAGACGCAACACGCGTGGGCCCTGCCCAATTTCTGTTAGCTTAGGCTGCGCATCTCGGGCATCTCGGGCCGTTGGTGTCATCAACAGCTCACTGGAGACCTAATGTAGCGGGCATTTGCGTGTATCGGTACGCCAGACAAACTGCAAACAAACGATCCGGCGACACCCAGATCTCGACGGGGATGGAAACAAGAATGGAGAAAAAGCAGGCAACGATACGCCCCAGTTCAGAGCAACAATTCGAAGGGCGTTCCGAAAAAGGGAAACACCACTGAGTAAACGACACCTCAATTTTTTTTTCTTTTCGTACTGTGTCCTTCCTTTCCGACCCTCCTCGTCCGGAGCTGGTTATGCTCAAGGAAGCAGCCAGCCGTGACGGTTCACTTCATCTCGGACCTTCGCTGATACTCCTCACTCGATCAACGATGTCCCCATCTCCGGAGAAACGCGGAGCTTCCAAACCCCGAGGTTCAAGGCTCGCAGCACTGATTGGAAAGTGGACGTGTCTGCGGCAAACACGGACTCGCTCTCCGAGCTCCTCGATACGAGACTCGAGCCCATGCCTGTCATGATGCTGCTGTGGCTCCATGTGCAGGTACCCGTATGCTGATCTGGGCGTAAATAAATAAACCGTCCCGACAGACACTACTACTACTACTAGCACCACCACCACCACCACGAGCACGAACGAGAGTGGACGGGCCAGGAAGGCGAGAGCGAGAGAGACACAACGACAGATCAAAGAAGCTCGTTGTGTTCCGAACGAACGGAACAGTCGACCGCGATGTGCGCAATGTTTTATTCCATCCACCGCTCGCGCACAGACTCTACTTCCGCGCACATGCGAACTCGGAGCTGCTTCCTGGGTGGTGGTGGAGACGGTGTAGGTGCTTAGGTCGATGCGCTTGTCTTCCGTAGGTCGCTTTCCAGAGATAGGTAGCGCTGGGAATTCTACGTCAATTACATGCTTGAACAAGCGAACCGACCGCCGGACAGGTAGTCGGACGGACGAACACATAGAGTGAGAAAATGAGAGACGACGAGCCATCGCTCATTCCTCTGATGTAATCGCAGCCTCTGAGTGGCGGGAAGGTGGGAAGATGGGTGGGCGGTTGACTGACTGACTGGCTGGCTGGCTCGGTCGCCTGTTCGTCGTCGGTGTCGACTATAAAATAATCAAAATCAAATAAAGCGACATCTCCTGCAACAAACTCGGGGGGCGTGTCAACGAGCCGAGATTGGTTTGCAGCCTCAAAAGAGGGTGAAGAAAGCAAATCTTCAAGGACCGGTCTGGAACATCTCGATTCGACACCCGGACTCGGGTTGGATTCCCGGCCGTCCTAATTGTGAAATTCCTCTCGATTCTGCCGCGTGCACCGCTGCACGGCAACTAAGCTGCTCGACAGAGGTCGCTTCACGCTTTCACCGGGGTGGTGCCCTCTCTGAAATAAATCTGCATTCTTCACACCTCGAGCCGTACTTCTCCTGGGCGGTCCTATCCTTCGCTTTGGCTTCCCCTCTGTAGAGCTGCTCTCCTCTATGAGAATATGTTCTCGGGTGTAGATTACACGAAATCCGACACCTCACTCCCTCAGTCACTCAACCAGCCAGTATGGAAAGAAAATGGCAAGGAGGCGTGAACTCTCGAGTGTCCCCACACTCCTCGCTTCCACGCTCCTGGCGCTCGAACAAACTTCAAAGAAACAGGAGCTGACAAGGATCCCGCTTATTTGCTCGTTGGCAAAGCCGAGCTGGAGAAGAAGAGTTCCCAGTCCGCAGTTTGTCAACAGCGATCCTCTCCTCGGGGATCTCATTTGTGAGCTGAAGGGCCGGCGATGTCCGAAGTGATTTCATGACATGCGTAGCAGGGTGACTTCCCTGATTCCTGTCCAATGGAATCGAAGCAAATCTCTCGAAGTCGATTCTTCGTTTCGAACTCCTCGAATCCCGTTTCAAGGATTCAAGTCAGTTCTTGAGCTCGGAAGGTTTTCCTTAGAATCTGTTCCAAAAGTCGAGCTTCTGTCTTCTCCCAATCACCCAAGAATAGAATACCACGAAGATCTCGAGAGGGAAAGGCTGTGTACGCTCGTGTTCTTTATACTGCGACAAATCCCGACGTGCAGGAGGTGCGGTCTTCCTGCCTTCCTGTCTTTCGGGTCGGCAAGATGATGTATCACGAGGGTGGTCACTCTTCATCTCGTTAGTATGGATGATGCAAAATCGTGTACGACCCGTGGACTTTCGGTTCGTCTCTCTCTTTCTGCTGTTCGTTAGCCAAGATCCTTGGATGGATGACCAGCTACGGTGTTATTGATTTATAACTTCCTCGTTGACTGTACGCATGTTTGTCGTTTCGGTCGCTTCTTCCATCACCCCACAGGTTTTCCAGCCATGTGTGCGGAAGCTCGCTGCCGCCGCTGTTGTTGTTGTTGTCGTCGTCAAACTATTGAGTCGACTCGTCGTAGGATTAGAGGAAGCTCGACCTTGTTCGAGACCCATCTCTGTTCGCTTCATCTGGAGCAACAACAGACGAAAACGTGAACTCACGCTCGAACCGATCCATGGGGAGAGAGAGCAGCAGGGGCATGCAGACGAATCGGTGGCATAGTTGGAGCACAGCTGGTCGGACGCGCTCAAATCGCCAGTAGCCTTTCGCCGGCCCGAATGTAAACATGTGCCTTAGCGGGTTGTACGACGAGTTCATTCCATGGTTTCTCTATCTATCTCTCGCTCGCTCGCTCGCCCCACGAAGCGTTCGTTCGTTCCCTCCCTCGAGCAGCGAGCGTGGATAACGAAAACGAATTTCGCGCGTAAATAACTCGCGCGCCAGCGGAGAATATTTTGAACACCCCATTTCGTTGTGGAGTCGTCACAAATCTTAGCTCACGCTTTCGTGGCTCACTGGCTAGCTGGTTGGTTTCACGTCACTTCGTGTTTTAGTTTCTATCCTGCCCTTCGTTCAACATCGCCACTAACTACTTTGGGAGCGTTCGTTTGAACAAAAGCACGAGATAGGCAACAACGACGACGATGATGAAAGCGGCGGCGGCGGCGGCAGTAGCAACGCGACTACCACCACGAGAGTTTCTAAACTGAATTGTGTACTCTGCCCTCGAGATGATTTCTGACTAACAGCGGCTGCGGCGGCGGCGGCGGCGGCGGCGGCGGCACCAGATTCTAGTCGCCGCAGAAAAAGCAGCCGAGCAAGCATTTAGGTTGGCGAGCGGAATGGATTGAGAGATGATTCTCTGGCTCGCTGGGCTGGATGTTGGCTGTGCATATGTTCCGAGAGAGTAGTAAACGTGCGGATGTCATCGACCGGCTCTGTTGTTCAATGTTCGTCAAGCGGAGCGAGCACAAAGTGATTCTCCCACAAAACGATTCAAAGACAAAAAGGGGAAAACATTTTCCACTGGAAGAATCGTCGTTCCTTCTCCGTCGAAACAGAAATCTCTCTCTCTCTCTCTCTCTCTCTCTCTCTCGGGACTCCGGAAATACTCAAAACCTCGCGGAGCGTATCTGCCCGCCAACCTCGATAGAGCCATTGTGAATCGCACAGTGGGAAACCACCGGAGAAAGCTAAATGAATAACTTGGCCTGGTCCCGAGCCTAACCTTCAAGCGAACGAATCCTCTCGTGGCGCTCCTTCTGATTCCCGTTGGTCGGGAGAAAGCGAGATTAGGAAATTAACCGATTGACGACACGCGCGGAAAGACCTATGGACACTCGACCGTGGAACATGACGCGGATGTCGATGATGACAATCAAGAGATAACGCGTCTCCATATTTGTTGTGGTCTCGCTAGCCAAGAGAAATCGAGTAAGACGAATACTAGACGGGTATCAAATGAAAGTTGGGCTCGACTCGCGGAAAACGATGCGACACGCACTTGCGGTTTCAGCCGTTCGAAACTGCTTAGCATTTGGTGAGACTAACAGTACGTCGAACTATTGGGAATCGAGGGATGGCCGCTGTTGCCTCATGGTCGGAAATGCATTTAGGGGTTATCGGAGGTTAGTTCGCATCCACGGTTCTCGAAACTGAGACTTTCAGACGGAGGAGGGTTTCAGGTGGATTTGCCGCAGAATTCTCGCATCAGATGACACCCGTGGAGAAGTCCGTTTTTCTTTGCTCTTTCTTCTTCTTGTGACTGCTCCTTAACAAAACAAATATCCATAAGTTGTCGTTGTTTTAGTCGATTTTGCTTCGAGCATGGTGGTTCTGGCGCCGATGGTAGTGCAGGCGGGAGACCCGCAGTGACATCTTGCCTCCGTCGAGCAGCAGGGTTCTTTCTGGAGACGTTTTGATGTGTCCAAGCTTTGTCGCTTCGAGAATACACACATAACTATCCCGATGTTGCCACACCGGCATTTTGTCGGCTAATAATTCTCGAAACAGGAGGAGCGATTTTGTTCCTCTTAACATCTGTTTGGCGAGCATGTGCGGTGTCGGTCGCCACTGAATGACCGCTCATCGGTTTCAACGATAATCCGAACATCAGTCAATCCGTGCGCACTGTCCATCGGTGTTCATCTTGGAATCTCATTCGAGCTCGAACGAAACGAAGTTCTGGCTTCTGAAATATCGTTCGAAAGCGAATCGGTGCGTTCTCGCAACGCGGCTTTCGTGCTTCGCGTCGGCTGTCTACCTTCAGTTTTAAGACTCTTCTTTTTTTTTCTCTACTTTTATACTTCGTTGACATCTTATCGTTGTTCGTCGACAACGGAGAAGTTGACGACGACGACAGACCATCGAACTCTCGGCGGATATCAGCTTCTCCTTTCTTTTATTTTTTTTCGCTTTCGCTGATTCGCTGTTAAACTCGAAATTTATTGACTTCATCGAACATTTACTTTGATAACGAATCGACGCAAGCCACCTACTGGAGCGTCTTGACAGCCTGGGTGGAAGGCGACACCGAAGGACGAGAATTCGCCAAAACTTCTGTCACCGGAATCGAGTTGATTTTTTTTCTTCCGTCGACTCGAGCTTGCCCCCGTATTGTCGTCGGAGACCGTTGTACTCAAAACATCCATTGTTGAATCGAAACACAGCCGCCGATCGAGCGAGTGACTGTCGCTCAACAAAGAAGCGCCGAGAGGATGCTTTCTACAAACTACGTCACTCGCTCGACACCGAGGAGCCAGACTTGAATCTCATGCCCCTTGTTCACCGCTCGTTTGCTTCAGCGAATAAGAAGACGATTATTGTGCGTCTTCGGTGCGCCAGGCTCCCGTTCAACTATGTACCTACTCTCTTCTGTTTGATCACTCGCCTCTGAAACCTTTCGGAGCAAGCGAAAATAAACAAAAAAGAGAAGAAATTTTTGAATCAATCACGTGGCCAAGTCTCCCGTCGACCGTGGCGTCCAGCACCGCGTGCCTCTACGGGGGTTCCACTCCGCTATGAGAAGCCCCGGAGGAATGTGTACTCAACAAGATTCCACTTCTCGACCTTCCACCGAGTTTTACGGTTCCACGATTGTTGCTCCTTCTCGACGAAGAGGGAATTCTCCCCGAAATTTCTAGAAGTACCCTCAGGTCGGGTGGAGGGAACCGCGCACGGTCGTAATTCTCGGGAGCCAAATAAACTTCCGTTTTTCGGACAGGAGCCGATCCCGAGCGACAGAAGAATGCCCTCGTTCTCTGACAGGTCCGAAGTGACGAAGTTGGAGAAAACGGAAGCTGCGCGCTCTCGGAATCGTTCGTTCGGTTGGTCGCCGCTCCGTTTCAATGGGAAGGCGTGGCTGCGGCCTTCTCGTTGATTGGAAGCAAGCGCGTCCGTCCGTCCGTGTCATCCGTTGTGTCGTCGATTCATCCACAAACGCCAACTCGGATCCACGATCATCGATACCCTTCGAGTACGCGATGTTTTGCATCCTCCGTCTTTGTCTATCCGTCGAGCGGAAATCGCGGCTATCAATGAACAACGTTCGCTTAATGGACATCCCTTCCTCTTCGACAACGACGGACGAGCGTCGTTCTCGGCAGGCAGGCAACTAATCCACTTCTCTCATTGGAACAAATTGAATCCAAGTAACGAACGCGAACCTCTTCCTCCGTGTTGGGCATCTTCCGACAGGATGAGCATTTCTTTGAACATCTCACGATTCCACGGAACTTTCTTAAGTTCACGCCTTCGAATCTGTGTGTCGGATCGAAAACCTTCGGACCTTCAGGCTCTGACAGAAACGAGGCTAAGTCTTTCTCAATAAAATTTCGTCGTCGAGGACGGCGACGACAGAAGTAACCGAGTGCGCCTAATGATGTTCTTTGCGCATCTGGCGACCTTAACAGCGTAAGGTTGGCACTTCGGCAGCTTGAGTGGCTGGCTGGCGGCATCCGAAGGACCGGCCTCGTTCGTCACCTAATTACGTTCTTCGGTCGCAGCGGTAGCGGCAGAAATATTAACGTTCCGCTGTTAAAGCGGTCCAAACGAGCTGTCGTGGAAGCAAGACGGCCTTTTTGTTGTCCTTTATCGCTCGTTGGGTGCGCGTTCTCTGCTCAGGTGACTCTCTTCTTGTTTGTTGTTGATGACGACGACAGCGTTTGTTGTTGTTGTTGTCGTCGTTTTGTGGCTAATAGCTTGGAAGTAGATGCTCGCTCGAATGCTTGAACGCTTCGCTAGAACGCTCAGGTTCAGGACACCCTCTCAGTCAGTCAGAACAACATGGAGGCACGGCATCTTCTCACAGCTGTGAGAAAACTGTTTTGTCGAATTTCATCCGCTCGCCTTGGAAAGCGAATGAAATAAAATTTCTCGATTCGAGATACAGAGTATTAAATTGACATCGACAATGGCCGTTTAGTGTTCTCACGGGGCATCGAGACAAGTGGATATATATATTCCATTTGAAGATAAAATCTTTTCGACAGCCTCTCCCTCTCCCATCAAATGTCAACCGACCGTTGATTTTGGGACCCAACGAAATATCGACCGTTCGACAATTACGGTGTTCACCAACAACCAGCTCGGCCGTCAGCGGATCTGCCCGTTCGTCAGGAGATCCCATTGTTAGAGGGGCCAACGTCGGGAAGAAGACGCGCTGTTCAAAATGACAAGCGCGGTTCCGAATCGAGCTCTCCGAGGATTCAGTTTCTGTTCTCCTTGTCCTCCGGGGTTCGAACTATCACGGATCGAAATTAATGAGAATCAATCGGATTCACCAACTGTCGAAGTTGACAAATCTACGAGCCGATGATGCCGCGATATCCGAGAGGCTTATGACAACAGGCTCGCTTCGGGAGCAGGGCTTCAATCAGGTTTTGAAAGAAGCTGAAAATGAATAGAGCGAGCGAGCGAGCGAGCGAGCGAAGTTGGCGAAGAGAGCACACACGCTCTTCTTCTTCTGGTGTGCAGTGAAGATTGAAGAGTCGAATTCTTAGCTGGTCATCTTCACTTTGCCCCTCATCTCATACACTTCGTGACTGAAGCCCCATCTAATAAGGTGTCTATGGATGCTGTTGCTGCTGCTGCTCCGTCAGGGGTACTTGTGTGCGTGGCATGGGGTAGCCGACTTCGTAGACTTTTCCTCTTCGTCTTCATAGCCTGCTCGCTCGAAATGTTGGACGGCGTTAACAAATGATCATCTCTACAACGTCCATTGGGGCGCAGTGGGTGAGCCGCGTCCGGGATGGAATCACTGCATGCACCGTGGCCGTTGTTGTCGTCGTCGTCGTCGTCTTCGACGTGGTTGCCGTAAGACCATCATCAACCATTATCGACTGTGCTCGCCTGCCGGCCTGAGTGAGTGACTGACCGACCGACCGACTTCTCGCTCGTCGTGCCTTCCCGTTTTTTCAACAACATCGACGACGGCGATGAGAATTATTGACTTCGCGCTCATAGGCACCAATTCAAGCGGGCGGACAGGCGAGCGATCGAGCTTTACTCCAAAAACGTCAGTGCCATGATCAGATATCGCGCCACGTTTAGGGGATTGCCCGTTCCCGCGTGAGCTCGAAAGCATGCTCGTTCACCTTGTCACCTGTCGTCGTCGTCGTCGTTGTTGTTGTTGGTGGTGGTGGCGTCGGTCTTATTGGCGTTCGTAGGTCGATTCGCTCGAAAAGAGCTCATCGTTCGTATCAGAAACAAAGCAGCTCCATTGACAGAAGAACATTCGAAGAAATGAAATCCCCCTGGTTCGCTGCTGCTGAACAACAAACGTCTCGCTTGAACACAAATTCTTCCTCCGAATCCCCTCGCTGTGGCTCTTCTCAATCGAAAGTCGCGACAAGGATTGTCAACTTGCTCATTCACCCGTTGGACGACACCGGCAGGCAGGCAGGTTCGACCGACGACAAACAGGCGGACGGAGCGACCTACAGAGCCCTCGCTAATCCAATCGTAAAACGGATTTTGCTTTTCCATCCATCGTTTTAGCCTTAGCAGCCGCGGCAGCGGCAGCAGTATCAGCGTTTCTCGTTTCACTCAACGACGACGACACGTTGGCAAGGAGATAGCGAGCGAAAAGGGCAACGAGCGCCCGCGCGCGCGACACTCTGTCGTGTTATACAAGACCGTCCGTCGAGACGTCGAGCTACGAGTCTGAAGGGAAATCCGGGCGAAGTCCGAAGCTCCTGTCCGTGACTCCGTGGATTGTAACAACTTCGTCAAACCTTTCAGGAAGTCAGAAAAGCTGTCGAGCAGGAGTCGAGGAACTTCACCAACCCTCGGAAACCTACTCCGACTCGAGTGAGCCCGAGGAGACAAAACGCGAAGAAATCTTCTCCGTTTTCGAAACCGATTGAAGGAAATGAAGTTTCCGCAGACGTTGCTGTTGAAGGTTCGATGTGCGGCGGCGCGCCAATGATCTCAGCGTTTATTATGAAGGATGATGATGATATGCATCGGACGAAGATGCATCGCTCGAGTTATCGCTGTCATCGTTTTCTTTATTTTTTTTTTCTCCATTTTCTCTAATCGTTGCCGGGCTATCGGTAAATACGGCCACTCGCGCACACACTCTGAGCTCCGCTGATGACAGGGTCGATGGATACGAGGAGAGAAAAAATCTCGAGACGATTCCCACATCGTACAACGCTCTTGCGAAGATTGGCGACGACATCCCGACCAATTATTCAATCGTCTCTAAATGAAGCGAGATACGGCAGACGATAAGCTCGAGCCTCATGGAATGTAACCAAACAGAAATTCGTAGACACCGATGGAAGTGCAAAACGTTTCAAACTCCTCTCTTTTCTGCATGGTTGAAATAATGAAATTGTGGAAATCGTTCATAGATGGAGACATCGATTACGCGAAGCTCTTCGAATTCTCCGAAACAATCCGCGGTATCGTTCAGATGAGGATCGTAATGATGACGGAGATTGTTTTGACGAATGGACTTTCAAGCGACGATATCGATTATGATAACGACGGCCAGTCGGTCGTCAGGCGGGCTTCCTGAGCACGGTCGATTCATTTCAATGAATTTCGCGGATTCAGACGTGAAGCGCGGATTAGAGATTACTGTCTCTACTGTTCGAACATGCTTTGATGGCCACCAAGAGCACTGCGGAGAAATACGGCGACAATCAACGACGGTCGAACGAACGAACGAACGAACGACGGGATGCCCCTTTACGACGAGTTTCGTTTCTGATTTGATTTGGCGACTTTTGGATGCGTCGCCAGACTCACAAGAAAGTCACAAAGAGAGAGAGACAGGAAAAACGGGACGAATAAAATCAACGCTGGTGAACAGAGCAATGAAACTTCGCCGGGCAAAGCGTTATCTGGCCTGGGATCGTTATTCCGACTTCGTCAAAAGTGAGCGACAGTTTGTTAGGTAGTCGGCCGGTCAGTTAGCGAGTTGAGTGGAAAGAATTACTTCAAACAAACAAACGAACGAAAGTGGCGACCACCCTTCTCAATCCAGTCTCGAAAACCAAGAAGTCGGACCGTGGTTCAATAACTTCTTCGATCATTGTACACTGAGTTGAATCGTTCTTGAACCGCGACGAGATTCATTCGATTTATGGTTTGCATTCTCTCTGGGGAGTGAGCTCCTCCGATCTAACCACAGGGTCCGGGGGGATATGGCGTCAGGATTTTCTTCTGGAGCAGACGAAAACTTTGCCGCTTCAGATAACGTACGGGAGAACAACTTTATTCGTCAGAATACGCCGCCAGTTCGTCGCCAAGCGAACAAAGCTTTTGATTATCTTACCTACAGAGCTGTTGACAAAACTCAAGACGTGAATCGGGACCGATAAAATGACGGAGCCAAACCGGATTGGCTCGGGGCACAGTCCCGACCGTGCTTTCAATCCCGAATTTCGTTAAATTCTCTCTCCGAAAGTCGCTCTCGTATAACTGTTTGTTTCAAAAGCGTAATAACGACTCGATCGATCGAGTGACGGAATCGAGCGCTTCATGTTCAAAAATCCCCTCGAATCCAAGGTCGGCTTCGCGATACCGAACTCCATACCGAATGCATACCGAAGATGTAATGTGAGATTTTTTGAAAGAGCCACAGTGATACTTCCAACCAAATGAACCGCTGGAGCGCTAAAGCGGCGGCAGCGGCGGCGGTGGAATCCTAAAGAGACGAGACACTCGGTCGCGCGCCCGATAACCTGTCTTCCATTGCAATACAGTACTTTCGTCTAACCGAGTCGAGTCAAGCTGGTTTTGTTCCGCTCTCCGATGAGCCGAGTCGGCAACCACCACCGAGCCACTGCCGTTTTGCTTGGCTGTTATGTGAAGCTGGGTAGCTGACTAGCTGTGAGCTGGTTGTTAAAACCGTGGTGAGTAACTGGAAGAACATGAGATGGAGAGCGAATGATATCAGACGACCACGGCGCGGCGCAACGGCGGCGGCAACGACGCGAATAGAACGGCCGCGTCTAATTCTCGAAAGTGCGGCGGCCGCTGCTCTCTTATCGATTAACGATGACGACAGAAGAGAGAAAAAAAAATAGAGAAGAAACCCAAAGTGGTAACGACGACGAGGACGAAAACGTCGTCAACGGCGATAGAAACGAGGATGATTGGGATCATCGAAACGACATCGAAAACATAGCTGACCGGCCGCTGAGTTTACCACGAGTGTCATTATATGTTGGCTTTGGGCGACGGACTTCCGACACATTGTTGAGTGGTCTGTCATCATGGAACAGATAAATTCCACTCTGTCCGAAAAAAGTCGGTTCTCGGCGGAATCAAACCATTCGATGAAAGTTGAGCTTTTTCGCCTCTCGGAAAAATGGAAATCTCGAGAGACGAAGCAAAGTCTCGGATGTCGATCAGTGTTCACCGAGACTGACTGACTGACTCTCTGATTGTCTGGTGGGCAGACTAGGCGTTCGATCCGCCGGGTACGCCCACGCTCTCGGAGAGAAAGACCCGAAGAAACTTTGTATGTTTTAGGTGTAACGGCGACAAAGGCGAGCTCGTTCGTTCTCTGATTTTGCTGCTGCTGCTGCCCCTGCCGTAGCCGAGACTGGCTTCGATCTAAACATCAACCCGTTTCTTCGTCAATTTCAACGCGCCGACGGCTTTCTACGAAAGAAAGCTCACTCGGTAATTTTGTGGCGCCGTCGATAGAATCAGACGCAGGAAGGCTCGCTCGCTCGTTCTTTCGCTTACTCACTCCTCCACGGAGCAGAATTTTCATAAGCTATACACGAATCGGCCGAGAAACTTCCTTCTTTCGTTTTCTTCTCGTTCTTCTTCATAGAGAACTCAGTTCGAATGTAGAATTGCTGCGGGACGGATAGATGGACGCCTGTACGAATGGATGAATGCTCGCTGTCACTTATGTGGATACAGACTTGACTTGTTCTGTCCGAGGTTCCATTCTCTTGAAGGAATCGGGTAGACTGCCAGTCAGTCAGTCGGGCAGTCGAGCGGCCAGCCAGCCAGCCAGCCAGCCAAGGCGGGAGGCATCGGTCCGTCAATCGTCACAGATCGGGATCAGATAACATCAGCAGACGCGGCATCTACTTGAGCGTAGCGAGATCCATTTTCCGACGATCCGTGCCCCCGGATTACAACTGGGAGCAAACAACATCCTACCTCCCGGCCGAACTGAACAACAACAACACATCAGAGATGGAAACACGAGGCAGACGACACTTCGCGTAGGCGGACGACCTTCATTCGGAGCGCGTCTATAAATGCTACGAAGAGTAATCCGCACCCCAGCGATCCAGATCCTCTTTTTAGAAATTGACGTCGATTCCAAATTTACATCAAGAGTAGTGCATCGCATCAATAACGTTCGGCGGAAGACGGCTTAATCGGTGAAGCTGACGCTGAGAGAGCCCGTGTTGGCCGACAAATGACGTCAACTCGTGGCTCATGCTTTCTTCTTCGTAGAACGCTCGCCCACGACTGAGGTGACTAGCGGTTGTCGCTAATAATTCACGCATCCGCTCGAACCTGCTCGGATTACCTTGGAAAATTGTTATGAGTCGACATCTTTTCTTCAAACCGAACCGCTGCCAGGTCGGCCGACGCATCGGATTTCGGAGAAACACTGGTTCTAGCTTCTGACTCTGAATCAGATCTGAAACACTGATAACGGAGGCGTCGCCGCACCAAAACGAACAAAATGAGAGAATTTTCGACCGAGAATTCGGCCACGATTCGATTCCAAGTTCGCCGGTTTGAGTTGGACGCGGTTCCGATCCTCTGATCTGAGATTCACGATATCGCTGCAAGAATCTGGAACTCAAGTTTTCTCTTGCATCGAGTTCGAACGCACATGCCCACGCGCGGGGCCAGGAATCTGGGCCCGATTTCTGATCTCGTAACCGGGGCTGCCTCAGTTTAATCAAATTCATTCGCGAAATCGGGTCGTGAGGATTGGACGGGACGAGAAAACCCCTCGATCGATTTGAGCGGCGCCCATCAACTCGGTCGGGTGCAGAGATTTCGAACTCCGAAAGGCTAAACAAAGCACTCAAGTCCAAGTATTCTCTTAAGACAGTCGCGCAGACGAGGTTCTTGAAGAAATCGGAGAGAGTCAGATCGACGATGAGGAATTGGTGTAAATCAGCAAAGTCGGGTCGGCTCGTAGTTGGTTGGGTTGTTACCGCCACCGCAGTTCGCCACAATAAAAACAAACCGCCTCCTGCTCGAAACAACTGCCGTTTCGAAGAAAGTTGTTCTGATGTTCTTCCGAAATGTTTGCTCCTCGATAAGCAGCAATGTACTCGACCGACAAGGGTGCCTTGCGGCATGCTTCTCTGAAAATTCTTCTCATGGCTTCGGTGGAGGACCGCTCGAACCCCGAGACCGGAGGGGAGTAAGCGATGAGCTGAACAACAACTCGGAGTCGGTTATAATCGAACCACGCAATTAATGCCGAACCAGAGTTCCAGCGTATGGGAACAATCAACGAGTTGTCTTTATCGCTCGAATTCAATGAAGGAAAAAAAATAAAACATCGACAGCGATGAATGTGATCCGCTGCAGCACGTGAGTGGGCTGGTCCAGCGATGATGATTTGGGATGTTCGAGCGACGAAACGGGCGTTTGATGGCAACGCTCTCACTTGGCTCGGATTCAAGCAACTCTCGCTTTCCGGCAGTGGTGGCTGGCGTTGATGGTAATTCCATCTCTGTTATAACGGTGCAATTTGAATTGATCGGTCCACTTGTTCGAGACAAACTAATGTGAGAACAGGCTCTCCAGCCCGCGGCCGCAATCTAGCAAGTGTATATATGTATGTTTGTGTATGGTGAAAAGAAATCCGCCGAATCGGTTGTTTAAATCAATGCTTGCCCCCGGCTAAAGGGGCCTCTTGCCGGCGCCGTGAGGGAACCGGGTGGTGTCTACCTGGGTAGCTGCCTGCCTGACTGCGAGTGGTTATCTTGACGATTTCGCGCCAACAGGCGAATAAAGCGTCGGATCCAGCAGCGAAGTCGACCGTCTCTCGTTTCTCCACTCACATCTTGGGAGGTGAAGACAGCCGAAATTCAAATGCTTTCGCTGAATACGGCGATTCGCGAGTCGAAAAGCTGACGTCCAGTCACAATAGAGGTTTGTCCGAAGTCTTTCGGGTTCGCTTTGTTTCTGGCTTTCTCTCTCGATTAAATTAAGCCGTGTCCGTCAGGCTCCCTTGCAGAAATCGCAAAGGGAACGACTTCACGCCTGTATAGATCAAGTAGATCCATCACCACCACGACTGAATCGACCGGGAGGTATTACAGTAGCAGCCAGCTGTATTGAAACTTCAGAGACCAGAAACCAAACAGAAATAAAAAGCACAAGTACGAGAGCACGGAGACGGTATTGTGTGCTCTGAAAGAATGGCGATGTGTGAAATACCTGTGAAGATCATCCCCCATCGTTTCGCCCACTACGACGACGACGACTACAACAACAACAACAAACTGTCCCCACATCTCACGGACAACGACCACGTAGTCGACGATTGTTGGATTGTAGGATCCCTCTCCGGCCTCGGTGCATAAACCTCTATCCCCTCGGTAGCCGAGCTCGCTTTGTTGGACGACACAGAGAGATCGACGGCTTCACCGAATAGTCTTCTTCTTTTTGTTGTTGTTGTTGTTCTCTGGTCACGGCATTCAACGGCACCATTGAGCGATGTTCACATCGGTTCGATACGCCACTCGAAACAAAAGACACTCAACAGGTTTTTCCGCTGTAGCCCGTACGAAAGCTGTGTTTGTATACGCCACGGTTACGGATGCGTCCCGTCTTCTGTCCGCTCTCAAAATAAGCCCTGCACGCAAACGCAGCACCCCACAGAGCTGATTAGCAGCATAGGCATTGATGTCAGTCAGTCAGTCGACCGACCGACCGACCAAGAAACCAACCAGACAGGCAACTAGTCAGCCGGTCGGATGATGTGACACCTGGTCAGAGGCAAAAGAGAAAAAAAAGAGCACGCAGATCTTTTTCTTCGCTAGATTACTTGCTATAACTGGATGACGGCGCGGCAGCTCACGAAGAACTAGAAAAAGAATCGTAATATTCTCCGGTGATTGACAATCGCCATTCTATCCGCGCTGCGTGCGTGTCTTGTTCACTGTTTAAGAAGCAATATTTCTCGCCCGGAACCCCCAGCAACACAGAATTGCATTATGTGTGGGCTCAAAGCAGACCATTGAGGCCGTCTCTCGTGAGGTGACAACAAGAGCGACAGTAGCGGCGGTCGCGAATACCCCTGTCTGGCTGAGGCTTGGAACCGTACTTGATTACTACTCCGACTTCGACCATGAGGGCCGAGCGCCGCATAATTCTTCGGAGAATGATTGACGGAAAAGAGATCGACGACAACGAAGAAAAGAGATGAAAGGGCTCGAAAGGTAGTGGTGGATAACCGGGTGACATCATCCGAACATCGAAATCCTTTGGACCCGCGGCTCTCGCTCTCGACGCATGAAACACTTCTTCATTAAACGCTTCGAGTGGCGGCCGAGAGTGTCGCGAAACCTACCCGTCGTCGGTGGTGACGATCTCTCGCTGAGGAGTCACAAAGGCGCTCGTTCAGCAGGATGGCCTTTCTAAAAGAGCCCAAAGCAGCTTCAGGTTCGCTGGCAATGGCTGCCCTGGTACCCACCGCTAGACACAAGGGCCACCTGAACTGTGCGTTGCGCGGTGATAGATAGACGGCAGGCCAGCCAGCTCTTAATCGTATCATTGTCCTCAATCAGCGACAGCAAAACTCGACGCATCCTCCCCCAAAATCAAAGACATATCTGAAGTGGCTCTTTAGTCGTTGACTTCTTCTCCTACTTTTTCTCTTTCGCTTTTCCGTCCCATTCTTCACATCATTGAATGTCCTTGCGGTCGGTTTTGTTTTTGCCGCTTCTGCTTTCTGAATTAATTTTCCATCGATTGATCGCGGATCCCATCCGAGCCAGATCGAATCAGTCTCTGTATGCATGCGATCTCCATCGAGCGCGAGTATGTGTGTATGTAAACGTTTGTGTATGCATGCGCATGTGTGAGTAACCTGTGAGAAACTCGAGGTCAGGCCCCATGGAATTCCTATGCGCTCAGGTGCACTTCGCAGCCTCGCTCGTCTCCCTTCATTTCTCTCTCGCCACCATTCTTTACTCAGTTTGCATTGTCCACCCGCAACATTGGGTACATTGTCGATATTGTAATACTCGATGCCGGTATTTTCTCGTTGCTCTTCGACGACCCCCGCGGCAATCACAATGACTAGACCTGCTATACTTCTTCTAGTATTCCTACAGCTCCGCTGCTGCCCCGAACGTCCAAAGGACCAAACCCACATAAGACGGGGAATAAATAGGGGCCCGATTTCGCGCTCGAGTTCGCTTTTGAGATGCCAGCCATGTTCGTGTCTTGAGTAAACAGAAGTTTGTCCCGGCCCTTGTCTTAAGCTGCGACAAAGTTTGAGAATGTCGATTGAGATTCTTTCGGGAATACTCTTCTCGTTCAACGTCGCCAAACCGCTGCACTCTCATCTAGAAGAGTCGTCTATCGAGGATTTGAAACGCATGTCCCTGACTAATCTGCTTAAACACCAGTTTCTTCTGGCACGCTACAAATTGTTGTGACTTACCATTCCACCGCTGAGAGTCCATCCGCTGGGATATCCAAATGAGTCGAGGCCTAAAACATGAACAGCTTTGTTTAGTCATCGTTACTCGGGGCGATATCAACGAACATTGGCCCATCGTCAAAATGTTGTGCTTCGGCGACAGAGCGTTTTCCCCATAATTCCATCGTGCATGATCCCTTTTCGGTCGATTTTTCTTTTTCGATTTCAAACTAGCTCGGTCTTGATCCTCGCTCGGGTCGTTGTTGATCTGTCCAGAGTGCTAGTATCGTCATCATGGTCGTGACGGTCGATTGATATTGCGCTATCTCTGTTAGAGCCTTTTCTTCGTGCTCTATTCTTTCTTTTCTTGGGTTACCTACTTCATGATCTTCTCCTCTTGACGGTATCTCTCCACCAAGTGTTCTACAATGAGATGATAGCCAGCCTAGCGACTGGGCATGCAGGCAAAGCGGCATACGACCGAGCAAGCATGCAGGCAGACTGGCAAGCAAGCAGCCAGAGGAGTCCAACAGCATCATCAGCTGCGACCGCGTCAAGAAAGGGAACAGCGCACTCACACTACAAGGAGTCACACTTTTTGAGTCTTTGGACAGCAACTACAGCTATTGACGCAGGGTGAAATACAGCCGTGAAGGCCCCAGCCAAGCAAACGAACGAACGAACGAACGAACGAACAAACGAATGACCAACCGATAGCGTAAAGCATGGCGCCGTCAAGAGAGCATGGACTTCCTGTGTCATATTCTAGAATCAACTACCAGTTCACCTCGATAAGAAAAGGCATGCTTTCGAGGTGAGCCTTCACCAAGCGACGCTTTTCGATGACGGACGGATCGATTGATTGACCGAGTGACGGATTGCTACATTTGCCGAGTAATTAATCAAACGACCCTCTTTGTGTTAAGTCACGGCAGCTCAGCAATCGAAGTACGGCCAGTAGGAAAGACCGGCGGATCGAGCGAGCGAGCGAGCGAGCGAGCGATGGACAAACGAACGGACAGACATCAACACGACCTCTGTGCTCAGAAGTTCACCAGACCACAGCGACTGGCTGCCCGGCTCCGTGGCTCCGTAGCAGTCCAGACACCCGCTTGAACACGGCAACAATTTACACCTCTTCTCAGAATGCCTGGCCCCATCCAGTAAGCGAGTAGGCGAACGAACAAGCGAGCGAGCTTTCTAGGCCTTATCGGAGATCTCTGACTACGATAACAAACGACCACATACCGGAGTCTGAACCCCGAGTACCTCAGGGAAGGTATCATGGATTACTCAAGATCAGATAACGTTGCTCAAGACAAATATGGCACTTGTCGGATGATTTTCTCTCGAGATCTTTGAGTGTACACTCGCTCGCTCGCTCGTTCGGCAGGCAGGCAGGCCGATTGATTCCATGGTAGGCGAAGCGACACCTGAGTGTCAGAATACATGCCAACAAACAGTACCGACATGAAACACAACAAACAATGCATGCTCACAAGTTGTGGTGTCCGAAGAAACCGCCGTGAGCTCAAGAGAGTACTTGAGTGTATGGCGGTCTCGGTACTCGTTTCATGTTCTACATGTGCAGAGAATCAGGTGGAATCTAGAGGAAAGGTGGAGAAACCGGGGCGAAGAAGAGGCCAACGTGATGCTGGTGGAACATGAAATATGTTTTCGTAGCTTTGACCTACAATGGTCCCCATGTTCGCTTCCATTGAGGTTCAACACGTGGTTTCATCGTTCACCAGAACTCCATAACTGTCCCATAACTCTTTCGATCGGCTCATGAAGAACACAGCGTACGGACTGACACACGCACGCCATCCTGAATGCTGCGTGGACTGACAGACGAACGGACATGACACAAGCAAACAACACCGGCGGCGGTCATAAATCAGCAACCGAAAGCTACGAGGAACTACAGGAACTTCACCATGCTTTCATCGAGAGAAGAAAATAAGACAGATCGCTGTCTTGCTTTATCATGTTGAAAGCTATTCGGGGAAACTTACCGAAAATAGGATGCTCCGCCCGAGGTGCGAGTAGCCGTGGTTTGCAAACATCGTCAGCAGGTGTCGAGAGTTCTGCGGATGGAGCCGCTTCTCCAGAGCCTGGGTAGGATCCCGAGGAGCTCGCTTTATCCTGAAATCCGTCGGAAACCAAATCGATTAAATTCGATACTCGATCAACTTCGATGCTTTTCCATCTCCCCGGAAGCGCTTCCTCCGTTACTTCGACTTGATGAACTCATGCCAGCTCTGCGTAGTCATAAACCCATAAGCTGAACACGGTGGACAAAGAGTTGGGACAGAATAAACTGTGAGCAAAAGAAAACGAGTTCGAAGGCGTCTTGGCGCCGTTGACGAACCCACTTCTCGGCCATAAAGGCTCTCCACGAGGAGCCGAGCAGCATGCGCCCAAAGCCGAACTTCTCAACCAACCGACCTGTGGTGCTGCTCTGGGGCCGCACCAGGCGAGAAAAAAAAAGAAAAGTCGTGCTGCTCGAATATTTTTCTTTCAGAACTCATTCTCGAATCAAACTTGTCCAGCATTCGGTTCTGCTGCCAGAACTCGATCGTATAAACAGGTGAATCCACCCTGAAGGGAATCGGGTCGAGCGAGTTTTCCTGATCTTCATCGGCACTCGTGGAAGCTTCTCGATACATACAAAGAAAATAATCCAAAACTGAAACAATTTTTCAAAGAAAGAAGGAGCATATATTTTTCCGTTGGGATGTTTCCAATGGTTCGACTAATTTTCGCTCCGCAGCGATACCAACTCGGTGTATCCAGTGGATCGAGAGCTACGCGCGAAACCACACTAAGAAAAACATGCTTTACCAGCTGACTCCGGGTCTCGGGTGTCAGCTTGGATCAACTTCTCTGGCGCGGTCGCCACCGTCCCATCGACGATCGATTCATCCCTTAGTTCACCAGTGAACTTACCCCTTCACCCTCAGTGATGAGACTAGATTTGAGATCTGTGAGATTTTCTGAGGATCTCTCTTCGTCTCCACCTTCATCGTCGAACACTTTGATTTCATCGGACGAAGCCAGGGCATCGTCTCCACCTCCGCTCGTCGAGGAATTGGCAGCTTCGCTAACGGACGACGGCATGATGACGTTCGATTCGTCCGTTTTGTTTCGGTGCTCGATGCTCCTCAGGAAGATGTCCCGCAACTTGCACTCTCTCTCTCGCTCGCTCGATCAAAACACTGGGTTCTACTCACTAGCGCGTCAACACTTCACTTCAGACGAACGAGACGCACGTGCCGTTCAACACAGCTGCTGCTCCAGAATGCATCTACTCCGGCAGTTATGAGCGAAGGCATTCCAGTTCGTCGATCAACTTTCTCAGTCTGTACGGTGAGCGAGTCGATGTTGAGGATCAATTAGAGGGCGATCCATGAATCATCCTAACGAGAAATAAATCAAACACAATTCACTCCGATGTTCAGTCAGAAAAGTCACTTGCACTTTCACTCACTCCGCCGGCACGAGTGCTCACCATCGGTGAGGAAAACAAGAAAGCAACAACAGCAGAAATAACAACAAAAGATCCCAGATTCACTGAAACAACGAAGACACGCCGAGGTCTCACTCCAGAGCACTAGAGTGGACAGAGTCGAGCGGTGGACAGGTGGACCGACCGGTGAGGGTGCGCAAATCCTCCGTTATGGAGTTGGAGTTCGCTCGCTGACCGAACGGAGAGAAGTCGGTGTTCGAGAAGAAGCTGATCACCAGACCCTCGTATCCGATGTTCACAACGGGATTCCACCGAGAGGATTCCGGCGCGTCGACCTCGCAACCCCTGTGTCGCCTCTAGAACAGGCTGTTGTCTCTGCCGCCTCTTCTCCTGTTGTCAATGCTGCCTCCGACGTTCTGTTGTTGTTGTTGTCGTCGTCGTCCTGATTCTAGTCCTGGGTGTCGCGGTAACCTCAGATGAGTTCGGTGCCGCCACCGGTGGTGCCAGGCTGCGGACGACTGTGTTGGTGGTGTGTTTCTCTTTCTTCGTTCGCGATGAGATTGATCCCTCGTCGTAGTCGCCGTCGTAGCCGCGCGGTCGTCGCTGCCGCCGCCGCCGCTGCCGCCGTTGTCGTCGTAGAGAGGCTGCTTGTGCCCTCCGAAGGTGGGAGGCCTCTTCGGCTCTCGGTTGACCAATCAGAGAGATCTTTCGCAGCGCCACCTAGTCACTATCCGGCAAACGAAGCATCGAGCGAGTAAACACTCCTCTGCTGCCGCGGCTGACTGTTGCCGCCGCCGACGCCGCCGCCGCTGCTGCTACTTCTTCTACTTGCTCTGTACACGATCAGCACCATGGCTGCGAAGACGATCACAATCGCCACACCATCAACACCGCCGCCGGCACGGTCACCAGTAGCCCGCAGGCCGCCGGACGGACCGACCGACCGACGGCAGCGCACACTCGAAAGCAACTTGAACCGAACTTCTTCTAGACTAGAGCTCCGTCAGTATCCTCACGGCCTGCTGTCTCAAGTCGAATGACGATTCCTCTCCTCGCGCGCGCATGTTGCATCCTCGTACGTCAGCGGACGCAGCGTGCACGTGCCTGGAAGTGGGGCGATCTCACATTCAGTGCCGCAAATTCAATATTTTTCACCTCATGAATCATTGCAACGAATCCCAGAACTTCATCGGGCATTTTGAAACTCCGGTTTCCAACGCAGACGCATTTCCAGGTGTTTCTGATCCCAAAATTATAACGACTTCCCAGAGCGACATCGAATTTCTCAATTCAGAGCATGCCCTCCTCATCGGTGACTCCAAACTGAAAACTGAATTTGAAGGAGTGCGAGCATTCTCTGAGTTGCCAGACCGCCCTCGAACTCCTTGATTTTTGCGGTCGATGAGCATAGTCCAAAATGCATCCGCGTAAGTCTCTGTTTCATACGCCGCTGAAATCGTCGGCTGAAACCATCATCCGGTAGAGCGAAGGCTCAACACCATAGTTTGGCGCTTCAAAACTTCGCTTGAATGTTCTTTCGAGTTTGCTCATCGATGTGTTTGCGCTGTTGTTGTTTTGCGTCACACAAATGTATTTCGTTGAGAAGAGTTGATTCCCCTCAGAAGGGGTGCGGCAAGAGTCCGGGTTCTCCCCTCGAATCACAGCCTTGAATGTTCAGAGAAAAGCAGTCAAGACCGTTTCGAGTCGGGGCTCTTCAGTTGCTAATGATAATCACACAAAATTAATTTGAAAACACCCTCCCAATCCATTCAGATCGCAAGTAGAGTGTCTGGCCCGAAAATGTGGCGTATGCTAAGGAAGGTGAACTCGAAGTGAGGGTGGCAATCCACATGCCTTTCAGAATCTCCAGGAATGCACTTTCTTAATGTTGGGGGCAGCGTAAAACAAGATCGCGGAACAAAACTCGATTATTTTCTCTACCAGCGGGAACAGATCTCACGTCAGCGAAATGGACCCACAGAAAGAATCCCGATTTCTTCGAGCTATGTAGATCTTCGGAGCTGACCCTCGGATTTTCAAAAACGAGAGAGCTGAATCACTCGTGAATCATGATGAAATTCACAAGTCTGGTTATAGGCCGAAAGCCACGGAGTAATGTCTGAGAATTGTGGAGTATTTCAACGGGCGCAGCTCTCGACGGCAAGGAGAATGAAGAGCTTTGAATAGGGAAACGGGCGCTGCGCTGACTGATGATCGTGACTACATACATTCCCATACAATTATTCACCATAATGCATTGACTGAATAGCCGGAGAATGCGCAGACAACGAATGGCCCTTGTAGTAGCTTTGTAACAGAACCGATTGAGTTATGACGGTGCAAAATTCGCAAGCACGATTTTCCGTTTCCCGAGCAAACGCGAGGATTTCCCGCGAGAGTCTTGCTGTTCAAGCTTCTCGAGGAAGAATAGCCTTGCTGTGCGTCGAACTCATACTCAGACTTTCCGAGGGAGACTCGTGGCTGGATTTTCATGCATCGTTGGTTGATCATTCAGAATCTGATACCAAGATCAGACCTCGAGTGTATGTTTTCTTTCCTCACTCGATTCTTCGCTGGCTCTCTTAGGCAACGCGAATGATGTTTTTTATGTTGATGGACTTTCTCTTTGGCCTGGGAAGCCATGGCCCGAGCAATTCCTGCCGAAAGTGCAACGAATTTTCGGCAAAGGCAGGGTCCGGGATTTTCTGGCTTGAGGAACATTGCTCTAGTCTGTGATGCTCATTCCCTCAGAACTAGAGCTCATGCGGACTGGACACCAGAAATACGACTCAGTACGTTTTCAGAGAGGATAATTGTGGAAACCATTGTGGAGTGTAGCGTAAGAAACAGTGTCTTGAATCCTGAATTTTTCCAAAGCACTCCGTGGTGAGCGGCTTTGAAGTCCCGAAGGTGACGAGTTGGGGTCGAGCTAGGGTCGCAAATTCGTTGAACTATTCACAAGCTCTGCCCGGGAAACGTGCGAGCACATTCTCAATCGGATCTGGAGTAATCAATCAACTCTTCTCGGCTCTACCTCCCCCAGTCCTACATAGAATTCAGCGATTTCCGAGCCTGTCTATCTGTGAACTGGCAGTCCTCTAAGCTGGAGAGATACAATAACAACAATCAACGGTTGTTCGATTCCTGACGACCGTCGACGGGCGATGCAAAATATCCCGCTACATTTTCCATAAGCTGGGACGTATTGAGGGAGAGTCTTCATGACTACCCATGGGATGAATTTCTTCCGTGCGAAAGTCAGAGGACTTCCAGCAAAGGGTCCGAGCAAAGGAGTCCCGTATTGAGTTACAGGCTGGAAACAGGGCGACTCACAAAGAGTAGAACTCGAACGTTTTTAGAAGCCGTTCTCTCTTTATTTTCTTCAACAGATCGAGAATTTCGCGACGGTCCCCTCAAACGTCGAGGAAGCAGCACATGGCGCAAGTCTCTTGAGTGCCCGACTCCCGTACTCGGCATCCCGAAGTTCCTCGTTCCAACGTAGGAATTCTGTTCAGTCGTTGTCTCGTCGGCGCGAACCTCTTCTGGTGAGCAAAGATCGGATAAATGCCGCAGGTTTGTTCGCAAAATCGGTGTATGAGAACATTATGCTTCATGATGGCGGCTGTACGGGAACTCCTGCCGTGGTCGATCTGAACCGTACTCGCTTTTCCTCGCGGATTCCTCAGGAAATCCTTCAATTCTTAATCAAAACTTCGATAGCATGATTTATGCTATAACTTGGGAGGGACAGACGGTGCGATGTGATGAAAGTTGCCGTACCCCGTCTCAATATTTGCACCTCGACTGGCGGGCAGATCTCGAAGTGAGATCGGATCCGGAGCTCCAGTTTTCTACGAGAACCGTGAACTTGTCTACTTAGGTCGCTTGTCCGTGCCGACGAGGGGCCTACGTGGGAATTTTTAGCCTACGTAGGGCCTACGTAGGAGGAGTTTTTTGCGCAGATGAAGGAGAATGAATCGTTCGGGTGGATTGTCAAAGCGAGACCTCTCGCACTCCTAAAATCCTGATGCAGTAGCATGAAGAGGGGCCGGAGGATGGGGTCCGCCCAAGTTATGGGCTAAAGGATGGAATTTCTCAATTATTGCCCGTTTAGGGGGTTCCTCAAGTGCTATTTGGAAACTGGAATTCCAATGTGGGAAGCTGACGTTGGGTTTTCGAGGTCGACCCGACCTTCAGGGGCATCAAATGATCCTTGGATCTACTCATAGGGGGCATCGGATGCGCCTCGGGCATCTCGTCGGGTCGCCACCCCCCTGTCCCCACGTGATACAAACAGACCAGCTTAGGCTAGTGATTCCCAAACTTTTCTGTCTCGCGGAGCCCTGGATTTTTGGAGGAACTCTCGCGTAGGCCACGAACTTTGATAACAAGTGAGACTAGAAGTCAAGCTTGAGCTATTCCGAGACCTGTCATGTTCCGCGCATTCTGGATTTGAATCGAACAAGTTCAGATTGAAAACTGCAGGAGGATGATTAATTAGAGCATGGAAGTTCAGGCATTTGTCATTTTGAAGCTCCATCAATCAATATGAATTAATGAATATTTGGTCAAATAGTGCCTGATTATTATGCCAGTCCATGACTTTGTTGGGCAAATATCATCGAAGTGATCGACCTCCGATCATTTTATCCATGGATTGATGGAGGGTGATTAATGAATAATGCCTGCACTTCCAAGCTTTAGTTATAATCATTCTGTTATACATTCCTATTCTGCATTGCTCAGATTTCTATTTTGCATCACTATTTCGGACTAAGATTTCGACGATTGCAGGCCTTGAAGCTCTCCGATCCAAATGCTCCTTCTGCTCGCCTTCATAAAATAAGTGGAAGGACGCAGGTGAGTTATCCATGATAGTCTTACTTCCCTCGGCAGCAATTTTCTCCGTTTTCATGACCCCTGTCCACTGTCAACTGGGGCAAAAAACACCGTTTCATTTCCCAACAGCTTGGCCTTTGAATGAATTCGAAACATTCTGCTTCATGGAACTTTCTCTCATTTATATTGAGAAACACTCAAATAATCGACAATCACACGAAATTTACAAGTCCAGTCCAACGCGGACTCGCCGCCACGAGTCCGTAAAAGTCTTCATTTACACCCACTCAGATTCCCTCTGCTTGACAGTTTCTCCGAATCCGATAAGGAGCCAGAAATGATCTCAAGCTCTCCAAAGCTTCAGAAGTCCGTCGTCGGAATGAGTCGCCATGAGGTTCTGATGAGGGTGATGACACATCCCGATGACTTCCGCCTCACTGACTGCTAGCGTACGGTCCAGAGTGCCCGTCAAGGTATTGAAGCAGTAAAGAACTCGATCTTCACCGACAACATAAATCCACTCTCCTCGAGGCGAAACGACACAGCAAACGAAATCACCGCCTTCTCGCTTTCCAGACGAGAAACTTCGAACGATCTGGAATGAGGATTCACAATGTTGAAGAATGTTATAGTTGAACCTCTCAGTTGATCATCGCCTTGATTCAAATCAGGGGCACGAACCTGTCCTTGAGCGTTCATGATAGATATTGTGTTCGATCGGTTGCACACCACAAAATGTTCTGGATTCTTGGGCAGTAGATGAATGGAATTTACAGCAGCTCCCTGGAAATGGCAGCCGAACATTGATTTGCATGACCACAGCCGGTATGCCAAAAGCTCCTAAAAGCCCGTCGATTCCGGCAGTTTCGCGTTTCATGAGAACTCACCTGGGTAGCTCCCAATGTTGCGTGGAAAGTCTGCACGCACTCTGTTGACTTGATACTCCACATTTTTACGGTCCCATCGGAGCTGGCACTGAGCAAATGGTGGCCGTCTACAGTGTACACGACGTCATTGACGAATGAAGTGTGGCCTCGGAACTCCTTCAAAAGCTTACCGGACTTCAAGCCATGAATGCGAATCGTCTGATCGAAGGAAGATGATAAAATCTGCGACGAATCCTTTGAGAATCGGATGCGTGTCACACCTTTCGCGTGAGCTTTCTCGAAGCGCCGCAGACATTGACCGGATTGGAGTTTCCAGACTTTCATTTTACCATCTTGAGGATCACGAGAAACCGACAAAAGAGAGAGAAAACGTCAGCCCTGCTACCTGAATTCAGAATGACGTCCCGAATGAAGGCTTTGTCTGTTCATTTGAAGTGGGCTGAAATCAAGTATACCTTGACCGCCGGATGCAAGCATTTCGGAATCTCTGCTGAATTCCAAGCAGAGAACAGCCTCCTCCATCATCATGAAATTTTCCTGTCCTTGGTACTTCAAATCTTTACGGATTTTGCCGGTGACGAAGTTCCACACTTCTATAAAGCCATCGACAGATCCTGTGACGAGGAACTGGCCATCCGGGGAGAACGTTGCGCATTCTGCGCTATTTTTGCCTGACGACAAGAACGAATCGGTTGGAAATGTATTTCAATGAGTAACTGCTGATTGCACTTCGATGTCTTCCAAATCTCGCCAAAGGGTTTCAGCCCTGCTCACCGAATTTGATGGTTTTGGAGAGCATGGTGGGATACTTCTCCTCTTCCTGTTCCTTGATGGCAGCCTTTCCACGGAAGAGATCGATCTGAGATCCTGGTGGCAGAAGCCCTTGATGCTGTTGCCATTTCAGAGCTTGACCCAACAAAGCTAGAAGCCTCGACGGTGGAACAACGGAGACTTCTCCAGACAATGCGGCTGCGATCGCGGCTCTCCTCTTCTCTTTCGAGCTGCCTGGAACGGTACTCGAGATTTATTGATCGCGAAAATCCTGATGAATAGTCGACTGGCCATCTGCAGCATCGGCATCTGCATCTGAAGAAAGCAGCAGTCCGAACGATCCGACAGTGGAAGGACGAAAAAATCACAGATTGGAGGTACAAACCTGCGGGATAAGCCTCCAACGGATCAAAGAATGATTTGTTCAGTAGACTCTCCAGGTTCAGATAACGCTCCGGCTCATCGGCTTTCATCTTAAGCATCGGATCTGTCTGCCGCAGAAGAGATCGGGCGGCTCCCAGCTCTCGAAGCTCGACCAATTCGAGTACAACCTGCATGCAGAATTTATTTCAGCTGATGCCTCGTAATACAAAAGATAAAGACGCCTCATTCTTTCTGCTCTGCAAGAGGAAATCACCTGTTCATAGAGATCGATGAGTTTCCTATCGGGCAGTTTCAGACTCTGAACGACTTTGAGAACTGTGTCCCAATGCCCGAGGTGGATATCTTGGACGAATGAGTCGATCGAGTCGACCGTGTTCAATGAGATCGAGGTTTCTTCCTGAAAATCGGAAAACACCACAGTCATCATCGGTTGCCCGCAGGAAAATAACAGCCTCATAGAATAACTGTCCTCGTCATCCTTCGAGAAAACTCACCTGCAACACTTGCAGCGATCGGTGCAGGTTGCTCTCTTTGAGGTATTGTTGTATGAGTCGGATCACACTGCAAAAATACTGAGTGAGCCTTCAGGTTTTCATAGACTAAATTGAAGCGGAATTCGCTCTACCTGACGCCGCCTTTTACATTGGATTTGTCAATGTGTGGAGCAGGAAGGCAACAAACAGCCCGCGGCGCGAGTCGCGTTTTATCTGAGAGCTCGCGAAGGTTTGTTTACATGATGTCAGCCTTCACGTTTCTTCTGTTCTGAAGATTACGTCGATCGGAGGCATTCGGAAAGGAACCGCGGAGAATGAGAAGTTTATTCCAATGCTCGGTGGATATTTTAGTGGCATGATTATTATCGGAATTTTGAACGAAACTCAAAGAGATTCTCTATATCGACAAGCCGGCTGATTGCTTTCCGATTCAGTTTGGAGGTTTCCTGACTCGCGAGGACACAGAGTTTAAAGGAGCAGCAAACTCAGAGAACGGAGGAGGAAATGGGAAGGTCTTGATTCACTAGAGGGACGTAAAATCATTTAAAATCAAATCTAAAAACTCACTCTGCCGCTTCTATCTCTATCGCCGCCATCTTCCTTTGTTATGAAAACAAACCTGGAGTCATTCTCGCATGCTCGGCGCCGGCGCTCCGAAATTTTTGAGACGAATCGCTTTGAGAAGCTTGGAATTTGTCTGAAAAACTAAGTGAAACAGTTCGGTGTAGGCAGAAAGCCCAATCGACATTTGTTCGGGAAAGAATTCGCCAAATCCAGTAACGAAGCTTGACTTCGTGAACAGCCGCCCGACAGACGACATACCTCTGTGTGGTGTGCACGAGGAAGGCAAGGCCCGGCTACTCAGTGTGTTAGAAAGCTTTGTTCCCTACCCCTGCGTTATTTGACATCGCCTCAACATGTCGGCGATGGGAATGCTGGCGTGTGATGAGTTTGGTCGTCGATTCATCATAATCAAAGACCAAGACAAGAAAAGACGCCTCCAAGGCATCGACGCTATCAAGGTACGCATCAACGATGATCACGCGGGCGTCATACTTTTGAAATCATTTTAGATGCACGTAGAAGGTCTTCAGAGTTATCTGCTTGAAGTTGAAGCTTTCCGACTCGAGAAGCATCTCTAAACTCTGTAACTTTCCGGCGCTGCTCTTGGCTCGGTCCTGAATCGATGTTGCCCATATAAGGATAGCGCTCCATGACAGGGCTTCCAAGCCGACACTCCTTTGCTGGTCTGCGCTTACAAAACCGGCTAAAAATTCGAGAAAATTTCTGTTCTCGTGATGAATTCGATTCCGCCCCATGTCTGGGAGTTGAGAAGAACTTTCGGATGCCTTGGTGGCAACATTTCTTCCGTTCGAACGAAGTGCCTCTCGGATTATTCGCTAGAAATTAAATTATGCTCAATGAGCTCGCCGGGTAAAGTTCGAGACAAGAGCCACATTTGCTCCTCTGCTCTTGTTGTTTGGTCCCGTGAGAGTTTCCTCATCTCACGTGAGATTCTCGAGCCCTTCAGAAGGGAATAACTTCATTCAATTTTGCTTGCAGTCGCATATCCTTGCCGCGAAGGCTGTCGCGACCATCGTTCGTACATCGTTGGGACCTAAGGGTCTCGACAAGATGATGGTATCTGCCGATGGGGACGTTTGCATCACCAATGATGGAGCTACCATCCTCCAAAAGATGGATGTGGATCATCAAGTAAGTTACATCGCTTCTCTCGAAAAGTCTGTCTGCGTGGGAGTCATCGCAGCGCCCCGTCATCATTCAGATTTGCAGGATCTTAGTCTTATTTGAACCTCTGAATTGCAGGTCGCTCGTCTCTTGGTTCAACTCTCTCAATCTCAAGACGACGAGATCGGAGATGGCACCACGGGAGTTGTCGTTCTGGCTGGCGCGCTTCTCGAGCAAGCTGAACAACTTCTCGATCGAGGAATCCACCCAATCCGTATCGCCGATGGTTTCGACATGGCGGCTAAGTGTGCCATCGAGAACCTTGACAAAATCGCCGACTCTTTCCCCGTCAGCGACCGGGAAAACCTCATCAGAGTGGCTATGACGACTCTTGGATCGAAGATCGTCAACAAATGCCATCGTCAGTTCGCCGAGATCGCAGTCGATGCTGTAATGGCTGTCGCAGACCCCGCGCGTAAGGACGTGAACTTCGAACTCATCAAAGTGGAGGGGAAACAGGGCGGCAAACTAGAAGATACCGTTCTCGTCAAAGGTGTTATAATTGATAAGGACATGTCTCACCCGCAGATGCCCAAAACCCTCAAGGACGTCAAACTCGCCATACTCACCTGCCCGTTCGAGCCTCCCAAGCCCAAGACCAAGCATAAGTTGGACGTGACATCCGTCGAGGAGTACGAGACACTGAGGAAGTACGAAGCCGAGAAGTTTGACGAAATGGTTGACCAAGTCAAGGCGACTGGTGCCAATCTTGTCATTTGCCAATGGGGCTTCGACGATGAAGCAAACCATCTGCTCTTGCAGAAAAAATTGCCCGCCGTTCGTTGGGTCGGAGGACCCGAAATCGAGCTTGTAGCCATAGCCACCGGTGGTCGTATCGTTCCTCGTTTCTCCGAGCTCACAGCTGACAAGCTCGGTGCAGCCGGTTTGGTGAGAGAGCTGAACTTCGGAACCACGAAGGACCGCATGTTGGTCATTGAAGAATGCAAGAATTCCAAGGCTGTGACGATATTCATCAGGGGAGGAAACAAGATGATCGTCGACGAAGCTAAAAGGTCACTTCACGACGCCTTGTGCGTCATTCGCAACCTTGTTCGTGATTCTAGAGTCGTGTACGGAGGTGGAGCCGCTGAGATCTCTTGCGCGTTGGCCGTCGCCGAAGCGGCTGACAAATGCCTCGGAAGTTTGGAACAGTACCCATTCAGGGCGTTCTCCGATGCACTAGAAACCATTCCGTTAGCTTTGGCTGAAAACAGTGGACTCGCTCCAATCGAAACCGTCACAGCCGTCAAGAGTCGTCAAGCGAAGGAAAAGAATCCGTACCTTGGAATCGATTGTAACGGCACAGGAACGTTCGACATGAAAAAGCAAAACGTCATCGAGACGTTAGCTAGCAAGAAGCAGCAGATCACGTTGGCCACTCAACTCGTCCGTATGATCCTGAAAATTGACGACATCCATTCGCCCGCAAACCCCATGGGTGCGGAATAGATTCAAGCCCTGTACATACAGCCTGTGAGCGAACAGTCGAAGAATGAATTCTAACTTATTGCTTGATGGCATGATTTGTTACAATGAACGCTGAATAAATCTTCACTGTGCAAACGGAATGCAGAAACTTCAACTTGGAATCGGTCCTGCTCATATTCGATATTATCTTCAGGAAAAGTATCAGGGGGAGATCACGAATGAACAAGTGAAACTTTTTTCTGCGGGGATCTAGGAACACATTAGTTTGCCTACGCAATTCTGACACGCAGCGACTCCGTTTCGATTGATTCCGCAATTTGGAGCACATTCAATTGCTCGATGCCGGTCCTTGATCGCGACCTCAGTGAAAACTTTGATGGAGACTTCGAACCACGCAACGCTTGCTTCTTGAAGGCAACGCCGATTTCCTCTCGAAAACTTCGGATCGAACATCAATTATGAGAAACCCAAATCTCTTGTCGTCTCTAAAACCTTGAATCTTTGTCGTCGAGAACAGGAACCCGTAGACCTTGAAAAGAGAGAGAAGGATGTCTTCCGCGATTTCGGGTGTATACCTCCCAGAAAGTAAGCCAGATACTTCCATCTGAAATTCCGTTTTCGATTCCTGAATTTCGCAAAAGATAACAAACCTAGTTCGTTTCGAGGAACGCTGACTATCATCTTCCTCTGAACTGCCCGGCCGTTTCCGGTTCTGGCCCCTTCTTGATGCCGGTCTCATGTCCGCGGAACAAGATTCTGAAAGCCTTGAGTATACGAGAAATCGAGGTTTAGGTGAAATCTTCTGTGAGGGCGTCGCATAAGATTGCGCAAATATTGGGTTTGCGGTAACCACGGGTTGGCAATAAACGTTCAAACCTTGTCATTGGTGAAGGGTCCTGTCTCTTTCCTCGAGACAAGAACGATCCCCTCTCAGGGCTAGAGGTGCGCTACTAGATTTGATACCATGCTCTCGCTGAACCCGTCCCAAGGTTTGTTGTGCGCGTAGAAGTCCCGCAAAATCAGCTTTTGCTAAGCTCGGTCATCGTCTAGTCGCTGCTGTGAGGAAGTGCGTTGACTGCGAGCTTTGCTGAACGTTCTTTCGACTGACGCACTCGTAGGACGCAGAGTGTTGAGAACCGCCGCCATCTTCTCAGGAAATTGAAGGACACGAGCACAGCTTTCGTCCTCGTGGTCGTCCTCGTCGTAGTCATTCAGAAAATCACCTATCGCAATGAGCGAATTCTCCGCAGTTGCCTGATCGCGAAACCGAACCATCAGTTCCACAGAACTCTTGCCTAGCGATGGAATCGGCTGATTGGAATACAAGAGGACCCCGATGAAGCGCCTCTGATACTTGCTCTACTCATCGACGACAAGAGTGAACACCGCCCCTTTCTTTTTGAGATGATTCAGTTCGTTTTTCAGGATCTTATGCACGCGTTCGAATTCCGAATCGACCGCCTGACGAGCGATTTTTTCGTTCACAGTGCCAAACTTGCACAGCCAGAAAACAATCTTGACAATTGGGTGCAAGAAGTGTCTGAATGAAACATTGAGCACAGTGATGAATGCAGCGAGGATCCAACGTTTGTGTTTGGATGTCGTCTCCACGAACGAGGGCGGTGAGCAGTCTTGCTTTTCGTGGGAAAAGAGATGTTTCCTCATCGCTGTCACACTCCCTTTGACGCTCGTGACCACATGACCACAGCGCTTGGATTTTCTCGACTCTGACTTGCGGATTTCGAATTGGTTCTTTTTCACTTCTGATCTTGACTTCTCCACAAGCTGATCTGGAATAAGGCGGGAATGAAGAAAAGTTGACCATCAAAATTAGGGCTGGGCGTTCGTCGCGGAATTTTATGCGAAATTTCACGGCATGGTCGCGGCGTTCCAGCTCAAATTTCGCGGATCCGCAACGGATAGCCCAGAGTCACGGGAAAGAACGAAAAAAGAAGAAGGATGTATCGTAATGAATCTTTCCCGCGGGCCCGGAAAAGCTTACCTTTATTTCAAGTGTTCAACAAAGTGGGGACGCTCGTTCAGTTGTGTTCAATCTAACGACGCGGAGTTAACGGTGACTGAAATCGCTATCATGGGCACAAATTCCATCATTGGTTGATCATTCATAAATCCAATAACAAGTCTCAAGGAACATGCGGTCTATTCTCCAGAGACCTCCAGTCTCTTTTGCGGATTCCAGCTTATGCTTTCTTGGGTGAGACTTCACGGAAAGGAGTCCTAAGGGCCACTCGTCTCCACGATTCCCGAAAGAAGCTTGGTTAAACGTGAAAGGGCTGCTCTTCGTCTGAACACCGAGACTTTTCCTCGGAGTTATGTGCCACGAACGACGGATTTTGATACCACTTATGTCTCCTGGGGAGCGAAACTTTGCGAATTAATCCGAAATGGAGCGAGATTTTGCGGCGCCATGTGCCCGGAGCGTCCCTTCTTGTTGTACCGTATTTCTTCTAATGGTAGGGCATGCTCTATTTGCCGGGCACGCCCCAATTAGCGGGCACCCCGAGGGTGTTTGAAAGAATAAGCGGGCATGCTCTATTTGCCGGGCATGTTCTATCATTCTCGCGTAAACTGTCGCACTTTCCATGCTGCTGGCTCGGCAAGAGACTCTTGGTATGGTATAGTGTCAGGTTCCACATTAGTAAATACACCAAAACCGTACTGAGAAATCTGTAAGTCGATACCACAGTTGTTTCCGGAGGTCGCAAGAAGTTTGTACAGCCTGCCGATATATGTTTGAACTCCCCGTATAGGGCTCGAATTCAACCGATGTACGAGGAGTGGATGCCTGATTCGGGTCGCGACGGCCTGGGAAACTGATAGAGGCTCTGATGAAAAAATCTCCTGAAATTGACGCTTGAAATACGGCTTGTCATTTCTCATCAGTCGTACCAGGCCACATGCCAATTCGATCTCGATTATGAAATCAGCGGAGGGTTGGGAAAATAAGCGGGCATGCTCTATTTGCCGGGCACGCTCCAATTAACAGGCACCTCGATGAGGGTTGAAAAATTGCCGGGCATGCCCTACCATTAGAAGAAATACGGTATGCGAAGATTCAAAGCCGCTCAAAGCCATTGCAGGAAGATGAGAAGGGAAGAAAATTATTCACAGAACTAACCTTCGAAGCGTAGTGCTTGCCGCCAAGTCGGTTGACGTCGAGAGAGGTGATGAGAATGGGGTCAATTGATCACAGTACGGACTGACTCGAAAGGAACTGAATGTGGTTGACCGACGTCGGCGACGAAGTTAACGTTCGCGGTTACGATTCGAGTACTCCTTCCTTTTCTCAACATCGAACGACAAACGACAACGACGTGGGCAACCCCACAATAATCACTCATCGACATAGGCGTTGAGCCGAGCTCGTTCTAGAGTCTGTGACTGGCAACCGCTTCTCCTCGGAAAAAATACAGGTACTCGGGAAGGATGCCGGAATTGCCTTTCCGTGCGGAATTGCACCCGAAGGAGCACCTGCCAGGTTCTGAGTTTTGCTTCAGCGACTTGGAAATGAAAATGAAATCACTGGGAACGTTGGTGTTCTTGTGTGCCTGTTCTCATGATCTTCGCGATTATGATGATAGACGCGTCTGAGACTCATATTATAGTTTGGAGCCATCTTGTTGATGGAATCGGATCCTGCGAAGGAAACGAAACGCCTTGTTCGAGATGGGTTGTATTCTACACGGGGAGAAATTTGGAGTCCAAGTTCATGTTCGGGATCAGCTTGCGATTTGGTTCAAGAAACTTCAAGGACTCGAGCTTCGATCGTGCACTTCTCTGTCTTGAAAAAGAGTTTCTGTCTCGCGAACCAGAGGGCGCTGCCAGTCGTGTCGAACTCTCATACAAAGAGTGAATCGTCGTCTGCTAGCTTTACCAGTTCAGTTTGGCGCAAACTTGGTAAACGTTGGAGCGTTTTATATCTCCAAACGCGAGCTAGAGGCCACGAGGTTCACGAGCATGACAAGCGGCGGACGGTACGGTCGCGAACTGAAATTGCTGTAGTATATTTGCGTCGTCCCGCACAGTTTCAAGAGAGCTTTTGAATGTGCAATTGACAGTATACCACTCTCCAGCAACGCCCACACAATCGACCAAATCCTTCGGACAGCATCATCGAGCGGAGAAGAGTCCGGATCCTCAACACGCAACTTCAAAAGAGTAAGTATGAGTGCACGGCAGACATTCTCAAAAATGTTCACACGGACCCTAGGGGGTCCATGGCGTTTCTCAGAGAGTCCACAAGACCACGATGAAGAGCTGAGTGTTCATGATGTTCGCGAGGGGTGCAAGAGAATATGCATCAGAGTTCTCCGATTCATCTACCAATTCAATCCCGATGTTGAGCTGCACGTTTCTCCAAGCGGAGTACTCGTAAACTCATTCTTCCGATGTCCGCGACAGGGTTTCCATCAAGTCGAAGAATGGAATTCGGCTAGCCGATTCGGATGGGTCGGACTTTCAGACGCGCTCCTGAAGAGACTCGGCTAGATTCTGAGACCTGTGGAAAGACCTGCTCACAATGACGTCGCATGTTTGTGTCTTCCTGTGCGTGAGGTAACTTGTCCTTTCTTTCAGTCCATGTCCATGTCTAGTGATGAAATATTCCACTTCGATCCAGTCGAACTGAAGGTAATACTTTTTCTCGAACAAAATCAATGTTTGTGAGTAGCTGCACGCAACAACCACAGAGACGCTCCTCCTACTTCTAAGCGCCTAATGTGTGTAAAGTTGTTCCATTTATTTCTAGCCAAGAACAGACTACAAAAATCGGTGTGCTGGTCTCGAAAAAAGGCTGTCCTGGAGGTGAGTATCTCGTCCTGAATGCAGGCCTTTTTCCCACAACTCTGAATGTAGCGCTCTTAACGGAAGCGGAAGCATCCTCATTTTATTCTGATTTTGCACTCAAAAATCCACGAGCTCTCTTTGGGATCGACTTGTGTGGGGGAAAAAAATGGGGATTCTGCTCCCATTTCGGATCTGCTGAAGAGAGACAGCAGTTCAGACTCAACAATGATTCTCGATTGCTTTCGTGCTCGGTTTTCCTCAGGAAACACAAAAATTGACTTGTGCCACTTCGCTCTCAAGTTGCGGACGACGAATTTTCTTTTCGGTTCCTTTCCTATCTTAATGTTACTTCATTTTCAAACTTCAGAAAGAAAAGACGGCGAGTCTCGAGGCCAAACTCGAGCGTCGAGAAAGAGAGGCGTCAGAAAGGGATCTCACAATAGGAGCACTGAGAAAGGAGGTCGAAGTTCTGCAGCGAGAAAACGCTAAGCTCAAATCTCAGCAACAATGAAAGTGAGTTGCTTCAGAAAGAGGGGGTATACGGTTGCTGAAAGCCGAAAAGTAGGGAAAATGTCATCTCCCAAGATAACTGTCGAACTCCGATCGCGCAAACCGGCACAGCTTATGCACTGCATGGTTGGTTGGTAGGCGATGAAAGGAAAGAGACCACTAGTTTCGTATTTTTGTTTTCTGCTGGGAAGCTTCTGCCGTGAGCCCAGCACCTTCTCTTCGTCGAAGTCCTGGATTTCCCAACCTCTCGATGGGCGTCTTCCTCGTCCGCAGGGGCGGCGGCAACAACAGCAGCTGCAGCAGATCTGCTCTTCTTTTCGCATGACCCTCGACGCGGAGGGAGCTGTCTCTCTCAGACGGAGGTGACTATCTATACTAATATATAAAAATGGGATTATGTTTGTTTGTTTGTTTGTTTGTTTGTTTGTGTGTGCCTTATACAAATCGTAGCCATTGATCGGATTCGCATACCGTAAAACTTCTAATTGCAGGGCATGCTCTTTTTGCCGGGCATGCTCTAATTAGCGGGCACCCCCGGAAGGATCGAAATATTTGCCGGGCATGCTCTTTTTGCCGGGCACTCTCAACGCCGTTCCAGAAGGATGTGACTGGTCAGAAGAAGAATACGATGGAGATGAGTCAGTTGTACATATAACAGGGGAAGATTAAGTTGAATCTCAATAAATAAGTCCCGGTTCTGCTCTTGTCACCGAGCTACTTCTCGAAGTTGAGAAGTAGACTCGGCAGGTCGGTTTAGCTGATGAGCTAATAATCTTGGAATACGATTTGTCATTTTTCATCATTCGAGCCCCAACGGCCGCCGATTCCTCTCGCGATCGAAATATTTGCCGGGCATGCTCTATTTGCCGGGCATGCTCTATTTGCCGGGCATGCTCTAATTAGCGGGCACCCCCGGGAGGATCGAAATATTTGCCGGGCATGCCCTGCAATTAGAAGTTTTACGGTAATTTTTTTTTCGCGTTGTAGGGTAGTCCCCCCGGATGGTCGTAGGCTACATGGGCAGGGCACAATCCGTCATATGAAGTTTTGCAGAGTGCTTTTTAGTAAAAGTCTGGGGTGGTTTTGGTCGTTTCTCCGCTTTTTTCTGCGTTTTTCCTTAATCAACTTCCGCACGATTGCTCGAATCGACATGAGTTTTGCTTTGCGTTGTAGGGTAGCCTGCAAAGAGCTTCTTAACAAAAGTTTGAAGTGATCTCGGTCGTTTTTCCGTCTTTTCGCGTTCCTTTCGAGTTTTTTTGCTCCTGCGCGATGGTTCAGGGTTTCAAAATTCGCGCCCTGGAAGTCTGGCTTCCCTCCAAACCGCATACACAGCAAATCCGTAGCGAAGCACGGGTCTCTTTTCTGATGGGGGTCAGTGATCTTACGTGTTCCGTGTCGAACGAGGTTCTTTTCCTTGGCGTCACTTACGAAAAAGTAAAGATAGAGAAAAAGTAGAGAAAGTAAAGAGCACGATAAAACTGGTTTGAGATATAAGTTGAGGATCACGGTAGATCTCCTCTTGATTTAAGTTCGTATCATTAGAACTTTAACAAAGCGGAGCGAATCGTGGTTGTGGTTGACGAAAAGGTGTTCATCTTGACTGCCTGGAGCGAATTATTCTTCTCCTTATAGGAATCAATGTTGAAGCGTGTTCCGGTTAACGAATGGTCCGGATAACGAACCTTCCGCCGGAACGGATTAAGTTCGTTGAGCGGGACCCTACTGTATCTGTTGGAAATTTAGGCCTCCTAGCACTAGCTCAGGCAGAATTCAAGTGTAAACTGACGATCGAGCGAAGGGAACCACAGCCTAGCGTACAGGTAACACACGATGTGTCCAGTGCGGAATCACCAACCAGAGCGTTTCTTCATTCCACAGAAGTTTCCTCTATAGTTCAGTGTTCATGGAACACGGAAGATAGAAAGGGTTGAAACTGACCTACATATCTGAACAGTGTTTTGGAAATTGAACCGCTATTCACTCACGGAAGAGAAGTGACCAATCAACACAACACTGTAGTGGGCTATTGAAGCATAAATGCAGAACTTCCGTGAACAGAGCGAAAACTACTTCATATTTTTCAACAATATCCAGTATAAACTTCACGACTATACAGTTCGATAATAGTAATACGTGCCTGCTGAATGACGAGGCCTTCGATATTTCCACGTTCATATAATCCGTAAGGAGCAAGCAAAGCTTCAAGCGATGAATATTCTTCACTTCCAGGATGAGATTTCATATATGCTACGGCAGGAATATCGATGTCGCAGGCCACACTAGCTGTCCATTCGACCTGGCAGAAACTTCACGGCCGAGACCGGAGCAAGCAAGAGTAGAGTCACATGGTGGTTGGTGAAACAGTGTTTATTGTATTGTATGAACCTGCTCTTGTAGCCAAAAGCAGGCAGAGTCTAGGTAAGGGATTCTACCCTTCCACAGAGGAATCTTGTAGCAACCCATACCTAGAGTGGGGTGGTAGAGAAGCCTTCTCTACTTATTGTTAGTGGTCTACTCTAATATTGTTAATGAATGCCAGCTAGCTTAGCGTAGGCTATGTTCAAAGTCTCCGGAATCTTTTCATGAAGACTCGATCGAGTGCTGGCAAATCGAGTCGCAACAATATGAAATACTGTTCTCATTCATCCGCTCTGTTTCTACTACCTCTCAGTCTGAATATTTGTCGTCGAGAACAGGAACTCGTCGACCTTGGAAAGAGAAAGAAGGATGTCTTCCGCGAAAATTTCGGGTCCCTCCCAGAAAGTAAGCCAGATACTTCCATCTAAAATTCAGTTTTCGATTCCTGAATTTCGCAAAAGATAACAAACCTAGTTCGTTTCGAGGAACGCTGACTATCATCTTCCTCTGAACTGCCCGGCCGTTTCCGGTTCTGGCCCCTTCTTGATGCCGGTCTCATGTCCGCGGAACAAGATTCTGAAAGCCTTGAGTATACGAGAAATCGAGGTTTAGGTGAAATCTTCTGTGAGGGCGTCGCATAAGATTGCGCAAATATTGGGTTTGCGATAACCACGGGTTGGCAATAAACGTTCAAACCTTGTCATTGGTGAAGGGTCCTGTCTCTTTCCTCGAGACAAGAACGATCCCCTCTCAGGGCTAGAGGTGCGCTACTAGATTTGATACCATGCTCTCGCATAAACTCGTACCAAGGTTTGTTGTGCGCGTAGAAGTCCCACAAGCCATGGCCCCCTTGCCCCCATTCGCAACCTTGTTCGTGATTCTAGAGTCGTGTACGGAGGTGGAGCCGCCGAGATCTCTTGCGCGTTGGCCGCCACCGAAGCGGCTGACAAATGCCTCGGAAGTTTGGAACAGTACCCATTCAGGGCGTTCTCCGATGCACTAGAAACCATTCCGTTAGCTTTGGCTGAAAACAGTGGACTCGCTCCAATCGAAACCGTCACAGCCGTCAAGAGTCGTCAAGCGAAGGAAAAGAATCCGTACTTTGGAATCGATTGTAACGGCACAGGAACGTTCGACATGAAAAAGCAAAACGTCATCGAGACGTTAGCTAGCAAGAAGCAGCAGATCACGTTGGCCACTCAACTCGTCCGTATGATCCTGAAAATTGACGACATCCATTCGCCCGCAAACCCCATGGGTGCGGAATAGATTCAAGCCCTGTACATACAGCCTGTGAGCGAACAGTCGAAGAATGAATTCTAACTTATTGCTTGATGGCATGATTTGTTACAATGAACGCTGAATAAATCTTCACTGTGCAAACGGAATGCAGAAACTTCAACTTGGAATCGATTCAGCTTGACGTATACGGACTTGTTCAAGCAGGGAGTAGAATCACGATTCCACATGACTGGGCTGTTTCAACCGGGAAGTCGACTAGGCATCAGGTGTCCGCAGGTGGAAATCGATAGATTCGCCCAAGTCTCTACTCAATCAGAAACAAAGGCTTCGGTGGCGGAATTTCCCCGCTGTCGTTTCCAATACCTTCACTTCCTTCCTCCGAGCGAATTGAAAGGTTATCGCTAGAATGAAAACAGTCTCTGTTCTTTCGAGCCGTGTAGTATGTATGTGAGATTAACTTCCAAGAAATTGAATGCCAAACGTTTGACGTTCTTTCGTCGCGGTTTCTCTCCCTTTCTCGTTTCCGCAAAAGTCGAGCTTAAAAGCCGACAGCGATTCTACCACGAACGACTCTGTCGTGCTCAACAAGCTTTGCCGAAATTCAGTTTGAAATCCAGGATCGACCCGCGCAGGTATAGCCCGTCTCTCTAAGCGGGGTGCTTTGAAAGTAAAATACTAGGATAGCGTCGCTGCGTTTAGTTCAACGCGCGCGGCTCAGCTCGTCGAAAGGGCCGCTTCAGGAATTGGCGAGAGTTTTGTGCCGAAAATTCCCTCTCTTGTTGACGTTCTGTCCGTGTCCGTGGATGTCGTTTTTCCGACCATGAACGCAATCGGGCTCCACGGAAGTTCCACATGTTAGCAAACGCTTGCAACCGCTGCAATTCTAAGATAGTGTCGAATTCCATCGGCAGCTCAGGTTAAGATGCGGCACGCGAGCACAGCTCTACTTCTACTGGTGACACTGAGCTACTATGCCAGCTTATCGACAGTGTCGGCAGCCGTTCCAATCGACGGATGCAAGAGCTTCAAGTGTTCTGCAGGAGAACGGTGCTTCCTGTTTCAATCAAACACGGGTGCCTTGAGTCCGGTGTGCAGGTAAAGTTTTGGTAATTTATTGAATTCCAACGTCGCAAAGCCCAGGAATGAAAATCCGTGGCTGAACAGAGATCACCGCGCTCTTTTAATGCCTTACCTGAAACGATTGAACTGAGGAACTGAAAGGTTCGTGCGAATTCTCAGGAATTACCCATCAGACTGCAAATGCGGGGGAAACTGCTACATCACGAAAGAGCTTCGCCCAGATGGTCGTTGTCCAGTGTGCAAATGTCCTTGAAACGATGGATCCGGTAATCCAAAACAGCATGATCCGTCGGATGATAACCACAGATGTTCGCGATAAACTCCACTGGAAGCATGGAAGACAGAAGTCATCCGAGGCATCAAAAACAAAAGTTTAATAAAGCAACCCATGCATCGAGAATCATGCGCTCTCCATGTCTTATTCATTTCAACAATTGAGACTTCTTATTCGAAGCGAGTCATCAGCCTTAGCAAAAAGCTTTTCGGATTTGTGCACCATTCACTGAATCCTCTAGCGCGTCTCTTTTCGTAGAAGAAGGTACTGCCTCGCTGCTCCAGCGATCGAGCAGTGCTCTGGTCATTCTCGACGTTGCCTCCCGATAGAGTATTGTTCTGTTTGAAGCGAAGTTTCAGATATACTATTGTATGCATGTGTCCGAGAGAGCTTCCCAAACAGATTGTTGTCGACGCCCGACAGCGCAGCGCGGTGACAATAGCATGGCTGAGATTCGCAATAAAAAATCGAAACTCAGCGGCATCAGAAGTGTCGCGAAAATTAGAATCAAGGGTATAGGCGAGCCAGACGTTCAGAATTTCGGCGTCTGGTGTCAGCTATACGCGTAACCATAGTTTCTACCGCGGCGTCCCGTTGACAACACCCGTGACGCGCGCTTACAAGTGTGCATAAACAATTGAATATACTTGGCCCAGCAACGCAGACTTTTTATGGGTTTATGGCTCGAGGCGGACTCGAGATTCCACTGAATCCACGGTGTTTGCGATCGCATGATTTACATCCTTCTAGAAGGAGTGAAAGTTTCCGTCTTTCCGAGAAATTCAATCACACGATCCGGAACCGAGATTGTAGAGTTGGAAAGGCTGATTTAGCCAGAAGTTTGAAGAATTTCATTCCGTTCGAGATTTATAAACCACTCGTCGGCTTTCGCCCGCTGATTGGACAGCGGCCGTTTCAGTCGAGCTTTGCATCGAGCGTATGTTCACCTCGAACACATTCAAAAAACATCGATTTCGACACCTCGCATAGCCGGCGACGGCCCTCTGAGATGTCACTTTTGTTTATTTCCGTTCGCATTCCGGCACTCGTTGTGGTTTTTGAGCTCAGGAGTTTGCGGTTCTTGAAAATTTCCGCATCCAGTCTGCTTTGAATGCCTTCATTTCTACTCCGTGAAGGCTGAGTGTACCGCCGTAGATAACCATGCGAAGACTTTCACGACGCATTCGAAAATTGCAGAGTCGGAGGTTCACTCCCTACCGATGGATTTCGTTCAAGTTGGGACGAATACCAAGAGGACGCCGACTCAGTGAGGAGAAATGGCAGTCCGTGCTCGAAATGTCATCAGACAGAGATCATGAAAAACGAAAATTTGTTCTCGAAGGGGTGAATACACTTATCGAATATTTTTACATACCGGAAACCGCAAACTTTCGCGTCACCAGGTGGAAAGGGAACGATCAAATGCTGTGAACTTACAGGCATGCGCATACAACGCCAAGATAGGACATATACTTTATCAGCAGAGCGAACCCATCGTGAGTTTTATTGCTATTGCTATGCTTCAGAAGATGAACATCACGAGAGACGAGCGAGTGACTCACGGTGCTGGTCAATTGCTCGAAATGATTCCGGAATCTGCGATCAGTCAGAATGGTCGATTTCTCTGAACTCCGAACTAAATACTTAGCTTTGTGATTCTCCAGGAATTACCGTTTCGAACACGACCCGGAATACCACGCGACGAGAGAGTAAGTTCACTGAAGTACTTCATATACGCAACGAGATACAACGATTACAGAGGGGGAAACTTATCGAATACCAGCATGGACTGGAACTTGAAAATGCGGTTCTTTATGATTACGTTTTTCCTCATCGCGATCATAACTGGAGGCTGCACTTTGTTGGAGAGAGCCATTTTCCATTTGTCGAGGATTTGAGCGCAGTTACGACCGACTTACAGATATCTGAACCCGAGGGGGTATCGGAGCGCGACATTGAAAACGACTCCCCGGGTCATATCGGCGATGTCTCCCCTGAAAGGTCTCAAGGCATTGTCCCTGTATCGCCTTCACGAGAGGTAGCCGTAAACGATAATTTTTTCAAGAATCGGAGACCATTTATGAAACTTCGACGACTCTTGTCAGGCTCACTTCGAAATCGAGCATCAGCTCCATACCCTCTCGAAAGTTCCAGGAGAATGTTCAGACCGAGGGCAGAAAGGATGAGCTCCTTCCTCGAGATATCGTGCAGAGCAGCTGCAGCGAATCCGTGACATCGCGCAGCTCGAGCAGCACGGTGAGTCTCTCGACCGAAGACCCGGCTCATCATGAGTCTCGTGTGCCCTGATGATTAGAATGTGGCGCTTCCGAAGGCGGTCTTTTGTTTCCTTTTGCATGTCTCTAACTTTTCTCATCTTCATTCATATCTCAAAAAGCGATATATGCCCGGTTCCCCGGAGGAGCAGTCTTCAGGAATGAGTTCAACCGAATCTGACCATTGCTACGCCAAGAAACGGGAGAGTCGATCGGAAAAATCAAGAAGCTCAGGTTCCACGGTGAGTTCGTTTCCATGAAAATGCGCCTCGCCACGAGCAACATGATTTCCAACCATCAGCTGGTTCGTTTCACGTTACGCCGCTCTTACGAGACTCCTACGATTCGTGTTCCATCTAGCATTATAAGCTGAGATCTCCTGGGATGCGTCTCTCTGGTTCTGTCGGGGATAGCTCACTGGAGCCTGATGATAGTTCTCCTCGGGAGTCCCCGAGGCCAGACCTCTCTTGTGCGCGAATATCAAGCTCTTCAGTAGTGGAAGGGCGCGATGCTTTGCCGCTGCCGCGAGAGAACTCATCAAGTTTCGCACGAAGTAGTGTGCCGATTTCCCATGAAAGTGTGTTTTCTGGTCCGAATGATGATGTCCGGATATCGCAGTCGCCAACGAGACCTGGAACAGCAATGGAGGTGGAGTTTCATCAAGGAATGGTGAGTACAGCTGATATACAGCAGTGGGCTAATGTGTAGATCTTACATTAAGCTCATGAATGGAAGTCGAGGAAACGGTCAGAGGACGAAACCGATCTGACGATGCCGATGATTTTCCATTTGTCGAGGATTTGAACGCTGTTTCGACCGACTTACAGATATCTGAACCTGAGGGGGTATCGGAGCGCGACATTGAAAACGACTCCCCGGGTCATATCGGCGATGTCTCCCCTGAAAGGTCTCAAGGCATTGTCCCTGTATCGCCTTCACGAGAGGTAGCCGTAAACGATAATTTTTTCAAGAATCGGAGACCATTTATGAAACTTCGACGACTCTTGTCAGGCTCACTTCGAAATCGAGCATCAGCTCCATACCCTCTCGAAAGTTCCAGGAGAATGTTCAGACCGAGGGCAGAAAGGATGAGCTCCTTCCTCGAGATATCGTGCAGAGCAGCTGCAGCGAATCCGTGACATCGCGCAGCTCGAGCAGCACGGTGAGTCTCTCGACCGAAGACCCGGCTCATCATGAGTCTCGTGTGCCCTGATGATTAGAATGTGGCGCTTCCGAAGGCGGTCTTTTGTTTCCTTTTGCATGTCTCTAACTTTTCTCATCTTCATTCATATCTCAAAAAGCGATATATGCCCGGTTCCCCGGAGGAGCAGTCTTCAGGAATGAGTTCAACCGAATCTGACCATTGCTACGCCAAGAAACGGGAGAGTCGATCGGAAAAATCAAGAAGCTCAGGTTCCACGGTGAGTTCGTTTCCATGAAAATGCGCCTCGCCACGAGCAACATGATTTCCAACCATCAGCTGGTTCGTTTCACGTTACGCCGCTCTTACGAGACTCCTACGATTCGTGTTCCATCTAGCATTATAAGCTGAGATCTCCTGGGATGCGTCTCTCTGGTTCTGTCGGGGATAGCTCACTGGAGCCTGATGATAGTTCTCCTCGGGAGTCCCCGAGGCCAGACCTCTCTTGTGCGCGAATATCAAGCTCTTCAGTAGTGGAAGGGCGCGATGCTTTGCCGCTGCCGCGAGAGAACTCATCAAGTTTCGCACGAAGTAGTGTGCCGATTTCCCATGAAAGTGTGTTTTCTGGTCCGAATGATGATGTCCGGATATCGCAGTCGCCAACGAGACCTGGAACAGCAATGGAGGTGGAGTTTCATCAAGGAATGGTGAGTACAGCTGATATACAGCAGTGGGCTAATGTGTAGATCTTACATTAAGCTCATGAATGGAAGTCGAGGAAACGGTCAGAGGACGAAACCGATCTGACGATGCCGATGATTTTCCATTTGTCGAGGATTTGAACGCTGTTTCGACCGACTTACAGATATCTGAACCCGAGGGGGTATCGGAGCGCGACATTGAAAACGACTCCCCGGGTCATATCGGCGATGTCTCCCCTGAAAGGTCTCAAGGCATTGTCCCTGTATCGCCTTCACGAGAGGTAGCCGTAAACGATAATTTTTTCAAGAATCGGAGACCATTTATGAAACTTCGACGACTCTTGTCAGGCTCACTTCGAAATCGAGCATCAGCTCCATACCCTCTCGAAAGTTCCAGGAGAATGTTCAGACCGAGGGCAGAAAGGATGAGCTCCTTCCTCGAGATATCGTGCAGAGCAGCTGCAGCGAATCCGTGACATCGCGCAGCTCGAGCAGCACGGTGAGTCTCTCGACCGAAGACCCGGCTCATCATGAGTCTCGTGTGCCCTGATGATTAGAATGTGGCGCTTCCGAAGGCGGTCTTTTGTTTCCTTTTGCATGTCTCTAACTTTTCTCATCTTCATTCATATCTCAAAAAGCGATATATGCCCGGTTCCCCGGAGGAGCAGTCTTCAGGAATGAGTTCAACCGAATCTGACCATTGCTACGCCAAGAAACGGGAGAGTCGATCGGAAAAATCAAGAAGCTCAGGTTCCACGGTGAGTTCGTTTCCATGAAAATGCGCCTCGCCACGAGCAACATGATTTCCAACCATCAGCTGGTTCGTTTCACGTTACGCCGCTCTTACGAGACTCCTACGATTCGTGTTCCACCTAGCATTATAAGCTGAGATCTCCTGGGATGCGTCTCTCTGGTTCTGTCGGGGATAGCTCACTGGAGCCTGATGATCGTTCTCCTCGGGAGTCCCCGAGGCCAGACCTCTCTTGTGCGCGAATATCAAGCTCTTCAGTAGTGGAAGGGCGCGATGCTTTGCCGCTGCCGCGAGAGAACTCATCAAGTTTCGCACGAAGTAGTGTGCCGATTTCCCATGAAAGTGTGTTTTCTGGTCCGAATGATGATGTCCGGATATCGCAGTCGCCAACGAGACCTGGAACAGCAATGGAGGTGGAGTTTCATCAAGGAATGGTGAGTACAGCTGATATTCAGCAGCGGGCTAATGGTATAGATCTTACATTTAGCTCATGAATGGAAGTCGAGGAAACGGTCAGAGGACGAAACCGATCTGACGATGCAGATGAGGGGAAATGAGGCTGAGGTTGGAATTGATCACTCCAGTCCAATCAAAGATTTCTCTTCTCAAAGTTAACGGGGCTTTGTACACGTTCTGTTGCCGGGAGACCATTTGCGGGAGGTGGGGAACAGCATAATAGTTTGACTCAGTTTGAGCTTGAGCAACAGTTTTTGAACATTTCGAGTGTTCCAGGAGAGTCCTTCAATGAAGAGTCGAAGCTCTCCATCCGTGTTCGTAGGTGTTTCTGAAGAGCAGAGATGTGGATTCGAGAAATCAAGGAAGTCCAACGTTATGGTGAGTTTTTTCCGACAAAAACGAGACTCACCATGGATCGCGTGTGCTACGATAGTGATTCATTTGCTAATATTGTCCGATGGTTATTTCACATCGCTCTGCCGTTTTTCCTTCTTTCTCTCTATGTCCGTGATCATCATCACATGCAGAGCGTCCTTGGAAAGCGTCCCGACTTCGCCGGAAATATTTCACCGGATTCTGACGAAGGTTCGCCTCCGAAGTCTTCAGGGCGTGCTCCCTCCTGTTCTAATGCCTCGAGCTCCCCTCACTCCGATGAAAACGGCGCATCATCTTCTCCTCGATCTCTTTCGCCTGAAACTCGAGGGGTCGCCGGCAATCACTCAGCGGCAAAGGGTCCTCCCGGAGGGTATCGAAGGTCCACTCCCGAAGTTTCAGAAGACGAGTTAATGCCCGAGTCTCCTGAAATCTCCACCCGTACTCGGGATCATGAAATGTCGCCCGCCTGTGCTTCTCCCGGCTCCTTTCGAGGTGGTTCATCTAAAGCTCGTCGGTCAGAACATGGGTCCACAGACATCACCGGCCAAAGACTTCAAGATCAAATTCAAGCTTCTTGCTTCGGATCCTCGCAGGATACTCCTCTTGGAGCTCGTAGATCCGAGTCTAGCTCCCCGGAAATCGTCACTCATGACCGAAACAATCGATCTCAAACGATCGTTCCCTTCGATTCTCCGCAAGATTCCCGAACTCACAATGAGGCTTACACGCCTGAGCTTGTCTCCCCGGAAATCATCACACATGGCTGCAACGATCAAAATCGAGAGTCGTCAGCGAGCATTTCTCCCGTGCCCTCTCAAGAGAGCGAGCCAGAAACTCATGGTTCTGCCTTTGTGTCCGCGGAAATTGTCACACACGGGTGCAATGACCAAAATCGAAAGTCGTTGACTAGGGTTCCTTCCGGGTCCTCTCGAGAAAGCGAGTCAGAAACTCCTGGCTCCGCGTTTGTGTCTCCGGAAATCATCACACACGACTGCAACGATCAAAATCGAGAGTCGCCATCGAGCGTTCTTCCCGGGCTCTCTCAAGAGAGCGAGTCGAGAACTCATGGTTCCACGTTTGCGTCCCCGGAAATCGTCACACATGGCCACCAAGATGAAAATCGAGAGCCTCGAACGCCCGAATTCCCCGAGTCGTCTCAAGAACCTCCCTCCGTGAAGCGCCAACTTGAGTCCCTTGTGCATGGGCGAGTTGGTCCCGAGTCACTGAACAGGAGTCAGCCGGAAGCTGACGCTTCTGACTCGTCTGATGGAGGCTTTTTCCTCTCGGGGGGACATATGTCTTCTGGTTTCGAAGCCCTTAGGGAGCCTGGAAATGGTCCTGCTGGTGCTGAAATGGTCCGTCTTCGAGACAGCCGATTTGTCGGAGACTTGAATCCTGAACGTTCACTCCAACCATCCACAAGATCTTCTCCCAGTGATGCGGGGTCTGCGCTATCCAACTTACCCGACCTGTTTCCCGGAGAGGCGGTAGAGAGGTTTAAGAGAATCTTCGACGGCGCGAAAGAGGAGCCTCGACGCGGAGAGGAGGGTGCGTTGTCGTCTGAAGCGGCTCAAAGGAGCTCGGCCCTGTCGTCTTTGGTATACGGTGATCGAACCTCTGACAGTGAGGAATTAAGCTCATTTTGGTTGGAGCTTGCACGCAAAGAAACCATGAACCCCTAAGAGATTCCAAAAGCTCGCGACCGTTCTACATTTCAGTAGAAAGTTCCTGCTGATTAACTTAAGTTTATCCATCGTGAACGGTGCTCGTGGGAAGCCTTCGCACGAGTTGATCTATTACAATGTAAAAGTCCACGGGTCGAATCCATTTCCCTGTTTTATATAGATTTGTGGCTCGCCATTTTTACTATTTGTGAGGAAAATTGTTTTGAATGTACAGCTTCTAGCCACTATACACCTTGAGAAATAAAGCGATTTGTTACGCTCTTCTAAAATTACCTTCTGGAACTTGTGAAGTAAATGACAGCTCGAAGAAAGATCTGTCGCTTGAGCAGTGCTAGAGCGATACGCGGATATGGTCAGCCGAAGTGGAACTGGTGGAAACTTCGCACCTTTCCAAGATATTCGTAACAGAACTGCGATAGGCGTCGATGAAATTTCCAGCGTACGAAACCTCATCCCTAATTGTTACCAACAGAATTTTGAAGAGGAAAAAAAGGAGAAAACCCGACCCGACCACCTCAACTGATCATGGGTGATTGAGCTAGGATTTTATTGTGAACTGTTTCGATCGACATCAGTTGAGAGCATTTCTCGCTACAACTTTGCATCAGATTCATAGTTCATCGGAAGCTTGTCGTTGAACGTTTTCGTCATATTCTTCAAGAATCATTCTGCCGCCTTTAGTCCCGATCATTATCGCCGGCGCCATGAGGTGACCGGCAGTAATCGAAGGCATCACGGAAGTGTCGACCACACGCAGGCCGTCAACGCCCCGCACTCTGTTAACGACGGTGTGCATTCAAATCAAGTTCCCACATCAACTGATTCAGGTGCATCCGAATTGAATATATTCATACCTGAAGCTCGGTTCCTCACCTCAATCTTTCGTCAACGACTGCCAGAGGATCATCTCTTGCTCCGATTCGACAAGTTCCACAGTAGTGAAACACGTGAACGGTATGGTGAGTCGCCAGACACGAGAGATACTCGTCCGAGAAAATCTCAAACTGTTTGCAGGTGGGGAAATGTTTCTCTCTCAGTTTGACGCCTGCGTCCCTCATTGTCTTGGATCGGAGGAGATCGATAACCTGTCTTGCAGCTGTAAAATCGGATATTGGAGCTTGGTTGGGTTCGGAACTTTCGCTGGAATCGTCCTGAGGTTCTGATTGCCATTATTAGTAAAAACGGCAGGGCCCGGGGCGGACGTCGGAAATTTTCGAGAATGTCGTCCCTCCAGACAATGACCCGTGCGGAATGACAACCGCAAAGGTTCAGGAAACACCGGGAAGCCGCCCCCTCGGGAGTGCTGCCCAAGACGGCCCCTCTCGTTTCCCACCTCTCCCCCTGCTTTGCCTTTTGTCATTATACGCCGGGTGTCACTATGTTTGGAAGAATCTCACCGTTTACAGCAGATTCCACATCGTCAGGATGACTGAAGTATTTCGTATCTATCAGGGGTTTATCGAGCGGATTCGCGCTGACTAGAGTTATCTCTCCACGACTCTTGGGTCTCTGGATGACGTTGATGAAGGACAGGATGCTCTTCCCGATAGTGTCTCCGTAATATTCGCGAAAAATCTGGAAGAACGTAAAGTCATTCGTCCTTCGAAGGAAATTGAATTCCACATTTCAGCCTTTCTTGTTGGAAGGAACCTCGTCGGGAAGATCAGAATCGAGAAGGTCTTCTCTAGCCGCGATGGGAATCAGTTCGACATCGGGACTCTTTTTATCAGCACTCGTTGATATGTATAGGACACCCAGGCCTGCTCCGGGAGGGATTCCGCAAGGACCTAGAATAGGAACTCAGGATAACGATTCAATGATTCGCAGAAGAGTTTCATGCTCTCAGGTACGTGTGGACGCACCGGTCTGATCGAACAACCATTGCTTGAGCGCGCGAACATCTTCAAAATCGGGTACATCATCGTCGGGGATCTCAGCCGAGAGGCCGAGGTGTCCGAAGTGGTCCTGCAGATTCTTGCCCACACCGGGTAGATTGGTCACCACCGGAATCTGGAATAACACACACGTCTTCTGAAACGATGTCACCCGAGCTCTTTCAGATTCACGGCAAGCCAAAATGGAAGTGAATAGGGCGGGTGAATGAAGACGGTTTTTTGGTGCTCGACGAGGATCGAGTGTTCGGAATTCTTATTTTCCTGCAGCTCGGAACTCAAGGAAACCTTGAATTTCTTAAGATGTTCCTCGTCACCGATGCCCGAGAGCATCAGCAGTTGAGGAGAACGTAGAGCTCCCGCGGACAAGATGACTTCCTTGGAGACTCGGATGGTCTTATGAACACCATCTTTGACGAAAGTAACGCCGCGGGCTCGTTTTCCTTCAAAATTGATCTTTAACGGAGGATTTCATATAAGAATTCGCAGAGTGACTCGTTAAAACAGTCGATGCTTGAATTGCATGGATCCGGAATCGACTGAGATTTAGAGGGTTTAATAGAAATTCCCTACCTTAACTACTTGGGAGTGAACCGACACGTGGAGATTCTCTCGATGCAAGTGCGGTTCAATGAACGCGTTGAAGGACGAGACTCTCTTTCCCCTCTTGATCGCCGCCTGTGAAATCGCAGCAACAAATCAGAGACATCACGCTCAAAATCCTTGCTCAAATCAAACAAAACCCTACAGCCACAAGAGGCTCACGGTCAAGTGGAAGTATCCCCAGTGGTTGCCGTCGTTATGATCACTGTATTGGAGTCCCAGAGTTTCTTCCGCCGCCTTGAATAGAGCCGTCTTCAAGGGATATCTATCGCGGAACGTTGTCACACCAAAAGGTCCGGTTCTTCCGTGAAAGTCATCTGAAAGATAGGCGAAAGCTTAAAAGTTATTCCACATTACAAGGCAATCGATTCAACAACCTCCGTCGATCGGAGCCCTTGCTTCAGGAGCTGGCTCGAGAGAACCCTGGCTCCGAGATCTGATGAGTGATGCGCAGCTCACCAGAAAGTTCCACGTCGTCCGAGCCTTCGGCCTCTTTGAAAAGCTCGAGGACCTCCTTGGGGCTCCAACCCTTAGCTGCGAAATCCTTCTCCCATCGATTGTAGTCTTGAGTGTTTCCTCGTTGGTAATACAACATGTTCATTGAAGAGCCTCCTCCCAGGACTCGCCCAGCGTTCAGCGTCCGGATCTGGATTTTTTCGAATCGTCAGTATCCAAGTCTCATAATCTAACCTATGGCCCAATGTAAGAGTGATTGTCTCGAATACGACCTTGTTCTTAGCGGCAAGCATCGATGTTTTTTGCGGAACACTCTCGTACTTCCAATCATACTTCTCAGTGTTGTAAGGCATCAATGCGTACATGGGAATCTTGGACGATTCCGGAGCTACACCGCCAGCTTCCAGAAGCAGAACGCTGAACTTGCCATCTGAGCTCAGCGCTTCCGCGATCCGGCATCCAGCAGAGCCGCCTCCAACTGTCCGAGGAAATTTTCGTCACCGATGATAGAGGAAAACGAGTGCAAATGATAAGGACACTAGCTGCGTATCGAATCAACCCCATGTTCGTTTCAAAGTCGATGTTTACTCACCGACCACGAAATCGTATTCATTCCTCAGGTCGCGTATTTGTGTGCCATTGTAGTCGGCATGAAAAGCTCCGCAAAACGCGAAACTGACAGTGAGCACTATAAGAGATTTCATTTCGGTCACTTCAAAGCCTCGGCAGCGGAATGTTCGGGATCACAGAGTAGAACTATTCCTCGGGACAAAATGCTGACCGATCTCGATGGGTGAATCTCTATCGTTGACTCCACTTCTAGTTGCGTTATCGATTGAAATTGCCGCTGTAGTCAATCTGGCGGAGATCTCGATTCTTTCCGTCGAAGATTAGCTATCCCGAGTTCTTTAGAGTATCTTTGATCTCCTCAGACGAATGGAGCCCAAGGAACAATCGAAGCGTATCGCCTCATCTGATATACGAGGATTGGATTGGCTCCACGATTCCATGGCGAATTATGTGACAGCTTTGGTTTGTGTGACTCGATAAGAATCCAAAGCAGGATTCATCACCCGATGGAGAATGTCGACGCTTAAAATCGTCCTCCGTCTCCCGAGAAAGCATCGAAACTGGCTAGTATTGGGAAGATAGTTGATCCGAAGACCTGCTCCGTCCTCAATGGAAAGAGGTTCCTAAAGAAAACAATATTTGGGGGAATTTTCACTGATTTATTCCGTTTCGGACGTTCATTTTGTTTCGCGCGGATACAATAGTGCTACCAGACTGACGTCGCATTAGATGTCAAATTCTGCAGTTTGTGGGCTGCACAAGTTTGCTGCTTGAGCTGGACGCCGACTAGGAGGTAACTCGTCATCAGGTTGAATGCCTGTCAATATACCGGAAATCGGTGACTTTAAGCTCATAAAGATACTTTCGACCACAGAACAGTAAGGACAGTTTCCTAGAGATAGAAACTCACGATGAGAATCGAGCCTTTTGTGACGGTGGCGAAGCCGAAAAACGTGTAACCCATCTGAGTTCCTTGGAATCGTGTCATGAAATTTATCACAACGGCATTGAAGTCACACGTTTGGGATGAGAATCTCTGCAGAAGGTGCTGTGGTCCATGCGCCTGCGAGGAATTAGCAAAAGAAAATCGTAGGTTTTCTGCCTTCGATTTGGCTGAGTTTGTTCGTGCGTTTCCGCAGCGACGAATCCTCAACTTCTAGCCATTCATCTCTGGTGCAATGGGAAAAATTGTCGCGATATGATACAGCTGCTTGTCGTGGGAATTATTAATTAAGTACGTCTGAGTCAGAATGTTCGGAGCGTTGCTCCAGTCAGATCACTCACCGATGCATTGGCAGTGTTGGCCACCATGCACACCATACTGATGGATGCGACGAGTGCAACACACCACAAGAAAATGCCGAACAACTGCGGCGATGTTGAGGTACCCATCTGAGTGAGAACCGTAACCTGAGTACCCAGGATCGCGAACAGCGGGACGCAGACCATTAGGTTTATCCCGATGATCACGCACACTAGGCTGTCCACGACTTGGAGCAGATCACAGCATTTATCGTGAGCCACCACTGCGATCTATGGAGGAACGGGGAGAAAACATCGTCAGGAATAAGTGTTCTAGACTGCAGTGCCAAATAAAAGAGAAACAGATCGGGCGATGCTTACTTGGAAAAGCGCTTGGTCTTCGCATTTGAGGGCGATCCTGAACCTGTCCAGCGCCGTATCGAATGAAATCTTCAGTGGACCATAGGTGAGGAGGACGACCCAGAGAATAGAATGCATCCATGCCGTCGAGTAAAGAATGAACTCGAGAAGAACTACACAGAACGTAGGCCTCGTGAAGATCGAGAGCACCGATGCATCAGCAGGTACCAAGATGTTCACTTGAAGAATGATCTGCGCGACCAGCATGACGAAGGCGAGCATTCGAAAACCTATGCTGAAGCGTCGAGGTACCATAGGTCCGTAAGGAAGGAGGGAAGCATCTAAAACGATAAAGTTGAAGCTGGATCACGTTGGTTATGAAATTCAGTTCTCAAAGAATTGCATTCTTTGTAACCATCCTGTTGTTTTCTATGGATCATAACAGCGAGATTTCCTACCAATGGAGATCATTCAAGTGGACAGTCTGAGTTAGATACTGACCCCTAAGGCTGATGAAGGATCGTTGGAGTTGACGGTACCAGCGTTGGGAGCAGAATTTGAAGACAATCACTATCCTTAGCATCGTGCAACAAACGCTCATCATGATGTAAATGATCTTATCATGTGTCTGGATTTGTCGCAGGTAGCGATTGTGAGTCGGGCAGAAGGACGGCCATATCATGGAAACCAAGCCCGTGAAGCTGAAGATCAGAGACATCACACACAGAGCAATGCTGTAGATTTTGAAGGGCAAACTCGGACATCCGCGTTCCAGGAGCTCGTTCACGCAGTAGATACCGGATAGTCGTGCGAAGAAATAAGGAAGCTTGAGGAGCTTCCGTTCTTCATCACAGACAAGCTTCGCTCCCTTGGGGGGCTTCATGCTCTGCCACTCCATACAATGATCCATGACTGGAGACCGCATTTCTTCCGTCGGAGTCCAGTGAGGGTGTGCAACAAGCTCCAACATGTACCACGCAATTATTCTCTCTAGTTGCACCTGCTCCTTCAACTTCAAGCGATTTCCAGCAGACCGGATATGGATTGCATCTGGACGACGAATAATGAAATTTGCCTCTCACACGGACGACGAGAGTTATCGATCAACGATCCGGCGTCTACGATTGTGATCCGATGAAAGCTACTAACGGCAACGATCCAGTAATGAATGTCCAAATGAGGAAACCCGAGCAACAAGTCGGGGCACTCTCGTGGAGACTAATGCGCCGATCCCCATCGAAGCCGCTGAAACAGTCTCGTTCGAGCAGCGAAAGATATCGGCTTCATCAGGGATCAGACGTCCACCCATTTTCGATAATTATCTGAAGCTTGGAACGCTAGAGCTCTCAGAGTTCTCAACGTGGAGGTCTCTTCATCGCCGTGAGGTGGAATTTATTGACTCTGCTGCCGTTGTGCACGACTGTTGTTGCAGTTGAACGCCCACGAGCAGATAACTTGTCATCAGATTGAACACCTAGTTGGGGTCAAAGATTAAAATGCAAATAGATTCACGTTGCGGCGGATGTTTGCCAGAATTCCGTCTCCGAATGATGGATCCACATACCGTCAGCAGGGAACCCTTAGTGACGGTGGCGAAGCCGAAAAACGAGTACCCCGTTTGGAGTCCTTGGACGCGGCTCATGAAATCGCTCACAGCAGCGTTGAAGTCACTCGACTGCGCCGCGGTTTGTTGAAACAATCGTTTCGGTGCATTTGCCTTTAACGGTATGTTTTGAGTCCGGAAGAATTTTGATACTGGCCCTCGAAGCGATGTGGATATGGAGGGTTCACAGAAAAGCCGAGGCATCAACTTACCATCACATTCACGGCGTTTGCCACCGAGCAGACCATTACAATAGAAAGTATAGTGGAAAAACAGGCGATTGCGGCGTCGATGGTCAAAGGAATCATAGTTGTCGAGTTCACGGTCGAAGCCAGCTGAGTACCCACGAGGGCGAAAATGGGAACGCAGACCGAGAGGTTTGTGCCGATCACGACTCCAGCTACACAGTCGGTTATTCGAACCACATCACAGCAACGATCGTAGCAAGCAATCGCTTTCTTGAAGAAAGAATAGAATTAATAGATTTGGGGAAATTGTTCGTCAGTTCTCAACCAGAATAGTTTTGATCTTACTTGTAGCAAGAATTTATCTTCGTTCCGGAATGCGAGCAAAAATTTGTCGTAAGACTCGTCGAACGCTGTTTTTAGAGGTCCATACGTCAGAATGAGAACCCAGACAACGGCGTTTATCCAGGCCGTATAGTATAACACGAATTCGAGAAGCGCCAACCAGAAAATCGAGTTTGAAAACAAATCCAGCATTGAGGCGTTCGCTTGCACCAGGACGCTGATGTAGTGCGCGAGCTGCACGGCAAAGAGGAGCATTGCGATCGACTTCGATACCAGAGTGAAACGAGCAGGTACTAGAATACCTTTCTGGAGAAGTCCTAGAGCTGAGGAAGAATTACTTGGCTTATCAGTACAACTTGCCATAAACATTTCCTGAATGCTGAATCGTTGTTGAAAAATTGGAAGGTTCAACTTCCAACAATTCTCTGTTCCGTCGCGTACCGGATCAGCAACGTTCTTATAGCTCCCTTCGCCGATCCCGATCTTTCTGATTCCGAATTGAAAACTCACCACGAAGACGCTCGATCGCGTGCGCCAACGAGTTTCGCAAACGACACTGAATAACCTTGGACACCAATACGATGCGCAGAGTTGTACAGGAGACGCTCATCATTACGTAAGACACTTTGTTGAACAACATGTTTTCCTGAAGCACCTTGTCTCTGTGAGGAATTAGACCCGGCCAAAGCATGGAGATGACACCACTCACGGTGAAACTCAGCGAGACCAGGCATAGGAATACGCTGTAAATCTTCAGTCCCACGCTTGGGCAACCCTTCTCGATCAGCTCGATAAGACAGTACAAGCCGCAAACTTTGTGTACGCTGTAAAAATTCATCTCGGAGTTTCCAACACGGACGTAGTCTTGTGAGCCTCACGAAGACTTCCGCATGAAATCATGACATCTCCACTTGTATCATTCCCAAAGTACGCCCATTATACGCGAGCAGGGCGTCCGCCTGATACTGTTGACCGAGGCTGATGGTTTTCTGATGGTTACTAAATTCGATGAAGTTCTGTTATCATTCCATCATCGCCGAAGAGTGCGCGGAAGCAGAAGCACACAGTAAACGTCGATTATACGCGCTTCTAGAGAAGAACCTATCTGAGATTATGTGTATAGATGTCGTCGCCAGCAGAATAAATAATGCAGAGAACGGCTTCGAAGCACCCTGAGATTGCTAAACATTTACTCGCTGGTGAAGAAGGGGAATCCGTATAGATTCAACTTACAACAACAAGTGGCCTGCGAGAACCAGTTGCGGATCACGGAATGGCTCGAGGGGACAGACACGCGGAGATATACTGAATCCTTATTTTGCGATTGTGGGTCCGGTTTCGCGCCAAGTACGTGTTTGAAAGTAGGAATGCGTTCATCCATCGAACGCCAAGCGCGGAGAGGGTAACGATAGATCAGGTGTTTGCTTCATTCATTGTTTTGATTTAAAATGACTTCAATACCTGATTGATTAGTAGTAGTGCGTTAACAAAAAGCAGTGTTCTTGAGAGGAAACTTGTCAGCTATGCGATCTGTGCGAACGAATACACAGCTGTCTCTTGAGCAAAGTTCTTCTAAATTGTAATCAAAACTCCGAGCGCACCGTTGTCAATGTTGTTGTGCCGGTTCAATAGAATGAAACCTACCTTCAAACTTTGAAGAATCCCTCACGATGGTGAAGCGAGGTCGGCCCTCTTCGAAGCAGTCGGAGCACGCAGTCGCGTCAAAAAGAGCCAAGGACTCCTTGCCGCCTCCACGCAAGAAGAAGGCTTGTGAGAAGATACATTGTCCTTGCAAAGTGAGTGCAATCGGCCCAAAGTGGCGCGAACTTCGGACATCGCCGGGATCTAAAGGTTTCTCCACTTGGTTTGTCGCTTCTGTGAGCAGTATTTTTTCCTCATAATTATTTTTATTTCTATGCAGGAACCGATATGTTTTGCACAGGCATCAGAACGGTGCACGGGCAACTTTTGGACCTCTCGGTGGTATCATCTGAGTGAAGACGAGCATTACTGCACCGAATGCTTCGAACACTTCTACAAGACGAACAGACCTGGTTACACGGTGTGTATAGTAATCCCTCTGAAATCTAACTACCTAGTTTCTGGGGTCTTCCAGTGTGGAATGCGACCAGGGTGATGAGAGGATTGAAAGAGGAATTTTTGACATTCTCAGGTCTACAATTTGTGGAAAGACTTTTGGATCCGTGATTTCAAGGGGGAAGCCGCAATTCGACTTTTCATGGCCGATCAAGTCCTGCCATTCTGGGTGCAATGCACGCTTTGCGAAAAATGGAGATTACTACCGTCAGAGTAAGCCTAGTAATTACAGCGAATATCAAAGTTGTCAATCGATTCATGGTTGGAGTATCGAGTTCCATCCCCGCTCGTTTCCCAGCTGATCTTTATGATGAAGAAATGCGATTTTCATTCTCAGTCAGGAGTTAACCCCGGATCTGATCAACGACTTCACTTGCGATCAAATTTATGCCAGTTCTGGGCCGCCTTGTGACCAGCCCGAAGCAGTGGAAGCTCAGAACGCCATACTCCCGCATTGGATCAATACGCTGTCTTTGGCGCCGATGCTTAAAGCTAGTCCCGCGTTCCCCCTACTTACCAATTACAGCCCGGTAGCTCTTGGGATGACGGCCTCAAAGCTCGAATATCTCTCAGATAACTTAACAGGTAAGGATTCAACGGGATACGGGAAGATTTCATCCGGCCTTCATGGTCAGGGGAGGGCAACGTCACTTGTGACGAACATTTGGATGCTGGATATGGTCGGGGAATCCGATGATGACCGTCTTGTAATCTCCTCCAGAAAAATATCTAGAGCTCGAAAAGCAGGTGGAAGAGGCGCGCAAGACCAATGAACCGTTCTGCCCCGGCTTCTATGACGCGGATGATAATCAGCTGGATTTGATCAAACAAAAACTGACGCATCCCTTCCTCGATGTTGGTGAGTTCCCCGGAAAATGACATCCTCATGGTCACAACCGTTTCTTGATGCTGTTTCACAACCGAGGCATGATGTTCTCAGGTGAGGAGCACATAGCCCTAGCAATGCGACCCGATGCGATGGAAGAACACGAAAAGCTGATATTCTCTGAGTATTCGAAAGAGCAAGCCATGTATCTATGTCTCCGAAATGTCATATACACGCTATGGATGAAAGATCCAACTCGGTGGTTGACGATCCAGGAAGTTGCCAAGCACCTGCTCTGCCGGGGACTATCGCGAATCAGGTAAGGAAAGGTGTTGGCAAACGAAACAGCTTTTCTGGAGAATTTTATATCCGGATGGACTTTTTGGAGTCGTCCTTGATGAGGGATCGAAATCATTTTGCAGATGTGTGTACGAAGCACAGCGCGTCTTGCACCATCTCACGCAAAGGGGGATAGTGAATCACGGGCATCTAATACCTCCACCGGAGCTCCCTCGGTTACCGCCCACCAGGGTGATAGTTGTCGGCGGAGGCGTCAGCGGGCTGGCAGCCGGCAGACATCTGAGCAACTTGGGAATGAAGGTTTGGAGCTCAGTTTCGATGCTGATGACTTTTGCGATGGATACTTGAAATTGAGGACGATGAAACCTAGGAGACAATCCAGCACTATTGGATTAACTCGTCTTTGAAAGCAGTCCCCATCTTGCAGATCACTGTATTAGAAGCTTGTGGTCGGATCGGCGGTCGCGTGCAATGCGTGAAAAACCCTGATGACGGTTTGACTATTTGTTCCGGGGCTGACCGCGTACTTGGGGCTATCAACAACCCAATAGCATCCCTCGCTTTCCAGTGTGGTGTTAACCTCCAACTGCAGGACGAGAGCCAAATGATACTCCAACCGGGAGGTGAGTTGAAGTAATTCCAACCCTAAGATATAGCCAATTGGATCGTTGTTTTGTGGAAAATTCACGGGGTTCGAGATCGCGTCGCCGGATACGTCCTGTTCTCCTGAATATAGAATCTCTAGAGTCACGATTTTCCGTATCCGAAAGATCTGCCATGAAATGCAGCCTCTGCAAGCTACTATGGTCTCACCATTAGAAATAGATAGATTCCGCTGGCGATGTAATTTTCTGAGGCTCTATGTCTCATGAAAAACCCAATCAACTAGCTCTTCTCGTGGACAAAGTCCTAGTCAAAGTCCAAAATCATTTTGAATCTGCTGCAGATTCGGTTTTACTCGGATTCGATGTAGGTGAGGCGTCATGTCAGGATTCTTGTTCTCAGGAACTATCGTGGATCCGGCAGCGGACGAGACCGTGGACGATCTTTTTGGTTCAGCTATCAATTCCATCATAGAATGGAGGCAGAATCTCGAGTTTCACTCCGTAAAACAACCTCAGAACAAGAAGTCTCACGCTTCACACGCTCCACCGTCGCCAGCGGATCGAGACGACAGCCTAGAAGCCAAGCTGAACGAGGCTCTCAAGCGACTAGGTGCAGAAAAAGTAAGTCTCAGCGAAAGCCGGTGTCTTGGATTCTCGAAGCTGTCGAAGCTTTGACTCCTAACATGTTTCTGTTTTTGATGTTCGAAGGTTCTGTCGAAGGACGAACTCCAGGTGCTGGATTCGTATAAGTCGCTGCTAGAAATCTGCCATGGAACCTCGTTGTCGAATGTTTCGGCGAAGATGTCCGTCCAAAACGCGTTCTGCTCGCAATTCTCAGGTAAGCTTGTTCGCTGATACTTCGTCCTCGAACTTGAATACCGCTGTTTCCAGCCCTCCATTCCCTCAGTGACTTCCATCCACGAGATACCACCTTCCGTTGCAGGCCGTTCAGCCATGGTCCCCGGTGGTATCGGTCCTTTGCTCGAAGATCTATCGTCGGGACTTGAGGTGCGGCTGACCTGTGAGGTAGACTCCATCAAACTTGTGGATTCGGATGATTGCAGGGCTCGCGTGACCATCACAGAGAATGGAAGCAAAGAGGACATTGATGCCGACTACGTCGTGGTCGCGGTGCCTCTGCACGTACTGCAGAAAGTGAGAGATCCAGATTTTTCTCTCCCTTTATTATTGTCCAACGAATCGTGGACAATAATTGATGTAGTTGATTGATTCCGTGAGCTCAATCCCAATGATTTTTTTATTTGAAGGACAAAATCAAGTTCGAGCCGAAGCTTCCTTCAGCTGTGGTAGATTTCATCGGTCAATTAGGCTGTGGAGTCGTGGAGCAGGTAATTTCACAACAGATGTGGATTTCCAACTATTGAGCGACTGCCGCCTCTCCTGAGCTGAGCTTCCACCGACGTTTTTCGGGTGAATCAAATTTGTCTCACCGAATTGCTTTACTGTCCGTCCAGATTGTCGCCGAGTTTCCGCATAGCTTCTGGCGACCCTCAAATGAAGAGCACCGCTGTCGTCTCATCATGCGAACCATCGATAGTCAGGCCGAAGATGAGCGCGGCCTGTTCCCGTTCTTCGTCGACGTGTCGGCCTACGACAAGGAAGGCGTGGAACGCTTTCTCCTGAAGAGCTACGTTGTCGGTGAGCCCGAACAGAGAGATTTATCATCTCATAGCGAGTTACTTCGCGACTTCGAGAGACTAGAACATGTTCTAACACCAGTCGAATTTTCCGCCCGATAGGGAATACCGCGAAGAGGTTGTCATCGCTCTCGGAAGCAGAGATCATTTCAGAGTACATCCGGGTTCTGCGTAAATATTTCGGGGAGATTCCGGAACCTCTCCAGAGCGTTGTCTCCTCTTACGCCTCAAACGATCATATCGGGATGGCTTACACTTATCCAAAGGTGAGATCCCAAGAATTTCTGTTTGGAAACTGCTGACCTCGACCCTATGCATGTGAACACTCGCTCTTCGCTTCATCAGAAAACTGAGACTGATGAACGCTTTCTTTTGGATTCCAGGTGGGTTCGAACCTCGACGACAGTCGAACAACCTGTGATCCAGTCATTGATAACACAGTGTTCTTCGCGGGTGAGCACTTCAGTCAAAACTTCAGCAGGACCTTAGCCGGAGCGTACCTGAGTGGTCTCGACGCCGCGGCGCGTATCGTCCATCGCTCATTGTACGGCGACGATGTTCCATTCATTCAGAGCGGGGTTTGAGTTCCGTCTGAATAAATGTGGACCCGTCCGTCCTTGGATTCGCATCATAGTTCAATTGGTCGTTGGTGTGTATTCCAAGTATACTTTGTTACTCTTGTATATAGTTTGTAACTTAAGGAAATGTATCGGTTAACAACCGTGTTCAGAGGAAGCGGTGAGCTTCTCTACCGACAGTTCTGAAGCGAACGACTATCGAATGTGTAGTGATCGCAGACGTTGACCGCTTGCAGCAAGTTCTCGATTGACGTCGGGAGAATTTGACAATAAAAAGATCAATCCATTTGACAAACTTCACGGTTTCTTCCTTTTCATTCAGTTTATAATGCCACTTCGTATCCCAGTTGTTTTTGTGCTTTGGAAAGAAATGGAAGTCTTATCTGTCGAAATTCTCGGAAAAATAGAGTCGAGTCTCATCCTCTCTCCGGAGATCTTTTCGTCACGTTACATGACATTTTGGCTCGAACCATCTTGGCCCCGGACATTTCGGCCCGGGACATTTTGGCCCCGAAAATTTTGGGCCCAGACAGTTTGGCCCCAGACAACTCCGCCACAGAAGTTTTGAGCCTGATTGTTGTTCCTGTTGAGAAATACCCCACAGTCGTTCACAGGGTGAACTTAGAAACGGAGGCTTACGGCAGAGAGCTTTGAATAGACGAAAATCTTGAAAGAGTTTGAAAAGGCAAGAAGGAGTCAGGATGTAAAAATCGTGAAAACAGGATGACAATGTATGTTATGTATTATGCCAAAAACCTAGCTTTCAAAGCAAAATACAACAAGTTCTCCAACAAGCGACGAACATGGGGAGGAAAGCTTTTCAAGAATCATGTTCAGATTCCTCGGGCGATCTGTGTGTTGACGTCGAGAGATAACTAGTCACCCGCGTAACAGAAGAGAAGCCAGTTGTTCGAGTGTGCCATTGGCAACAAGACGGAGGAACGTTTTGCGGTCCGCTGGTTACGTTCTGTGGGGCCAAAATGTTCCGGGCCAAATCGTCCGGGGCCAAAATGTCCTGCTCCGGCCCGTTCCCGGGGGAAAACAACAATTAAAAATATGGGAAAAGGAGCCAAAATGCCGCCTCCAGAGCCTCCGTGAATGTGCCGCTCGGGGCGGACGACTCCCCCTCCCCCTCCCCCCTAGTTACGCCCTTTTGGTCTGGCACTCTAACTGGGCGCACCCATTTCAGCCGAATGAAACGCACTGTTTCAAATCGCAGTCCATTGACAGGTATCTTCACCCCGCGGCAAGATTCGAATCAGCTGTCAGAGCGATGCCCCACACCATTTTATCGAATCGAACGCTCATCCGGTCGCTTCACGAGTGCCATCATTGGCGGGTTCCCATGTGAAGTTGTCAAATGATAGAAGATCCCCTGGTGAGGAATTGGAGTGAGGAATCCGGCCAACATAGCCCGTACTTTTGACAAAGCGGTTCGCACCGGTCAAGAGCCGCGATCTGCTTCTGTTCGTGCGAGCGCGGATTTCCAGTGGCGGTTGTTGATCCAATTCAACGGGGTTGACGATCGAAAATACCCAATTACTGAGACCGTGTCGGAGTACTTCATTCCTCTGAGTGCTTCAAAATACTTCTCGGAATGAACAACATGTCTTCATCTTCCTCGAGTCGAGAGAGCGGATCTGCGGTAAGAGAGAAACAGTTTAAAATGAGATTGTCCGGTGAATTCGACTGTCAGTCAGCCAACAACTCTTCAAATATTACTTATTTCAATATAATTCTGCGGTACCAACTCGCAATAACCTGAGATCACAGCTTGCAGAAGACTCCGGGCTGAAGTCCGCGATGAGTTCTTTCGAGGAGCGCATTCCATCGCAATCTGGCACTCCCAGCGTGGAATTCGTCAAACATGAGAGACCTAAAGAGATCAACGGATCGGTAGGTTCGGGTTATTACTTCCGCCTATCTTAGCTGCTTCGGAAAATTATGCAGGGGCAAGGGGGCGCAGATTCCCGCTGGGATAACAGCATCATGATCAAAGAAATATCATATGTTTTAAAATTGCGACCGAGCATTCCTATCGAACCGGGAAGATAGACAACTCGGATTCGAGTAATGCCCGACAAGCTCATGTTCCCAATCAAAACCCCTCATGACCCACTGTCGGGACCTGAAAGCGAGCCATGACCCACCGGTAACCTGGACTTCCGATGAGAGTCGGTTATTAAAGAAGTCGGGGGTATGGAACCCCGTATTACAATTTATTGTCGCCAAAAAATCGCCGTGATCCCCCGGAGATATGACCCACGTTAGAAAACACTGCGCTAGAGCTTCGGCTGCTCATCTTGAATATTTTCATGCTCAACTTAGAGTCTCGCCAGATTCGGTCCAATGAAAAGTGACGTTTTTCCATTTTCAGTTGACCTCAGCCGACGGGGACTTCGAGAATGTTTGCCCAAACGCGGAGACAACGCATCAGAAAGCCGAAGAAGGCCGAATATCTGAAAGTCGCCTGGATAAACCCGAGCCACCGCGGCCGCCAGCTGCAGACGGTTCGGAAGCTTGCGGAAACGTACCTCTGAACGAAAACCTCAACGACGTCAGCATGATGAGCGTCGATGGCCACATGTCCGTGGATTTCGGTCCTCAGGACAACCATTCCACGTGAGTCACTTTTCTCACCACGAAGGAAAGTCACGAGAGTCGGATGGCGCCGCTTGGGCTGCCGCGGCGAAGATGGACATTGTCCTTTCCATGCAATTTTCTTTTCCTATTTCCTTTTGCATCGGCTCAAGATTACTGATTTAGTTTTGTTTTGCAGAGCCGCTCAGAATCCCGAAGAGAACTCCGATTCCAAGGGTAGAGGGAATTCGACTTTTCGACTGTCGGACCCAAAAGTCGCAGTTTCGAGTTGCTCGACGGAGGATCGGAAGCAAACGTCATCTTTCACCCTTCACGCCTCCCGTCTCAGCGCCCCGGCTGACAGAAGTCTCCGGACGCCTCGTCGGTCATCAATTTGCGACGAAGACGACTTGTTCCTCACTCCAACTCAAGGAAATGCTGAAGAAAGTTCACAGAAGAAGCCGGTTTCCTCTTTGGAGGATTCAATCGAAGAAGATCATTTGAACAGAACCTTCGACAAAACTGAACCGGAGGCTCCCACGATCGGAATGAAAGCGAACGGAACGTTCGACAAAGAGCCATCAGCTGCCGACTCCGAAAACCCGAGCATTTTAAGGTCATATTGTAAATCACCTGATTTCGACCTGAGATTGGATTCGACTTATCAAACTGAGGAGAGCAAAATCGTGCCGTCTCGCCTTAATATCGAACACATGTCGACACCGGTCAGGAGAGAGACTCGAGGCAGTTTCACCTATGAAGGTATCGGTGAGAAAGATTGCGAAGGCATTGGACACCAAAAACCCCCTTCAAGCAAGCAGCCCGAAGAAACTGAAGAAGAACAGCCAAAAGAGAGAAGGAGTTCATCTTTCATGAAGAGACCCTGCAGTATTCTCGAGCTTAGTTTCGTATCATCGCCGAAGAGAGGAAACTTCCAAGTGAACTCGCCAAAAAGTGAGTCCGAAGCTTCGAGATATGATTTTCCGCCGAATTTCGTTTGCTTGATTGCCAGAACGCGAGATTGTGCAAGATTTCATCCCCATGTTCGTTTTTCAGCATCAGACAGAAGCACCCGTTCCAGTCTGATCAACTTCAACGAGTCAATCGCTTTTGATTTCTCGGCTGCGGCGAAATCAGCTGAGACAAACGGCGGAGTTGCGGAAATGGGTTCCTTCGTGTTCGCTTCCAGCTCAGGTCTTCCGGTAGCCGGTTCGGATGACCCGTTCGATTTGGTTGGTACAATTCATCGGAAAGTTCGGTCCTTGACCGCGCAATGCATGAAAAAATAAACGAGATGAAGAGGGAGTTGACAATGACTAGAATTGGTTTTGATCCGAACAGAGCACTCTGCAGAAGGCGAACAAGCTTGCCGCTTTGAAAGATGAAAAGTTCACCCGCGTTTCGTTCATCGCCATGTTCGATCCAATCAAGATTCAAGAAGGACAGCAACAAGCAAGCGACAAAACGGAACCCGCAGCTGCTACCAAAGATAGAAAATCCTCTATCATTGCTTCGCAACGGGTTCCTTCAGTCAGTTCACCTCTCATCAAAGGTCTACCTTCCCCGGTTTTTGCTGTGCCGAAACCAGTCAAACCAGCACTCAAAACAGTCGAAGTTCAAACAGACCCGCTCATTGAGGAGCCGAAAGCTGCAACTCCTGCACCACCCGTCCAGGAGGAGGTTGGTTACCGGTTGAAGTTTCCAATCCAACGGAGTTTTTTTTGTCCTTCTTCTTGGACTGAAGGATGGCTGACATTCTCAAGTTCACCAAGTACATTGGCTCTTTCAGGTCGAAAATGAGATAGCAAAGCTGAACGATTTGCTTGAAAACCAAGCACGTGCTCTGTCTACTTACGAAGAAGTCGTCAGAAAGCTCATCGAAGCTCGTCGGAAGACACTCGAGAACCCGGAAGAGGATTCAAAGCTCCAAAGTCGGCTGGGCGAGGAGCGTGTTCGCAACGAGCGTCTCGAGGACGCTGTGAAGTCGATGGAGCGTTCGATGCACTCGACTCTGATGCGAATGCAGGAATTCAGAATGGCGAATGAAGATCTGCGGAAGGTCGTTGAGGAGCAACAGGTGGCTCTTGTCGACACTCGGACAGAGTTGGATGAAAGTCAAAAACAATGGCACGAGGATGTTTCTCTGAGAGACCAGGAGAAGCATGAGCTGGAAACTCGTTTGGAGGAGACTGGTCGCGCGCATGAAAAAGCAGTGTCCATGCTGAACTTGCAGCTGCAAGCTAAAGAGTCAGAAATCGAGTCCTTGAATATGCAGCTCTCGATTTCTCGTAAAGAAGTCGATAGTTTGAGGAGCGTGGTCAACTCGATGAAATTGCAATAGGTAAATTGTGGTGGGACGTAATGGACTACCGAAAGCATGAAGTCAAGCGGTGGGTACGCGACGTATATATTTTAATAAATTTTCTGACTAGAGATCGAAGTTTGTTTCATAAATTGTTCATGAGTTTTCCGTCAACGGTTGGAGTTGACAGATTCCCCAGGAGTCGAGCAGGGACTTGATGAGGCGACGAAGAAAAATCAACGAAAATCGACTCGACCGGCCCTCGCCGGCAACTGAGGAACGATGACGCAAGCCGCGTGTTGTGACAGCGCCGTCCCTGTGTACGATACGCGGCGCGAAACGTACGCTGGAGAGAACCGAACCTCCCACGGCCGTTGAGGCCGTTGGCCTTTCTTGCAGCGTCCGGCAAACGTCTATCATCTGCCTAACGGTGACTATGGTTCTTGAGATCATCCGGCCGTGACCAAATCACCTTGAAGTGATGTGGCGGCGATCAGAAGAAAAGCGGAGCGGCTCTAGTTGCTGTTTCTCTGTTCCATCTGATCCGTCATGAAATCCGCATCTGGCAGAAGTGGAGCGAGTTGTTCCTTCCCGGCAACAACGGCACCGGCACCAGCACAAACAACGGAATCAAAAATTGCAAACCACTGCTCAGAAGTCGTTGCTTGAGCCGGCAGTTACGGTCGGCCAAAAGCAGCGGCGAAGTTCCGAAGGGGTGGAAAATCTTCAGAAAATCTTTCGAATTCACTCTTTTGACCTTGCTTTTCAGTCAATGTAGTCTCGTCTTGAACCGCTGTCATCCAAGTACCGTTCGGCGAAGAGCGTCGACCAGCGCCACCAAATACCACCATAGGGAGTTTGGATCGTGCAAGCCATCGCAAACCCTTGAGATCACTGACCACTAGTGTTGGGTGCCGCGCCGCGTCGTTCATAGCTGTTCGGAGTGAAGAGTGCAGTGAAATTTCGACGGTGACAATGAACTCAGTGCTTGTGCTTATTTTCGGACTTGTTGGAACCATCTACGCCGATCAGTGGAAAGACAAAGGTAATCTTTGATGTCGAATTCCCCCGAACATCGAAAAACAAGAAATTTCGACGGATGCCGGGAGCACGCTGATTTCTTTTCGGACAAACAGGCTGAAGACTTGACGAGGAGCCGAGTGGATTCTCCGATTTTCCGTAATGTCTGAAGTTGGTTCATGTCGAGTTTTCTGACTCACCGCTTGAAACCTCTTCTCTGTTCCCAAACGTCCAAAGATATGCCCTCGCGATTTGAGGCCAGATTCATTGCATATGAGACGAGATGTGACGCAGAAGTGAAAACACGGAAATATTCCATCTTTGCAGTGCGCCTGACTTGTGAATCGACTGGAATGAAAGTAGAGATTCCAGCCACTGAAGTTTTCAAAGGAGTCATGTGGATTGAGGGCTCTGGGAATCCAGCATGTGTTGCGCGTGGAAGCGGTAGTAAGGCAGCGACCGTGATGTTCATTCCCTACGACGGATGCAACACCATGCGGGTGAGTTCCATCAATCGTCTGTTTCTCTTGTCTCTGACGTTGGAAGATTGGCAGAACATTCGATACATCGAGCGTCTCGAAAACAAGTTCACCTCGCGCGAAGTCGAGGCGATAGAAACGACGCGGTTTCGGCCTCCCGGTGAGTTTCCGCGAAAGCCAACTGAGATAAGGTTTATCTTTTCAGGCGAGCAATTCACTCTACGTGAATAAAATCAGTTTCAAACAGAGAGCCGGTTTGGTTAGCTCTAGAGACTCGGTTCTCGAAGTTGTGTGTCGCCTGAAGAGTGGACAAGTGAAAGTCAACTCGGAAAAAACCGTTTTCTCGATAATAACCGATGGCGTCCGTGACATCACGCGAACGGTGGCGACCCCCGACGAACCAACTCTGTCGAACGTGAAACTCCTCCGAGATAATATCTCGGGAAAGCAAAAGTTCCGCTTCGGTCTGCATTTGCCTCGTAAGTTCATTTTTAGTAGGTTGTAAGTTAGACTACTACATGTATGCAAGAACTCACTCCTCTTCGAATGCGAATGACCTCTAATGCTATTACGCTCCCCAAAACAGAATCCACGACTTCGCCAAGTCTGCGAGCTCCAACAGTCCGGAACTGCAGTGTGATTCAAGACAACGTCGTCCTCTCTGCGCTGGAACAAAGGTACCCTCGTAGGAATCACCGCTTTCCATCTCATAAACTAAGAGGGCGCAGAATTGTTTGCTAACATCGCTCGAGCTTCGAGAACCAATGATTGAATTGTGATCCACGATCAGCACGCGGGAACTACGCTTCGACAGGGTGACAACTATGATATTAAGTAATAATACTCAAGGAATTTCGAGAGCTTACGCGACCGATATCGATGAAGAAAGTTTGAATTTGTGAGAGAATTTCCGACTTAGGGAAGTTCCATGAAAGGGATATGCTTGTATTGGATGTGTTTGATACCGTACATTGAAAAGCGGAAGTTTTGTTGAAATAAACGTCAGGTGTTGTTGACGCATTTGAGACGCGAGCGATTCTGTGGTTGAATGTGATGAAACAGGAAAGTGTTTGTAGTTCTGCGTTAAAGACCTCTTTGGGTTCTATAAATAATGATCATCCTAAGCGCGTCAGTTGAAGCCATGGAACACCAAAATCCAAACTCGAGCAGTCATTCTGGAATTCTCAATTTCCTCGGAGAAGTTCGAGTTGCATTCAAATAAGAGATGCTCTTCTCCGTTTCTGGTAGAGAGTGCAAAGCCGCCAATATGTGGAACGGCCGATTTCGAGCTCCACTAGATGGCGACACTAGCTTTCATCGAGTGCTTGAGCTATCTTTCTTGAGGATTTACTGCCTACTCGAAACAACATTCACTCTCGACTAGTTCCCACTCGTGTGTCTTGACGGGGCTCCGCACGAACGCCTCAGGATGGACAAGTTGATTTTGACCGATGTTATCAAGAACTTGCTCAGATATCCTTCGGTGCAAACCGATCATGGAGTGTTCAGACTCCACTACAAGTTGACGGCCACCGTGCTGCTCGTCTGCAGTATCCTCGTCAGTGCCACTCAGTTTTTTGGCGAGCCGATACACTGCCTGAATTATGAGCTTTCTCATAAATCGGAAGTGATGAACAACTACTGTTGGGTTGAGGGCACGATAACACTGCCTCGCTCCCTCAATGGAACCCTCGGAGACGACGTCGCTTCCCCCGGTGTGGATCAGCGGAAAATCGCAAACGACGAACCGGTGATCGAACATTCTTACTACCAATGGGTGGCGTTGTTCCTGTTTTTCCAAGCCGTCACTTTCTATTTCCCCCGATGGCTCTGGCGGCACTGGGAATGCGGTCGAATGAATAACCTCATCAGCGAGTTATCCAAACCCGCACTCAGTAAGAAACAGAAGAAAGAGAACATCAAGACCGTCGTGGCGTACTTCGTCGAGCACCGTTTCGAGCACCAAGCGTACGCATACAGGTTCTTCTTCTGTGAACTTCTGACTTTGGTGAACGTCATCCTGCAAATGTTCTTGTTGGACCGTTTTCTGAACTATCAATTCTGGAACTATGGCCCATCAGCGATCGCCTTCCTCACCCAAGATCCTGAAGCTCGCGTGGATCCCATGGCCCAAGTATTCCCAAAAGTGACAAAATGCCGTCTGAGGCGCTTTGGAACATCGGGTGAAGTCCAAGTCCACGATGCCATCTGCCTGCTATCATTGAACATCATCAACGAGAAGATTTTCGTTTTTCTCTGGTTTTGGTTTGTCCTCCTGCTGGCCGTCACTCTGAGCAGTCTCATCTACCGCTCCTTCATCATCAGAGCCCCCAGGTATCGATCCCGTCTTCTGGGTAGAATCACAAGAATGGTGAAAGCTGACGACATTGAGAGGATGACTGTTTCTGCCAAATATGGTGACTGGTTTATGCTTTCGTTGCTCAAAGACAACGTTAAAGCTCACCACTTCAATGATGTCGTTCAAGCGCTTTCACCCGAGCTCTTGCCCACCGACAAAAATAAACCAATCGACGAGGAGAAGCTAATTTCTTAGTGCCGTTCCATGACTTCGAAGGAAACAACTCTGTCCTTGCGAGCACTTGACACGGATATTCATGCATGTTTGTTTATAGTATACGATACCGAGTGAAATATATTTATTTAAATTTTCAATAAAGTGCCTGAGTTTCGTCAAGCAAGTGCAAATATCTTTCGCCGAAATTGCGAGCATAATGCGAAAGATTAGAGGAAGTGATTGAACTCCTTCAATGGACTTCTCCTCTCCCAGGTTATCGATTACGGGCAGGAGTTTTCCGCTGAGAAAGAATGAGATAAGGGAGCCGCTGGAAGATAGGAGTTTTGAAGCGCTGTAGGCAGGCGGCAAAATGTGCGGCAACGATAATAAATTAACCGAACGGTGGTAGGCAGATTGTTTTGGGCGTAGCTCGACTAAGCTCAAAAGGAACGCTCGGACGACGTTTACGTGAGGGGCCTCTTCTACGTAGACTCGAACACAGAAGTCTGATGCCGCACAATTTGCCGAGCAGAAGATATCTAATGCCAAATTTGGCTCCGACGCATGCTGCGAATACTGAGGTTTCTTCTGAGAATCGAAGACTGTTCCGTTTTTTGAGTATACTTCCGACGATTCAATCGAATCTTCAATGAACCACGATTACGGCTCATTCACAAACGATCCCAGACAGAAGCGATCGAGCTGTGTTCATCGGAGACGGATATCGGGACTCTCCATAGAAATGATGAACGATCGGTTCAACTTATAACCAGAGCCTGGAAGTTTGGGCATTATTCATTAATAATCATCTCCCCATCAATTCATGGAATAGTTGATCGGAGGTCGACCACATCGATGATTTCCGCCCAATCACGGCCTGGGCTGGAACACTCAAGCATCAAATACTCATGCATCCATCAATTCATATTGACAGATGGAGGGTCAAGAATGATTAATGTCTAAACCTCCAGGCTCTGCTTATAACCGATATCAGAAATGTACGATGAAAGTCATCGGAGAATTTTCGCATCCGATTCTGCCTGCTCACATAAAAACTCGGCGGTCCCCCTCATCGGATATTCCGAGTACGAAAATTTCGTCATCCGATGAGAGCAGTCTGAAGTGATGGCGAAAACAAGAAGGAGGCGGCTAAGGTCGTCATCAGAAGAGAGAATCATCACGTGGATCACGAGTCCAATCGCAAGCTATTGCGTGGCCTGTGGATACTAGGAAGATTCACACTGGTTCTCAGATGAGGAATATTCGTTGGTTCTACAGATTTATTGGAGCAAGCCAAAGGCCTATTTGTCAGGGTATTTATCCACGATGTCGACTTCTGATTGTGAAAATGATGAGATCCCGAGTCGGACCATTGTGACATCAGACATCACATACTAACTGTCACTTCAATTGTTGAGGCCTCGAATGAGTGTCATCATCGGTGCCGTTGACGGAACTCGCACCATTGACTTTCCCATTAGGCATACACTATGTCGTGACCTCAGCTAGACTTGTTCCGACAGAAGTTCTTGATGCAATCACTCAACGGTCGCAATTAGAACAGAACTACTTCTGGGACAACGGCTGCGACGATTCGAGTTCAGGCCCGCACTCGATCCGGAGTACTGCTCTATTGGGTCTAGAGTCTCGGAATTCCCTCTCTGGTTCTGAGCATGAGCACTAAAACATACGAAAGAACTCGAGAGCAAGCGTTCACTCGACAGATCATCTTCAACGATCAAAGATGAGCGAGTCCCGGTCAGTTCGTAGCGAGACTTCCATATGGCCTCGAACCCCGCCCAACTTTGTAGGTCGGCTCTGATCCCCGTGAGTCGTGTTGGCAAGTTGCAACGCCGGACGGCCATTGCCCGCTGCGTGGCTCACACAGACACATATTCGGGCGAACGACCAAAACGCTCGACGGACGGTTGCCGGTCAAACCACCGACCGACCGACCGACCGACCAACTGAATCGCTGGCTCCGAACAGGCGGCTTGAAGTTGAAGTTACCGCAGCGACAACTGCGACTTGTCCGACTTTGGAACGACGGACCTGAGGCGGTCTTCCCGAACCAGCACTGTCGGTCGCAAAAATTATTTTCATGTGGGAAATAATCGTATTTCAGTCGTGTTCTGACTTCGAATTTGCATCGGAATTCGTGCACCATTATACAGCGGCATCGGGGCTACTTTTCGTTTTGATTCGCTCCTTTTCCTCAGATGTCAAGTGACAGAAAACTCAAATTTTTTGAGTGAAAAAATTCCTTCTCTACGCCCGCAGGTCTCCGCTGCGGCTCGACTTGAGATGAGGGACAGCCGTGCTGGTTTTGACTTTCAGATCACTCTCTCGTGTCGGCTGCAGAGTGCGTTTCTACTTTTCGCTTTCGATCGGTTCCGGCTCCCGTACCGTCATCCAACTCGGCAAATCAGACGTATGCGCTTCTGGGTGGGGACGGAAAAGAGTTACGCGAAAGTGGACATCCCTGAGTTTCTCGGTGAAGTCGCGGACCTCTTCTGTTATCCAATCCTCAGTCGGAGGATCGATTCGTTCCATGGAGCGTTGGTTATGAGGGAATTCGTGTCAAGAAGCTCAGGTTCCGCGCTCGAACGAGAGCGATGCCGCGTCGAGAAGATAAAGAGCCAGGAGAAGATGCACGCTCGCCGACGCCGTGAAATAAAGCAGTCTTGATTCGCTGCCGTCGGATGGCGCCACGATGAGCCGAAGTGACTGTTGCTTTATATCGCGGCCCTTTCCTGTTTGTGCTATGGCCCTCGTTCAACATGGCGCGTCGGGCCCGCTCAGATCCGGCGGCGACGAACGGCCCCATCAGTGCTGCCTCTCTGCGACGCCGTGCTGTGTTATGCAGTTCCGGACTGAATAGATTCTGCGCCACTTCTAGCAGGCCTGCGAGCTCCTCATCGCAGTCCGGAGGGGAACAAGAAGCCATCCCGAAAGTGTTTCTGTGCCCGAACGAAAGGAAAAACCCAAAAACATCATTCTGGTGGTGAAAGTTTGCTCGAAACAGCAGTCAGTGAGTGACCTGATCCACTGCCAGTATGTTCAACCTGCTCGCCGGCCCGCTGGGGCGAGTGGTGAAAATCCACAGTATCGTCATAGATAACCAGATCTTCAGATTGCATTACAATGCAACGACGTTGCTCCTGGTGTTCTTCAGTATCCTGGTTACGTCGACGCAGTACTTCGGAGACCCCATCAACTGCGTGCAGCACGACTCGATCCCCAACAACGTCCTAAAAACCTTCTGTTGGCTGCACGGAACATTCAACTTGCCAGAGGCCTACAACAAGACGGTCGGACCGAAAGGGGTTCCGTACAGCGGTATTGACAAGTATACTCCAGGAGAAAAGAGGACCTATTTCCTGTACTATCAATGGGTGTGCTTTGTTCTGTTCCTCCAGGCAGTTACCTTCTACGCGCCACATTGGATCTGGAAACTCTACGAGGGAGGACTCGTACGAAAACTCGTTCAAGATCTTGACTGTCCCGTCAAGGATCGAACTGAAGTTTGCGGGAAAGCGGCGGTAGTGGCGAAGTACATAAGCACCCATCTAGGGTTGCATGGCTGCTACTTCTACGCCTACATCTTCGCCGAAGCTATGAACTTTGTGAACGTCATCGCTCAAATTCTCCTCACCGATCATTTCCTCGGCAACATGTTCACAACATTCGGTACCGATGTGCTCAAGCACAGCGAAATGAATCCCGAAGTCAGAAACGACCCCATGTCCCGAATTTTCCCCCGACTGACAAAATGCACGTTTCACATGTTCGGAACATCCGGTGACGTGCAGAAATACGACGCCCTCTGCATCCTCGCTCAGAACATCATCAACGAAAAGATCTACATCTTCCTCTGGTTCTGGTGGGTGGTTCTGGCCCTAGGAACGGGCATCGCCGTCGGCTATCGTCTGGCTACGATCATGATGCCGCGACTTCGTCACATCCTGCTGAAGAACCGGGCTAGGATCACCGACCGGCGCACCGTTGACACTGTCATGCGCCGTCTGCGCGCCGCCGACTGGTTCGTGGTGTACCAGTTGTCGAAGAACATGCACCCGGTGCATTTCCGCATTTTCCTCCAGGAACTTTCGCAAGAATTCTCAACGACCGACGGATCTCGACTCCTGACCAAGGAGAACGAATCGAACACGACGAGCGTCTGACTTGCCCCAAGTCTGTCGTGATCGCAGAGAGTTCGCAATATTTTCTGGGGACCGATATTCACACATAATCACTGCGAAACGAGGTAGATAACGGCATCGAACTAGGAAATTTACTGTAACGTGAGGGAGCAACCGAGATCCATGCATTTTCTAACAGAGAATTCGGCGACGATACCTCAAGCGGCAGCCTTTGGCTTCGAGGAGCCTCACGAGTCGATACAGTGCTCTGCCAGATGGATGGCCGACCGGTCGGTCAATGTGTGCTGCACAGATGATCTGATAAACCTTGTGCGTGCGTGCGTGCTTGTATAAGTGTGTGAAAGTGTACAAATGATCAATTACTGATCGAATGAAGAGACCTGATGATTACCGTGTAGACAACAAATTATTCGATATCGAATTGAACCGAAAAAACAGGAAAGAAAAAAAAAAGAATCGAACGAATGAACGAACGAACGAACGAACACATTTACTCCAATGTTGGCCACAACGCGGGCTCTCAAACCCGACAGTCTTTCAAGCCACTCGAGACCATGAATCTCACTCAATCGTAAATGCAATTTTGGCAACTTGTCGCATGTTTTTCGAAAATGAAGCGATGGATGGGCGCTGTGTTGCTTGTGACGCGCACGAAATTCAGTGGACGCGCCGTCGTAGCGGGGAGGACGGATTTATGAATGGATCGATGAATGAAAACGCATCTGACAAGACGGTTGAAGATAATATATAGTTGGAGGAGCAACGATTTTATTTGATCGGATTGAGGCAAATAAAAAATATTTTGGTAGAAATCTCGCTTCGCTCACTCTCCTTGAGGACGCTTGATACAAGTCATCGAGTTGGATAACAATGGCTAAACCTAACTCTTCATCAATTATAATTGCTGAACTTTGAACTGAGGATTGCAGCTACGCGTCATTGTTATAGCGAATCGGCGATTACAAAACGTTTTAGTGAGTTTTAGCAGCTGCAAAGAAAGGCAACCTTTCGCCGAATGGAAAAACACTTGGAAGAATTTTTTTCCGTATCGTTGCCCGCGGCACCATGCTATTCAGAAGTTCAGAGACAAACATTACGTCATGTCTCCCTGATGCAATGAAGTAAAAACTTGAGCGTCCGACAACTTATGCCGAATCAACTACCGACAGATTTGAATTCATCTAGCCCTTATCGTAAGGGATGTTCATTCCTCTGGCCGAGCGTCTGGTAAGCAGAAAGGCTCGCTGGGCTCGTAAGACCCCTATACCGATCGGCAATCAACCGTAACACGCTCTGGTCTGGTCTCTAGCACATACGTTCGGAGTCACGATTTCAGTTCTATGAAGCTCGAATCGTGTCTCGAACCAAATACTCCCGGGAATATTCTGCTCGACCGTCAAAGCAAGAAAAGTAAGCGTCCGCATCCGAAATATTCGAGAGTGGTAACTCGAAAAGCGAGCGCCTTCTTTGAGACGAATATAAGGGACTCTCCTGAGAATGAATTGATAGCATTTATTCTTCGTAACCGATGTCGGCTGTCGGTGTCGACATCGATCAAATTGTTTTCCACACAACGAGGGAGAACATTTCTGTTTTGAAAGTTGAAACCGGTGACAACCACTGTCTCAAAGACCGTTTCATCTTCGCGAGGGCATCAAAAGCGATTCGTTCCCTTCTACAAATGGCTGTGGTGGATGGAGGAGGCCTCCTTTACTGAGCAGAAACGTGAAACAGTTGCTGTGTCATCTGATTAAAAGCCCGAGATTAAAACTCGTATCCATCACAGCTTGCAACCCTTTCGCTGATATTTGCGCATCATGATATAATTGTCCTTCACGTTTCTTTTGACATATTCGTTCTGTGAGAGGTGTCCACGAGGTCGACGAGATTCCTGAAGACATCACAACGATCCCAACGACGCGAGAGGCGAGACTGGAATTCGGAGATTCTCATTTGGCCGCAAACATTGAATCCGTAAAGAAAGGAAGTGAAACTGAAAGTCCAGCAGGAATACTCGACTGCCATCTGGCAAGAGTTCTTTAAGATTTTTTTCTGTCTCCGCAAAAACAAGTACGCACACTAGAATTGCTGAATAATGATACCCTGTTCGGAGTCTTGAGAGAAGCCGTTTTTCCTTCGAATAATGATTATCGGTTACCATAAATCATCCTTTGAGAATCTCGTACTTCTTACGACATCTCATCGCAGCTGCTCCGATGGCCCCGTGTCATCTTCGAACTAATTGGAAAGTATGGACATTCGGTTGAGTTACTGTCGTGGTTGAAACAGGTGGGGCAAACGAAGTGCAGATGCAGCGTTGGACGCTGGTATCTAAAGTAAGCTTCAAGAAGGAATCAACGTCCTTCTCTATCTCTAAATCCAACAGCAGGAGCGACTTCCTCCGACAAGAGAGTTATAGAAGCTGACCATGTCAGTTTACATCTGCCCGCACCACATGCCGTCACGCCTAAACTATTCCACATGTGATGAGTTGAGGATGAGCCCCTCACGTATTTTCACATTTTCTTCTCTGCGATCGACGGCTTCTATGTCAACCATCGGAACACGAATCCTACTTTCAATAAATTTTCAGTCGATGTCGATTCGGCATAACGTCTGTAATGGGATGGTGAATTCAAGGAAACTCCGAAGTTGATTCTCGGGCTCCTCGACAACGTTGAGGAGTCGGATCTCTTGTCTCATGCATCGAGATTCCGAATATTTAGTTGCGCCCACTGCTTCCACTGGTTGGGTCTCCAGCCTGCGTTTCACGCCGAGCAAAACGAAAAAAGGAAAGAATGAATGAATGGGGAACGGTTGTGGCGTGCCTCTGGATCGCAATGGGTGGTTCTGCATTGCTGGGGCCAAGCAGAGATCCAACTTGGTTCACCTCCGGTCAATGACCAAAGCTTCTGTCTGATGGAAACGGGACGCCTTCGAATTCTGTTGAAATAAATTTTCGTTCAACCCTACGGCGCGGCGTTGCCTTAGAGGAGAACCAGAAACGAAGAACGGCTGGCGGTAGGGGGCTCTAAATCCTATCTTGAAGATTTCAATAATCTCCTCAGATGATCTTTGATTTATAGTGGCCGTCCCGTACATCTTCTGTTGGCTCAGCTGAGCTCTTGATTACGCTGCATTTTTTCCTTTCGTCGTCCCGGACTGCCTCCTTGAGCGATCCCGTTTCCTGTGACGGTCTCCATCCTGCAGCTTTCTGCATCTTACAAACAGCGATCCGCTAAGGATTGCAGGCTGTGTGCTTCAAGGTTCCAAAGCAGCATGGATGACGATCAAGAACCGATGAAAGTTTAGCTAGTTTCCTGTCTCGGATTTTCTCGGTTTTTGGCACTGGTTTTGGCCAATCTCCGCTTGACGTAGCTTCCCTCAAGTCTTTTCCGCTCGGGTGATGAGCTCAAACCAATAGGAAAGTCTTGACCGCGAAAATTCCAATCAATCAGTTAACTAATTGATTCGGCTGAGGTCACATCGACCCGGTGATTGGACTCGAGTATGGGTGCAGGATGAAAACGGGAGTGAAACGAATAGCTTCTGGTTAGAAAGCTAACGCTCGGAATCGTATTACTGCAATCCATCCGTTGGCGATCTCGATGTCGACGAGATTGGACAGTGTGAATAAACATGTTTGGGAAGCCGGACGAATCCGATTCGACATATTCTGGGAAGATTTTTCGTTTTTTTTTGTCTTCTTTCATTCAAGTTCTCGACTCCTCTCGAGTGAGTCATGCTGCAATACTTTTTTGGCAGAACCGAGATCATGATTTGATTCAATTTCTGTTATTTTCTCTTTCGAATTCGTATCATACAAAGACGAATCCGTCCGTTGGCTGCGACAAAATCCGATCGCTTGAAGCCGTAGGGCAGCTGCGGCCATGGTGCTGAAGGGATGGAGCGCGAACTAGAACCAGCCTTATGAAGTCAGGCTGTAATCGCGGCGACCCATTTTTCCAAGGTCACTTGAAATCTATCGATGTCTCGATCGATGAAAGAAAAGATCGAAGAAAGTCGTTCGATGAAAACAGCTGAACGACCCACTGTCTTCGTCAACGTTCCCTTCGACGCAGAGCGCCAAGGAAGCTATGATCAAAACCCAAGAATTCCATTGACAATTAGACTAAATGAAGACAACTGCAATTTCTATTGGCGTTTTCGTGACAACAACGCAACGCCAGCGTGATCTCGATCCCGAACTGTATCTAGTGGTAATGTAAGAACAAGCGAAGCGAGCCCGTGTGGACTGTCTTCCGCTATCAATAGTTCACGCCTAGCCTGGCAGCAGTTCAGAGTACAAGGCCACTCTCCCAACGCCCGTGCTACATGAGAGCTGGCCGAACGGGCCGTCTATTCTCTAGGGAAACATCAAACTATTGTTCCAAGAGTTTTTCGCACTTGCAACGCATCGCGGAGACGATTACTGCCCGACGGCGGCGCGGAGATCTAAAATACTGAATGACGCTTTTGTCAACGACAGTTTTTACTCCGGTTCAGATTTCTGTCCAAACCGTTGCGTGAAGCACCACTTCAACTTCCGGAAAACGCGAAGCGATTCACAAGTCCCCGGGAACGTACGGGGACGTGAAGTGTTCAGCGCATGCTAAGGCAATTGACTTCGCTGACCCTCCGCCGACACGATGGCAGTCAGCTAAGTGGTCAACCCGACCACCGGATCCACGGCGGGTCCGTCGGCAGAGACTTTGAATGATGTGACCGCCATGTGGACGTCGATGGCCTTTCGTTTGGTGGGATTTACTGCGGAACCATTGGGCTCTCCGAAACAATTGTAAAGAAAAAAAAAGAGACCAAAACCATAAGACCTCAGCCTTCTCGGCGGCCGATGGGCGTGAACAAGCTCAAATTGCCCTCTATAAACATTTCCGATTTTTGTCACACTTTTTGAAACGTTCGGTATCTTATCTCTCCCATCTCGATTGTAACAGAACTACAGCGCGGCAACTTGTTCAACAATTGGCTCGCTTTCGTCTGTGGCCCTTCTCCGGTCATCTGTCATCGTTTTAGTTGTCATCGTCGATGTCGTGGCAGCGGTACACCGCGGAATTCAGGCTATCGTTCCGATATCGAAGCGTCGAGGTTCCAAACGAGTAAATAATCGTTATCAGCAGCAAGTCGTTCATGACAATAGATTCATTGTAGTCTTTTAAGGGCAGCGATCATCACAGATCGCGCGGTCGACGGACGCATTCAAATCGAAAACTTCAAGGTTTCTCAAGCATAAAAACAGACATCAGAGTGTTTGATTAATGCTCGGGATCTCTTCGGAAGTCAGTCTACCACAGACGTCCGACAGTAAAGTCGTGGGTGCCTCTGCGGCCTCCGACTAGGGCGATTCGGAGAGACCGGCGAGCAGTAGACTGAATGGATAGTTATGGACCACCAAACCATGCAGCGAATGTTTGCGTAGATCCCACTTACTCTATTCGGACGGCCCTGCCGAATGCTCGTCTCGGCGGGCTCGAAAACCCGCGTGCTCCGTGCTTTTTCATTGATTTCGGGCACCAATGTCGAGAGACTCTCTTTGTCGAGAGATTTCTTGACCTCCCGGATGACCTTTCTTCGCGCGAAGTGACCTTGGTCGAGACGATGGGATCGAGAGCGATCCGTCCGGAACACTTAGTTGTTGCTGTCAGATTGAAGCTCCAATGTGTGCTTCACAAACTGGCGCCAAGGCCGCAGTCCATTCGCCGCTTTCGAGTTGTTTAACAATAATTCATTGCTTTCACCAGCCGTCATCAATTGTTGTTGTCATACCGAGATTGACATCAACGATCAGAGATTCTGTCATTCTGTTTTGTTTACCGCAAGCGGTTGGTGCTTTCGATTCTTCCACGGCTCTCCTCGTTCTCGCCGCAAGTGGACGACGACGCGGCGTTGTCTGATTTCGTTCATTTGTAGGCGTCACGTCGAACTTCGTTTTGCAGACTCTCTGGATTCGTGATGAAAGGGTCTTATGGTCAGTAATTGTTGAGTCATTGACAGCTTTTTCGCGCGTTATTTGCGGTTGACAGAGGGAAACCTTCATATACGTCGAACTAAATGTCACGAGGCTGTATCAGGGTTCTTCTCCTTCGTCCCGGGCAACTCTGTCAGGCATCTGACATAGATACTTCGTACCTCTAGTCGAGCAATCAGTGTGACCTCTATGATTTTCCACATTGTCGTCCGTCCGCCTTATTGTTCAAAACACGGTGTCAATTTGTTCCCGAAAATGTTGTGATGTTCAATCGAAATCGCCAACAGCCGAACTCGTGCCCCGTACATGAAAGGGTGAAGCAGTTCCGTCACGGCGGGACTTAGTTCGGCTTTCGTATGGAAATATGCTTCCGATGTAGAAGCCCGGTCCGTGGCGCTTGGCCATCGTTATCAAGTCGAGCTAGCCGGGCAGACGCTTGGTTGACATGCCACCTGGAAGTGGCACTAGGAAGTGATGATGATACTATCCGCTCCTTTGATCGACGTGAGTGAAAGCAGAAATTATGTTCGGACCACTACAGCCTACTATTGGCAGTTTGATACAAATCCTCGTCGACAAGTACAAACAGGAAGCTGAAGCAACAGGAGCGCCGTTTTCGTCGGCAATTCGGAATAGATTAGACTCGAGCAGCCGCAAACTTTCTCCACTATAGCTTCGTTTGCTTACGTCCCAGATCAAGGCACCTGGTGCGGTTACCGCCGCGTTTGTGTTTGCGGTGGTGGCCGTCGTCTCAGTGATGTTGTCACGCGAATGAGACCGATAGCTTACAGTTCAGACGGCCGAAATATCGAGACTAACCACGCTTTCCCGATCCATAAGGCGTTTGGATTGAGACAATCTCATCAGAGAACTGAGCATCGTGGTGGAAAGTTCATTCGAAAGGGTGGAAAGTGCTTGGTGGTCGCGGATTGAATCAAAAAGAGAGAAAATCCGACGATGCAGCAGAACGCGCTGCTTCGCATCTGACAGAGGGATCCTTCTGCTGTGACAAAATATTGGAGTGTGAATATAGCGAGTGTGTGACAGTGACGTTGTGTGGTTGCGTACCCGGCGCACTCGGTTCCGTCGACGCAATGAGACCAAGGTGAACTCCAATTGAGTCTCAAGGACCTCACGAGCGATCGCTCTAAAGCGATAACCGCCGCTCTTCGAGAACATTAACGAGTACGCACTACCATCCTGTCGCTTGAGAAAAATAGCCGGACGAGAAAAAACAGTCACAACATGTGGAAAACCGATGTGCGTTGTTGACGCTGCTGCTGCTGCGTGGAAATCATCGGCTCGGGAGCATATAGCGCTACCTTATACAGGCATTCAATCGAAAGCAAAGAAATCCACTCGGCGGTGATTTCCTCCATTTCACTGACAGCGGAAAAAGTTTGAGTCGATTGACGCGTTGCCTCCACGCGTTCCAAACGACCGGATCGTCCGAAGCGACCCCACTTGATAACGCGTCAACACATCATCCCGGAGTCATCATTAGAAGATTCCAAACGATTCGCTCGATATGGCGGCTTTTCAATTGAGCAACGGGTCCACTCGACCGCTGTGATGACTTTCCAGTTTAGGGTTTCGGATATTTTGATGGTTAATGAAGTTTTTCATACTTCCGCTCTAAAACTAGGAGAAAAGCTCTTGCCGGTACCCCTCTTGGTCGTTTCAGCCATCCATATCATCTGCTGATATGGATTGGAAGCTCGCATCGATTCCCTCGTTCGCTTTTTATCCGACGCTTCGTGAAACTCTTCTTCAGGAGCATCATAGAGAGGCGAAGATTCCTTCGCCGCACTGAGCCTCGATAAAATTTCAAGAGCTCTGAAGTGAGAGACTAAATACGCCGTCAATCTAACCAAAGTCGTTCCGAAGTCGAATGCCATTCCTTCGACTCCGGTTTCTGGTCTGGCAGTCGATAACACTTAACCTCTAACGTTTTCTATCGGTCGTGTCCCGTTCCTTGTTATTTTTCACTTGGCGAGAGTTCGCGGAATGCCGATTAACTTTCAAAATAGCCGTTCTGGGTGTCTGTTAGGCCTAGAATAGCTCACTCGGTTGACAACTAGAATGAATTTTACACGATCTGGGAACTGGCAACCACGCTCGTTGTATGTGAGCATCTCCGGCAGAGAATCGTCGAAGTCAAGCGAAGATGAATGGAAACGGGTCACAGCGAGCCGCGGTTGAAGAAAGACGGAAAGTTACTTATTTCGCTCGGTCCGAAGCGGGCGGGCGGGCGGCTGCTTGTTCGTCGATGCTGCGCTGGCACGGCTTTCAAACACGAAAATAGCTTCACGAAAGAAAAAACTCAGCATGCCTCCACACAGATGATCAATGTTCTAGACGTGCGATACGTCGCTTCCCCCGTGAAGTTTAACTGTGAAGCCTGAATTATTAAGCTCCGGACGAACTAATTACCTTTCACGTTCTTTAGACTGTTCAATGTCATAAAATTATACGCTACTAGCCGTCTCCATCACGATTCGAGAACTTCGGACCTTGAGTCACCGACCAAAACAAAACTGGAATCGAACCGTCCAAAAAAAAAACGCTGAGATGAGCTCTGTTTTTGTTGTGTTTTGGCACCGAAAATGTTTTTCTCCTTCTGATAGGTCCGGTCAATGAGGTAATGACGCCTTCCGCGATGAGCTCGTCGTCGCCATCGTCGTCGCCAGTGATTTCCTTTATCAACTGATCCGTCTCGCAGCCAGAAATCCGTTTGGAATGCAAAGAAATAGCTGTATAGTATGATCGGTGGTCGAAGCAGTTTAGCGGCATCGTTTCCCACGACGCCCGGCAGCTTCCACAGCGCTCAGTGTTCTGGTGGAGATTCCGGTAAAGACCTCGGGGTCATCCGGCGCCGTCATCGAATCACTTGGGGTTATTCGTTTTCTGAAGACAGTTGTTCGTGATTCAGATCTTCGGTGCAAGGTCTTCTCATCGAGAAGCTCCGTCGTCTCCAGACATCCCGTGTTTTGATGTTGTCGTCGCAGTCCACCGACGGGATCCTAACTGTGACGTCTCGTTGTTCCACAAAGGAGCCGGTCGCCCGACTCGTGGAAGAATGCTGGCTGCTGTTCCGGATTGTTGTTGTCTCAAAGTTTTCATTATTACATATTCTGAATGCTGCGGCTAACTCGTCCGTTACCGAGCGTTGGCTTCGTTGTGTCTACGTGCCTTGTTGTATTGGGGTCATTTTTCAAACTGCAAGCGTTGGATGGAGATAGCAGAGCAGCTTGAATCGCCCGCGTGTTCGTTGGCCGATGCTCCGCAGTCAGTCGCTGGTCAGTGTTCTTTTTCTCCGGCTTGCTCTTTTCTCCCGTCCCATCCTCCTTCACGCTGTCAAGCCGAGCAACAGCGAAGTCGCTGCCGCCGCCGTCGCCGCCATTTAGGGAGGAGGGCTGCGACACAACGTTGGCATTGTTCTTCACGAAGTCGCAAGGAGTCTTCGATTAGGGAGTCCCTGTTCAGTGCTTGCTCGTCGAACGTTCCGCGGCCGACTATTCAGAGCGAATGGATCTGCTGCAGTTTATTTTGCTTCTGTAGCGGAGGCCGCAACCAGTTCGCTTTCGTGATGGCTCTGTTGGCCATTGAGCGATGGCCGGGATATCACTCGGATCGATTCCACTTGCTTGAACAAGTCATCGGATACTTTGAAAATAAATTACCCACAATCTTTCGGCGAAACGTTAGCGTGTCGCTTGAATTTTCCCGAGCTTCCGCGAAAGAGTTCCAAAGCATGGCTTCGGACCCTCGCGACGGCGTCTGGTCAGAGAAATTTCCATTTTTTCTTGCCGAGATATATCCAAATAAACAGAGCTTTCACGACTCGCTGTCCTGCCGGTTTTTGCTGCCGGTGGCCCTCGACGCCAGTTGCCGTGTGGCTCGTAATCTTTCATTACCTGTCGTTTGACTCCTGGTCGATCGTTCGGCAAAGAGATCATCTCGCTGTGTATGTGTGCACTGGACTCGATTAACGAATCAAAGAAGAGCGACAAACACGGCGAGCAGTTGAAAAACGTTTTTGGTATCGGCTACGGAAACGAGAGAATCGACCCCTGCGAAGAGCTCGGCGCGAATCAAAACATGACTGACCGTTGTGTGTTTTGTTTGGGGGCCCTTGAAGATTTTTTCGAAAATTTCCGTGAAACACGGGTTTCGATTCTAATGAGAAGCCACCCCGGAGGTCCGCCGGGTTTTGTTCACGAACGTTCGTTCGCACGTTAACACTCCAATCAACGATAACAGGGGGAAGGAAGAAAATTTAAGATCCTTCAACATTCATTCTGAGAAAACATCTGGATGGAGCCGAATAACTTCTGTGAACTCCAGATCGCGTCCGTCGGCAGCGGACAACCCGATGTTCGGAGAGCGAGATAGGGCCCTGTTTGGAGAAATCTTGTGAGAATTAAAAAATATCAACAGATCCACTACCCTGCAGTGGTCCATTTTTTGGCGCCCGACAAGAAGTAAGTGGGCGTCGACCGAGTGGCCATGACTGTTGCAGCGTCGAGCGTCCGAACTGTGAACAAATAATGAAACCAGAGAAAACCCGAATACAAAAGACGAATTGTCCGTCAGTTTGGCGTCAAGAGCCAAGTCTTTCGAGCGCAAGCCGAGTTTAATAGAACGCCGCTGTGATTACGCGATGCAATGCTGGAAACAGCGGACTGAGAACTCATTTTGGCCACCACGAGGACTGAAGTCTGACGAGAATCTCTGCTGTAACCACCGTGGAACCTCGGTGGCGCTCAGGCAATAAACTGCGCCAGATCGCGAAGATCGGAGCCGAATACCGAAGCAGAAGATGTAGAGCGGTTATTTATTCTTTTGGGATCAGAACGCCGCACTTTGTCATTCCAATGTCTGAAATATGTGTCCATTGTTTCCTGTCGGTGCAGATTTGCCCGTCGCTGCGGTATGTTTGGGTGTGTTCCAAGTCGGCGGATTTCGTCGAATGCCTCAACTGACGCTGCATGATGACTCGTTGGGAAAAGCACATTGACATTAGTTACTCGGATTATTTTTCCGGAAGCTCTCCCCTAGCCAGTGTCAAGTTTTCGATATCGCGTGGAATTCCATCCGGCATGAGTAAGTTTTCTTCGAGGGAGTCCGCGTGGAATTCATGAGCACGCTCTTTGTCGATGACGTCATCTAATTTTGAGAGCTTCCAGAAAAAGTGATGCCGATCAACGTCGAGGACTTTCGTTCTCGGAAAGACGTGGAGCCAGTTCACCTGTCCAGAATTTTTCTCCCACAGAAAGAGGTTTGCTTGCCTGGATCGCTGGACGGGGCAGAGTTGTATTAAAGTAGTGTTACTTTTAATACCTCAGACAAGGGTACGCGTTATATGTATATCTTCCGGCTTTTGTATGCAAATTCAAAGTTGACTGACCGACGAAGCGTACAGCTGAAGACAATCTGCAGATGCAAACACAACCGGCGAACTCGGCTCCCGAAGGAGCTCGCTGCTGTTTCAGACAGGCCTTCATGACTGCTGCTGTTTGGGATTCGCGTCACGCTATGACGTCACCTGGTGAGCTATCGCGTGACTCGGAGCGAAGATCGGGTTCATACTTCATGTTCACACCTTAGGATTCACGCTGGGCTGGGTTGAAGGACAAAAGAATGTCATGCCACGATTGGAAAGCTGGCAGATGGAAAGCTCGGAAGTCTATTATTGGCGGTGATCCGAGGCCGTCGCAAAACATTTTTGACACCTTCCTTGACGGGTGAGCCGAGGAATGAATAACCGAGTTCCGAAGGCCAAATACGCGAGTACGAGATCCCGTCTCCAAACAGAACAAGTTGAGCATCATCTTTCCGAAGTTGGCGTGGTGCCACCGGAAGCGTACTCGTCTGCGCGTGACGGAGTTTACTTGCTTATAGACACACAGAAGCGGAGATCCAACCATTCATGGCTTGACTCTGGGCCCGTGGCTCCCGAAGCGTTGGTCAGAATGGAGGAATTTCACCTCTGGTTCATCGAATCTCCCTGAAAACGTTTGTCACAGTTTCTCGGTAAGCGTTGTTCCACACGGAATTCACATGTGACAACGAGAACGGAATTTCCAGTACCCGGAGAGAACAACTTCTTCCATGGAAATACGTTCGGTGACGGAGTTCGATATTCTGTCGATTCCTGCCGACTCGGCTCCTTACCGAATCTAAAACACATCAGATCATACGAAGGATCTTATCAAGTCTGTGGGAACTGTCTTTCAGAATTTCTTACTAGGCCAACAGCGTACACCGACCGAAAGCACGGCACAGCCCGACGAATTTTTATATCACCATTAAACACGTATGAGGGAGGGTCTCCGCCCCGAAATGTCCTTGAACAGCTCCTGCTAGCCTTCGTTTTTTTATTCTGGAATTTGGTTTTCTTTCCGTGCACGTGAGCCGACGTCCCCGCTGTTGGCTATCGCCTGTCCGACCAGTTCGGAACGCGCGCTGTACGGATTTTCTCGCCGAGATCATCGGAAGCGGGATTACAAAAGCAAACATCGGGGACTCGTGTGGGACGCGGAATCCGATCAGGTTATCGAGTTCCCGATAGAGAATACAAATGAGAGAGATTCTCGTTCAATAAAATAAACACGAACTCTTCGATCGAATCGAACTTGTAACCGGGAACCTTGATAATGAGCCGACCGATTCTCTGGAATTCCGTGAATCCAATATCCATCGTTTAACAAAGCTCAGTCTCTACTCCGACGCGTTGGGATGGTACAGCTCATCGCTCACTCGGTTTGTTTGATGAAAAAGACGGAAAATTCTCAGTCAAAATGGCTCTGCTGTGCTCTACAGGAACGGAAAAAGGCACAACCTCGCGAGCTCGGTGACAAAAACGGCCTCGCGAAGTTTGACTAATTCGTCACACTGTACACAATGAAGCATACAGCCCCGACTCCTTATATCGCAATGCTAAACGAGCTGTCAGTCGATGGAACGGAACGAAAAACATTTGGGAAGGAGATTTTCGTCCCACAGTGAGATGTCAACATAAGTCTTCGCTCAGCGGCGCCATTCGGAATCGGCTTTGTCAGAAGATGAACGAAACCTTTCTACGCTTTTCTGAGTACGCGATAGATGATTTCATTGAGTGATCGATCGATCGATCCTCTGTGAAAGCGTAGAGGTCTTGAAGTAGAGGTACGCAGCAATTCTTCCGGGGAGGAGATCAGACGCTGTCCATCGGCTTCACGATTGTGAAGCAAGTTTCAGAGTCCAACGAATGAGACACTGAGCTCATCAAGTCAGGACGAGCGAATCGGTCGAAGGGCAATCGTGAGCTTTATTTGGCACCTCGTCGCAACACAATGCTCATTGTAGAGTGGGATGCGCGCTGGAAAGGTCTGACCTTCTGGTCGGACAGATCATTCTCTTCTCTTCCCGGTTCACATGACAGGATCACATGCTGATGATAACCAAGTGAGCTTGCCAACGAAAAAAAGAGCTGTCAATGCGTTTCAGAGGGGACGGCGTTGCTGGTAATGCCTTCGACGCTGCTGCTGATTTCGGTGCTGGTGTTTAAAGAGGGTTTGCTATGAAAAGTCATAAAACATGGCACACGCGCGGCCGACGTGGAGCAAAATATTTATTTCGGCTGGGGTCCGCTTCTTGCAAAAAGCGTATTCTCACTTCAGGAAACATCCGAGTTCTCTGAGAATATTCTTAGGGTTTTTCTCTGTTTTTTTTTCCAAGCTCCTTTTCCCTTCGAAAAAGTTCCCCTCGGAAAACCCCGAAAATTGAGAACACCTCCGCCTATGGGCGCAATGGGGTGTGACGAACGGCTTGCAGCTCGGACCTTCGGAGACCCGACAGAAGTTGCGGAGCCTGGGCGGAACAAAATGAATTTTCACTCATCAGACCAAATAGACTCCATGACGCGCGGGAAATTCGACGTCGAGGAAGCGTTCTTTACACCTCGATCAGCGAACGTCGGAATGGAAATAGAACAACTGTCAACGTTTTGAACAACAAGCGTGTACTCATGACCAGCACGGACTCTTCTAGAGAAGAGATTGACATCCTACACCCGTGGACTTTCCATGATGCAGCTGTTGAGGCAGCAATGCTAATCATCGCTGCTATCGGAGAAACGGAATAGCGGGAGGAAGCGATACGGTTCGCTTTTCCTGCTCGTCGTCATCGTCTTCAACGTTTCAATGAGACGTCTGCGGCATGAAATCCAATTATCTCACGTCATCAAGGTCGAATGTCGTCATCCAGTGATTTTGATTAGGTAGAAGTGACATATTATCGTCAAATCGCATTTATCACTCGAAAACATCCGAGGTGCTCCGGGCTCGTCGCTTCCCTCGCGCGAAATCCTGCGACGAAATTGGGTCGTGTCCTTTCCCGAGATAACTTTTAATTGCTAGAACGGTTTTTTCTTTTCTTAGAGGAAGTATTCAAGAATCAGCTGTTGCGCCGGTGTTCGTCGTGAGAATCCACGGATGACGGAGAGGAAAGTGAATCTGAGGACTTGCGTCAGCGGAGCCTGAGTGACGCCTTCATACACCTTGATATCCATGCACGGCCACGCGGACGGTGCTTCTATCTGAGTGATCCTAACGGAGAACTTGACAAGGTCGCGATGCCTGCTATGACGGTCCACGCAACGATGAGCCACCGATTCGGTGGCAGCAAGTGACACTCGGACGAGAATGCGCGTAAATGCTCAGCTCCAAAACCTGAATGGGAACGATATGGTTTAGAGCTGCAGATAGAAACAGCTCAACAGAATCGGATCCGCAACATTGCGTGAGGGAACCTGACTCCCACAACTAGGAACTTGATCTTTATTTTGTTACCGTTCCGCCGCAGCTTTAAACTGTTTCCCGTCAGAGTAACCATTTGAAAGAATTTGCAGTCACGCTTTTGCCGTTTGCGTTACCGCCCATAGGAAGTTGTCTTGCATCTATCCAGGACGATTTCCGGCAGTGCAGCAGTACATTCGTTACCCCGTTCACGCGAACGATGTTGCTTCCGAGAAGCTGGAAGTTTCGGCAAGACATTTGCCGAAATGACTTAGCTTTTCCAGAATAAGCGTGACATTCGTTCTCTGCAGCGGTCAAGCACCCAACAAGACAATGATTTCGATCAATGCGGGAGCTACACTTCGGGCGGTCACCTACACCGGAGAATCCGTTGAGTATTTGCGTTTTAAAAAACTAGGTCAGATCGATCTCATGCGAGCGATAATCTGAATCTGTCTCCAAAATCGCCGTCTTTGTCATCACTCAGACTTTGCAAAGTGGAACACGAGAGATTTACTGTGTCGAACGTGTGTAATGGTAACGTGTATCTCGAAATTGCACCTGGAAGCGCAGACAAGTTGAGATCGAGCAAAAGTTAGCCAAAGTTTCTGAAAATTTCCCCGGAAGACGATACAGATGAAGATAGTTAGGGAGGTCAGAAATGCAGATCCTCTGTCCCAAACAGTGAGTTGTTGTCCAAACTCAGGCTGACCTAGAAAGAATGAAAACGGCGGAACAGACTTTGTTTTCGGAGCGTTCGCGGATGATCAATGATAGAGTACTGATTTGGACACTTGGCTCCTCCTCTAGTTCGGCGAACATTTTTTCTGGTGTCGAAAAAAGCAGGCCACAGATCTACATACAGAGAAATTACTGTTCGGGAGCGGATGATCGCAAGCGCTCTCTAGCAACCGCAATTTCTGTGCTTTCGCTTCAACCGCTGTGTCAATTATCATTGCTTGGTCCCGACGCGGTCGAACAGGCTGAGTTCACCAAAGAGTATGACCGCATTTTTTACTGTAGCAGAACCTCTCGATTCCGCTCTAAACTTGATATGATGTTCCGAGGTGGAAAGCCTCTGTCCGCGCGGGAGAAATCTGATGCAATCAGGAGTCAGAAGTGACGACATCGGCGAGCCAGTGCCTTGAAATACGGAAAAATTCACCGAAACACCACAGACCTTCAGAAATACACATTCTTGCTCGGATGGGAGTGGATGGGGTCAGTTATTAATGTTCGAGAGGAGCGAAAACCACGCCGACAGAACACGTTAGACACTGGCGATCATAAATCTCGGCGGCCGAACCATCTAGGAATGTCAGATTCCATTTTTGTGGCTATATTACATCCCGGCGCGTCGAAACCTTCTGAAAGAGTGCGGAGAAATTAATCTGTGCTGAAATGCACCAGACCGCGTGTTGGTTTGTTCAGGAACAGAAGTGTCGACGCATAATGAGAAATGAACTCCACTCTCGTCGCGATCGTGGAGGATATCCCTGAATGCGTCGAGGGAATTTCGCTGAGATTTTGCTCCAATAGATTATCTCGTCGGAATGAAGAAAAAAGCGCTCTCAACTTTGGAGCCTTTCTGTTCGGCGTCGGACATATCAGCACAATCTTTCTTTCGCTCTGCTTAGGTTTACAGAGCTGAAACCCGGCGCGTCTTTTCGAGCGTCGATGCTATTCTGCAGTCGATTGAAGTTTCTGCTTGGCCTCCCTTGACTCCTCCGGTGGAACAGGTTTGCCGACACCGGAGGAGTGATTCGGGCCGCTCGACTTGCCGGTAGAATGGCCGGTCTGCCGAATGGCTGCTTGGTCAGAAGACGACGCTATCAGAAGGGTGGAGAAAATTTCTGTGTATGAGGGGCAATGCACCGAAAGAACTTGACGTCGCGGCGAAGAAACTCCTCATCGTCGGAGCAAAACACGGACAAAGAAAATGCACTGTTCGGCTCGCTACAAGGCCATGCTCGATGCGCATTCCTCGACGGGGGTCTTCCATGCAGGACACCATCGGAAGATTTTCGCCTCAGACCATTAGTTTTCTCAGCAAACCCTCAAAAACTCTTCCCCACCATGATAGTAACGAGGGGTACATCAAAACGGTGAATTCATCGGTGAACATAGCTCTTTCTGTTCGTCTGCGAGAACAACTTCGAGCTGTGGAGAAAATAAAACCGAAAACATCTCAGAAACTTCAACTCGAGCTTCCTAATGTTCACGGCGATCTTCGTTCGTTTCTTCCGAGTTCTTCTAGATTGATGCGCAAACACTGTCCCGGGTTTTTTTCCACTTGGAGCGAACATTGAATTTTGGTTTTCAAAGATAGGACGGAATCATCGATTGAATTCATTCTAGGTGTCTCTCGTTGAACGACATGTTCAAGTGTTCTCTTTTCCAGATAGTGAACGACCGCAGGTTGAACTGCAGCACACGTCAATCAGCGCTATTTTGATTAGATTACTTCTTGGTGGAATGGACGGACTTTATGAAACCCCGAAGGATCGTTCTGTTGCTTTACGCTTTGCCAAACGAAAACGGATTCTTGAGTCTCGTGGCCTGTCTCCATGTGTGTCGGAAGGAGTGCTCGAAATGCCAAAGGGCTTTCCGCGCGGCGTGTTCTCGAACGAGTTCAACTGGAATCCCCAATCGAGACACAAAAATGTGGTTGTAGAAGCATGAGTGCATTAGCGACAATTCGAGAAACAATCGTGAAATTCCCTGAAGATGATATCGTTCGGATAAGAAAGACAATGGTTTACGGCTCAACATGGGCGTCAGTTTCCAGCGCGGCCCGTATCCGCGTGGAAATCATCGGCTTGTACCTACGTCTGTCAAAAAGGTCTCAAAACTGACGTCATGATCATCCGAATGTTTGAGGAAACGATATGACGAAGCAGAAGAACAGAAATTTCGCTTTCGAACGCACACTTTCCTCCAGGAACAACCGTTTCCGGGAGGAGCTCGGCAGTCGGTATTTTCAGCGCGGTCCGGGCGACTTCTGATGACCGATGAGGGAGGTCATTCTCTCGAGATTCTCTGGAGTCTGCCTCCCTCCAGAAAATGCCCCTCAATATCTGGGCTCCGAGTTTTCAAGGAGCTCGAAGTCGGCTCGAGATCGAAGTAAGTCGGCGATGACGAAACTCTTCGCCCGCATTTCAACGACCTGTAATCGAGTAGAGCAAGAAGTCGAACAGGCCGACGGGAAGGCGAGCAAACTCATACTCAATCTTTCCTCTCCCATGCCTGCCGTCCCGTTATCTGTATTGCCTCGATCGCTTTCTTTCCCACGAGTTTGTCCGCTAGCGATCGCAATTCACTCCCAACAAAGTCACGCCAAAGTCGGGTTGCTCTAAGAGCAACGTTCGTCGTCGTCCGCCATGTCGGAACTTCTTGTGTCGCTGAAGACGTACTTCAAAACCAACTATGTCATCATCGACAACAACATGTGTAGGATGCACTACAAAGCCTCAGTGGCGGTGCTGTTGGCTTTCAGCATCCTGGTGACGGCAAAGCAGTACATCGGCGATCCGATCGATTGTGTCGCGCCGAAAGATTCGATCGATCTGAAAATGTTGGACACCTACTGCTGGATTCATAAGACGTTTAGTGTTGAACACGCGTTCAAAGGAGAGTTGGACCGTGAGGTCGCTTATCCGGGAGTGGCTCCACATAAACCCGGCGACAAACTCGTCTACCACTCGTACTACCAGTGGGTGTGTTTCGTGTTGTTGCTCCAAGCCGGCGCATTCTACGCACCCCGTTTCTTGTGGAAACTAGCCGAAGGGAATCGTGTGGAACACCTCTCATGTAGCTTGGCCGATCCCGTCATCGACAGCGATTCCCGCTGGAATCAAATCAGACTCCTCGTCGGCTACATGAAGGCAAACGAAAAGTCCCACAAACTCTACCTCGCTGGCATGGTGTTGGTTGAAATACTCTACTTGGTCAACGTCCTCGTGCAGATGTACGTCATGGACGTGTTCCTCGGCGGAGAGTTCTCCACCTACGGATGGAAAGTGCTGACATTCAGCGAGTGGCATTGGGAAGCTCGCTACGATCCCATGATCAAAGTCTTCCCGAGAATGGCCAAATGCACGTTCCGCATGTATGGTACGTCTGGCGACATCCAGAGACTGGATGCGGTCTGCGTTTTGCCGATCAACATCATCAACGAGAAGATCTATGTTTTCCTCTGGTTCTGGTTCGTCGGTTTGGCTTTCATTACCGCCGCCTGGCTCGTGTATAGAGCGGCTACAGTGATGCTACCCTCAATGCGCTTGTACTTGCTGAGTAGGAGAGCGCACAGTATCGATGAACACGTGCTTTCGGAACTGGTCGAATACGTAGATGCGGCTGACTGGTTCATCATGTACCAAGTCTCGAAAAACATTGATCCTCTGCACCTGAAGTGTTTCCTTGAGGCGTACGCCGTGAAGCTCTCCATCCCAGCAGCGGAAAAACTCTATCCCTCAACAAACCTCAGGCTCAACGAAAGCGATGACGAGGATGATTGAGCGAAAGAGCTGCCATCTGCATAACCGCGTCCGCGAGGAAAGACGAAATGCCGTAATTGTTATTCTTCAGTCTTGTACACTCTTGTCATCTCACCAGTTACATTTTATTCACAGACAGCAGGCGAATAAATTAGTAAATTATTTATAAACTCATCTGGGACCGTTTGATATCCGAGACTCATTCCCTTGGATGGAGATAGAGAGAGAAAATTTGTTTCCCGGGAAAAGAAAACGGTCTCCATATCGAAATCCTCTCCGTCCTCGATATTTTGGAACGGATTTCCGAGTAACCGAGTGTCCTTCTATTTCCAGCACTCACCGAAGATTTGTTGTCGTTTCGCTGACAAAATCCAAAATCCATTCGGACCAGTCGAAAAGTCGGTTATGAAATCTAATCGCCAAACATAAACTTCAACGAGATTAACGGCACACAAAGCGCCGGCCGGTGTGGAGCGGTGAGAACCGTTTCGATCCTAAACTCCGTTTGCGGTGTTATAGATGGAACAACGAGTAATGTGATGGTTCCGAACGTAGTTGACTCATTTAATGTCATCTGAACTTTGAAGAATTCAGTTGCTCCTTCGGAACAAACGGAGCTCCAACAGATGCAGCCGAGTTTCCAGATAGCGAAACGGCGCGATTTTCATCGGTATGCTACTCCCTCGTGACGACAATTTTCTATCGTTCTTCTTCGCTGGCAGAGTAATGTTTACAAACCGAATGTTTGAAGGTGTGCAAAGCGCTTGACTCGCCGGCGACACTTGTACGGGTGGTCGGACAGATTCCAAGGGACGAATGTTTTGAATAGAAACATTTGTATGCATCGAATTGGAAATTTTCCGAATCGAATTTTCCGCCACAGGTAGGCTGGCAGCGTGCTGGTGGTGCCTGTTGTCGCACAACGAAAAACGTTTGCCTGTACTACCGACAGAAAACATCTAACCATTTCTCTGTCATCGAGGGAAAAGCGGACGCACCGATGAATAGGCGATCCGATCGAATCGTTTGTTCGGTATCTGAATTCGTCTCCAAACGGCTGAAGTGACATTAGATGGCGGTCTCGCCAAACACCGTCGCGCAAAGAACTGCTGATGCTACTGCTATGCCCAGCGGTCGAGTGAAATTCAGTTTCGAGCAGAATTGTGATTCCGCTGTAGCTGAATCGCTAACCAGATCTTTGAAAGCAGCCGTGCCTCAACAATCTGCCTAAAACGAGAGAGGCTCCTTCCTGCGTTTGTTTCGCTGTCATATAATGAAAGTGAATCTATGACGGTGCCGCGTCGCTTGCTCGCCTGCTCGCTAGCTCGATCCTTAGGATGTTTAGTTGTAAAACGCGACTCCTTGAAGCGTGACTTCTGGGGACAGTGGAGTAGGGCAGGGCGACGCCATTGGCCGTGACGGCACCTGTGGGGCCTGAGCTCAACAGACACTGCCCAAAGCTTCAGCTTTATACCTCTTCTGTTCCCCCTGCTGGATGAAATCTCGGACCAAGAAAAGAAAGCCTACAGCTCCCTTCTGATTGAGTTCGAGATCTCTGCGGCAATACCACTTTGGATCAGACCCGGGAATCGAAGATCTGTTCCCTCATACTTACAGGTCGCTTTTCTTCCGAAGTTCTGTGTGTCCCGGAGTGCGGACTCCGATGAAAAAAAACAGGATCAATAGCAAATGCCGGCAAAATCATCTCTGCTTCATGAATCACAGCCGCTCAATATCAGCTGACAGGTTGAAACACCAAAGGTGGCGGCAAATCTTGGATTCATGGACCCTTGTTCCAATGACAATGCCAGAGAAGATTCCTCGGAACAGGTTCCCCAGAAAATCAGCCGAATGATATTCTTCCTGTGTTTGATTTGAACCCGAAAACCGTTGATTCCACGGGAATTCCTCTTTTATCTTTTCTCTTTCTCCCTGGAATGAGGTGAGAGCCTTTGAACGAACGGATCGAAAAGTCAAATGAGTTCGTTGCTCGCATAAAAGTGGCGAAACTTAAGAAGTGAGCATTCTTCTACATAAGTTTTCCTAGCAGATCTTCTCAGCGTATCGTATGCTATTCAACGGAGGCGAGACCGCCGTTTCAACGAGACAGGAACAACATCTTTCCACGCGATATTCTGAAACGAGCGTGGCTCCCGCTTTTTCAGATGTCTTCCAAATGCGTGGGTCGGAGACTCACATCCCACACATCTGATAAGGAGCATCGAAACGATTTTGAGAGAAAATATGCTCCGGTTCAAACATGAGTCCCTCTCGTTAAGATGAAGTTCGTTAAGCCATGTCGTTCGCCGCATTTTCTTCACGTTACGAGAAAGTGCTCAAGGAGCGTATTCGTTTTGGAGAATCAGGCAAAATACTTAGTTCCCTAGAGATCAGAATTTCACGCTCAAAGACTGGTTTTTTGCTTTCGACGCCGCATCTAGATTTCCGTCGGGGGAATCGAAGTAGTCGACAGTTGTGTTCAACCAAACTCTTGCTCCGAGATGATATATTGAGAATCCAGAAAGACCGGAGCTGAAACGATTCTGCACGAAGTTTTTTCGGAAGAAAGCGCCAATTTACTCAGCTCGTAAATCTCTCCTCCTTTGACGGCTCTGCACCATAATCCTGCTCGATGAATTCATGAATGCGAGCAACCGGGATTCGACTAGCCTTAGCAGGCTCCTTGGCTTGGAACTTTCTTTTGGAACGAAGATCGACAACTCAGGCGAAGATCGTATTTTATCGAGTCGGCGAGACGAGGAAAGCTCGAACCGCTTCAATTACTTGGAAATCCACGTTCAGGAGAGCGAGGACAATACTGCAGTACACTGGGGCGAGAAAGACGCCGAGAAGTGGAACAAACGGAGTACACGACGTGTTTATCCTCAAGGCTGAGCCATCGTGTGTCACTATGTGGTTCATTGTCACTCTGATTATTCCACAAGTATTAGATTTTATTGACAGTTCGAGGACGATCAACATGAGCGTTATGCCTCTGCCTGCCTACCTGCCTGTGCTTGACGAACGTCAACTGCAACGACAGCGGTCGCGTTCTGTTTAGTTCAACATTAGGACGAAAACATGTATCTTGAGCGAAACCGCGTTTGTGATGCCGAGTGACTCTTGACCGACAGTCTTATTCAAGCCGATGAATGAATGCCCGAAGGTGGCTTTCTCTGCGGTCTTGAACGTTATGTCTTCGTCACGAGCGGACATCCGACCGCAGTCGGTACCGCAAGAGGCTGGAACTCTTTAGGATTGTGGGGCTTTCGCAAAGCTTTTCTCCGAAGTCAGCAGCCCAGGATTGTTCGTTCAGAAATCGAATTCAGCCGTTCGACCCGAGCGCCAAAGTCCACGCATGGTCAAAGGATGTATGTATATTTTAGGGGACCTTGGTGCGTCGCGGGGCAGCTGCTCCTCTTCAAGCATACATAGTTCTTCATTCAAGATCGCTTCGGAGTTCTTTTCTGAAGAGTTCGGAAGAATGAGCGGATCGTCCGAAATGAACGAACCGTGACGGCGACGGCACGAGTACGCCGACGACGTCGACCGTCAAACCGATCCGAGGAGTCTGCAGCGGTGTCGGCGAGCGCGACAACACCGGCGGCGGGTGCCCTCTCAAGCAAGCAGCTACCAACCAACTGTCTGACTGAGTGAGACTGCCTGCCTGCCTGCTTGCCTGAATGAGTGGTAGACAGACACACGGACAGACCGTCGGACGGAATGACGGACGGAGGGTCGGTCGGTCGGTCGTTTGAACAGAGAGACCAGGCTGCTCGACTGAAGGGCCGTTCAGCCGGCTGGCTGGCAAGCAAGCAAGCAAGCAAGTAAGCAAGCAAGCCGGCAGCCAGTCAGTCAGGCAGGCAGACTGGCGGGCGGGCGGTCGGGCAGGCAGGCAGGCGGGCGGGCGAGCGAGCTGACAACATCGAAACTCCCCTCGCCTCCAGAGACGAATCCAGCGAACGTCGACGCCACCAGTTGCTCACAGACCGCTAATCAAGTCGCATCGCAGCTCGCTGCAGACGTTCGTTCTTTGGTTTGTTCAGTCGTTCGTGTAGTCGGACGGTCGTTCGGTCGGTCGGTCGGTCGGCAGACAGTTCGCTCCAGGCAGAAGCGACCGTCGACGACCGGTGGCGCCATCTGAAGGCGCGGTAACGAAACGATCCTGTGTGTTGTGCTTGGTTAGTGCGAACAACTTAATCAAAAAACAACAAACATGGATCAACTATTCGGAAACTTGAAGGGGTTTTTCAAAACCAGCTTCACCTACACGGACAACTCGATTTTCCGCCTACATTACAAGGCCACAGTCGCGATTTTGATCGCGTTCAGTATTCTGGTGACAGGCAGGCAGTATATCGGTGACCCGATTGATTGCATCACAAAAGACTCCGTGCCGACAGATATATTGGACACTTTCTGTTGGATCCACACGACGTTCTCCATGCCCGATGCATGGAACAAGAGAGTAGGTGTCGAAGTCCCGTACCCGGGTATTGACAAATCATCGAACGGCTCGCAGAAGCGCGTGTATCATGCGTACTACCAGTGGGTATGTTTCGTTCTCTTCTTGCAAGCCGCGCTTTTCTACGTTCCTCGCTACATCTGGAAAATGGTGGAAGGTGGACGCATCAAGAACCTCGTCCTCGGCCTCGACAACCCTATACTCGGCGATGATGCCAAAATAAGTGGCCGAAAACTTCTCGTCGAGTACCTCATGGTCAACCGGAATAACCACAACCTCTACTTCTGGGTGTACTCATTGGCTGAACTGCTGAACTTCTGCAATGTCATCGGCCAAATGTTCCTCATGGACTACTTCCTCGGTGGCGAGTTCTCGAAATACGGAGCCGAAGTTTTGAACTTCACGCAGTGGTCCCAGGAAGTACGGTACGATCCCATGATCCGAGTGTTCCCTCGACTCACCAAGTGTATATTCCACATGTACGGATCCTCGGGTGACATCCAGAGGCACGACGCCATGTGTATTCTTCCAATCAACATCATCAACGAGAAGATCTATGTGTTCCTATGGTTCTGGTTCATCTTCATGGCCGTTGTGTCGGGAGGTGTCCTGGTTTACCGCGCGGCGACCCTGTTCCTGCCCAGCTTCCGTGCTCGCGTCACAAAGTCCAAGGGACGTCTCGCTAACCGAGAACGCCTCGAGCGCATCATCGAACACTCAAAGATCGGAGATTGGCTCATCCTTCACATGGTGTGCAAGAACATCGACGCTCTGAACTTCAGAGACCTCATCAATGACTACTACGAGAGCCTTTACGAAACCAAAAGCGAGCCTTAGGCGGCGTGTTTCGAACCCTTACACTGCCTAGCTGGAGTATGTAAATAGCGATCCAGATCGACCTTCTCAGCCGCGCCTCAAGAAACTAGGATCGAGCCGAATCTCAAGGTCCAATATTTGGAGCAAAAAACTGAAAACGATTCAATCGAACGAAGCGGCAAGCGTGCGAGTGAGCGGAGGAGCGATGTCCGTAGAGTTTGTCGAAACCTCTTCGACGGACGGCGCGCGCCCGCCATGACGAATCTCGAAGCTTTCATTCGACTTAGGTAGATAGCATACGACGTATCGAGAATGATCACTTCATCTCAGGTTTAAGGGATCAGTTTCTGGTCGTACAAGTTAGGGTCGCGAGTCGACTGACGCGTTGATTTGGGTAATGAAAATCAACTGAAAATAGGGAAGAAGGAGAAGAATGCACACAAAATCACTCAAGTCTTCCACGGACTCCATTCCAGAGTTTTGCAGTTAATGCACGCTCACCAATAACATTTTCCGATGAGTGGACGTTATTTCGGGGAGCGGCTCTGCGCAACGTATTTCATTTTGGACACTAGTCCGGTCCATTGTGTGTAAGTTTTATTCTGAGATTTGAGAACAGCTGAGTGTTTCGAGCGCTTGATTGTATGTTATGCCTTTCACATTGATTATTATTTTTATCATCGAATCTCTCGCTAATCCATGATAGCTGATGGAATAGAGAAAAGGTCTTTCACAGTATCTGACTGAGTATGAGGGGGGCGCTCGAGCTCGGATATTCACTTTCCGAGGTTGACGAGAAAGAGTTCGGTGGAATTCTTTCAGAAAATACCGGCGAGTTGGCCACCAATGGTCGAAATTGTATTTGTCACAGTTGGGAGGTAGCTAGCGACAAAGTATCGAAAATGTATGGTAAATAAATATGAAATATTTTGTGATAAATAAATCGAGGCTACATCTTCGAATGCGAATCATGGGGACTTCTTAGTCCAATCAAACAAAAGTTTCCACTCGCTCGTGGGGACTTCAACGTTCTCGGAGGCTGCTTTCGGTCGAGCAAAGTGCTCTCTGGAAAATAAAAAAATCGCAAAAGCTGCTTTGTCGCTATAATTCAGTCACAAGCCGCTATCGGTGACTACGATGTAAATTGGTTCTCCTGATCATTGCGTTTGCTCTCTATTCAGACTACGCCCTTGCACTCGAGGTCGCCCGTAATTGCCCTGACTAGAGAGTCCCCGAGAAGCAGAGGAAAACCGCGATCGACCACGATTCCCTTTATTTTTTGCACCGAATGAGCGGAGGATTTGAGCTCGAAGATAAAAACGATGCTGTTTCGATCGGGTAACTCTGAATGATTTTCGACTTCCGAAGACAGAGAGGGCTGCCCGTTTGAAGATTGAGATTTTGGATTGTCTGAGAAGAGAAGAGAACGTAGCATTCGTCGTTCATAATGCTCTCTTTGAGCAAATTATCCGACTGCGTGTAGCGCTAATCGAAGATGTCACCGATTGTCTGCCGAGGTCACGCTCGGATGTGGTCACATAAACTTGGCGCGATTGATCATTGTGATACATTCTTTCTATCCAACCAACCAGTCAGACGAAACACCGACCAAGGGTTGTCCTTTGAACCTTGTGAGCTGCGCCAGGGATTCATAATGGTTTCTGAAACCACGTTTTTGTGTTGGATCTGTTTGTAGTCACAATGCTTCGGATGACCGTTTCGCGAATGTCCGACGGAGGACACTCGTAATAAAAACTTGTTGACTTGACGTTGAGCAGAGTGTTTCGTTATGTTTTGTGTCTTTTCCGCGGCCCAAGTGGCGGCGACACGGCTGCGCGACTGCAGTTCTTGGTTTGATTGAAGACGGCAGCAAGTGTCTCGTGCTGGGCAAGAGAGAATTCAGTAGAGTAATGTCGCACAAATCGACCGACCGAGCTGTGGAACGCTCAACGGAACTGACGGCACGCGTCAACCGGCAAGCTGCCATCCGACCTCCAACAGTTCAGTGGGACCGCGGCCAAGGTTCCGATGTGACAAGCTGCTTGGCGTGGACTCTTTGCGGGAGAGTAGTCTTCCGTATTCCTCGTTTCGATTTTCGAGAAGAAAGCATCCGCCGGAACAGGTGTCAGTCACCGAAAAGAGGGTTTCTCCGTTTTTCGGGCAATTAGTGTCCGCACGATGGTGATGCTAAACGGTGTTCTACAGAAAGATAAACGATGGTCGTGATTCGAATGAATTTCGCCACCGGTAACCATCGTGCAATTTGTAATTCAGAAAACGAAGAAAGTACCCGGGCCCTGTCGCCACCTGATAGGCGAGTGAGAATATTTTTTTTTCTCGCGCCAAATGAGCTGACGGAGCCAGAATAGGGAAGGTTAGCTGCACGTTTTCGCTGAGCTAACGGGACATCCGCCTTCCAAGTTAAGATTCCGATTGACTGGAAGCCATTCGCCTTCACTTGATTCCCTTCCTCGTTTGTTTGCCATTCGCTCGGTCCTTGTGTCGCGGCGCCATCTGTGAGCAGACTGTGAAGCCGGTGGAAAGGGAGTCGTGGTGTGGTTGGTATTTGAACGAAGAACCGGTTGGGTTCAATCTGGAGAGATGTTCCAGGAACATGCGGTCGCTACCGGTTTCTACTTTTCTGGAGCTAGATCAACGAGGGCAGGGCAACGGGGTCGAAGCTACACTGTATCCACTGTATTCGGATATTTGGACAAAACGAAGCTGAAAGCGACTTCTTCTTGGTCGTCAGAGCGATTCTCTTTCGTCGACTTTGGTCAGTTGTCGGGTTTCTCACGGAATATCGTGTCACGCTGCGAATAATTAGGGCATACGAAGCACAATAGGGCATGGGAAAGAAAGGATATGTCGACGCTCCCGTTTCGGGAACATGAGCGGCACACTAGTGGAGAAGCCGCTCAATTACCGCATCCATAAACAGCAATTATATTTGAGGAATGGCTCTGGTGGATGGCTCTGAACTGTGGTGTCTACACGGGAAGACTCCGCTAACGGTAGTGGCTCCATCGGGAGAAGCTTCCAACAGGAAGAAGTCTTCAAGGAAACCTCATCGGGAACTGTATCTGAATTCAGCGCCACAGTATGACATCAGAGCCTGTCGGAGATAACGAGTTTCCGCTTTCGATGGAACTGAGAAAGCTCGATGGCATCCTCTGCCCGAGATGAGAACAGAAGGGTTCTCATCTCGTGACCGCCTTCCTAGAAATGGCAGTCACGAGATGACGGTCAATTTATGCCATAGACCGCTCTCGGATACGGAGAGAATCTGATTACCAGCTGGCGATAAGGTACGATCAGCCTCTCTCCATCATGGCCTTACTCTTCCATCTTTCCGCTCGGCTGACGCAATCCCAACAAGACGGTGGGGAGAGAGATCCGTCATCCGTCAGGAGAATCGGATCTTGTAGTCGCTCTGCTTCTTCACTAGAACTATCTGGAGGTTTTTCTGATGATCGCTCATCGTCCGCGAGGAGGCCCAGAGTTATTTTCTTCCTCCAGATGCAAAACGTGGTTTATTTTCGGTCTCTGCGAAGCTACGCAGAGATAGAGAGGGAGATTCGAACAATACATATTTCTGATTTCACTTCATGAACTCGGCGAGATCGGCAATGCTCGGCGTATAAAAATTCGGCGCTGAGGAACTTCTGATGTGATGTCTTTTGTGGACACCCGTCTCTACCAAAAGCGTGAGAAATCCACTTCGCCTCCCGAACTCGATGTCAGTGTCCAAGTTGTCCCCAATCATCAAGGTATTCTCTCCTGATAATCCTGGATATGTTGTGCGTATCATTTCCGTCATCAGAGTTGACGGCTTTCCGATCAGTTCGGGTGTTCGGTTTGTCGGCGCTCTGACCGCGGCTAGGATAGATCCCGTGGAGGGGATCACGAGGTCTGGAAAAGATCGATATTCTGAAGACTTATCCTGACGAAGATCGGGTGGGATGTTTTCCCAGATATCATCATGGCTGCTGATTACTCGGCACCGAAGTCACTATATTCATATGAGGAGTCCATTTCCAAAACGCATTCGCACGACGGCGATGGAATTTTCAGAATGGAGTATGCGAGGGTATTTTGTGCTCGACATGACTCCGCTCGCCAATCGATGGACCGCTAAAGGTTGCTGAAGCCTCAAGACTCAACATGGTCCGAAAATGAGCAGCGAGAATATCCATCAAATTAACGTTGTATCACTTCCTCCATGGAAAAGAATCCAGGAGACTTCCAAGAAAATGAAATAGATGAAATGATGGGATGAATGAAATTCCAAATAAATGAAATTAAATGAAGTAAAGGGAAAATCGAAAGTTCTTAATTTCCAAGGCGGAGTAGCTTCTTGGCATTGAGTTATGGATAACTCTATTATGTCTATCGGATCATCGGAAACCCTTTCTTGTTGTCATGGTGTGAAAGAGGCAAACATTATGAACGTAAGATCAGACAACTGATTTCTGATTCTGGTCTATTTTCCGCGGAGAGAACGGGTAGATATTCAGAAAGGACATGGGCCAATAACCCAGAATCGACTTGATGCGTTTTGGAAATGAACTGCTCGTATGTAGTTAGCGTCACGGAGAAGCTTCTCCCTTCCCTTACGAGCGGGTTACTCACGAGGACAATTTGGGGAGGAAATTCTAGAGTCTCCATCAGTGGCGATGAAGAGGCAGTCCGGATTCTCTAAGTAGCTCGCGGCCCGACAGACTTTGGCTAAACTGAAATGGTTGTCGAAACCGACTATCACGGCTTGCACGTCCTCCTCTAACTGGATCCCGTACCACGATTGGTAGAAGTCATCGACGGGGTCAGGGCCAGGTTCGTTGCAAGTGAAGCCCGCGGCTTGGAGCTCATCGTGAAGAGCTTGGTGACCGATCATGTAGAGTTTCTTTGTCACTCCCTTGCTCTTCAAATACTCCGCGGCCAAGTGATTCACGCAGAACAGCTCGTCGCGGTCCGCCTTGATGTTGACATTCACGAATTTCTCCAAAAGTTTCGAACGCGAGATTCCACTGTTGTTGGTAACGAATCCAAGCTTGACGCCCCTCTCGCGTAGGCTCTCCAGAACGCGGCTCGCTCCAGGTACACTTTGACCCGAATGCCAGATCACGCCATCACAGTCCGTTAGTACGTACTTGATCTTGGGTGCGAGTTCGGCCCATATCGCCTGAGTGAGTTTTGTGGACGTTTCGACCATTGCACGCATCGAGAACAAAACTCCTCAGTTTTCCGTTCTGTTTTTCGCCGCTGTCGCCACCGTCGCCGTTAGCCAGAGCAATGCAGCGTGTATCCGCGACGTTTCACTGTCGGTGATGTGACCGTTTAACTCCACTCTATAGACAGAGTCGAGGACGGATGTCGATAGCGCATCATCTCGCTGAGGGTGAACATCCAAACTTTGGAAAAAAATCAAAATGATTGTGGAATAATTTGTGCCGATGGCAGATTTGTCGATTGATGATAACGTATGACTTTTTAACGAGCAGTGACAGTGTTGCATAGGAAAACTTCGACATGTCCGCAAGAATTTCAAAAAAATCGCAATGATTCCTGAGCGCGTTTTTCTCTACTCTTTCGATGGATTCTCCAGCTGCATTCTCCAAGAGAATCGATACACATTTGGATTCGATAAATAATTTTCCTTGGGAAACGCGTCCTTTTGTCAGGGACTCAACCCAGCAAAAAGAACCCTAGTTGGCCACTTGGTGTGAGAATGAGGAATCCAATTTTGCGGATTCGTTCCAAGAGGAATAATTTCATTTATTCTGTTCGTTATTGTTTCGGAGCTAGAGTCTCCGAGTTCATTCAATCATTCAACTTCACACGAGATCCACGCTCAGGGAGCAGGGCAAGCTGTCTCCAGGTGATCGATGACGCACTTGATGCTTCTGTTCCGAACTGCGTTTCTCTCATCCTTGGAGCAGTCTACAAAAGCTTTCTTCAATTCAGGAGAGGTCACGGATCCGGCGATGGAGCTCATTTTGGTCAGATCAACTTGCTGAAAAGATGAACGGAAATGCTTGCCGAATCCAAAGCTGGCAGATATAGATTGTTGTTACAATTCTCAAACATTGGAGCTTATACTTTTCGGAAATATCTCACGCACCCTGCCGTTTACAACAACGCCATAGCTGTCGAGCACACACCCGAGTCCTCGACGGAACTTCGCCATATCGCTTCCACCAGGTCTGTTCACACAGTTGTCCATGATCGATCGCTTATCAGAAGGGATTTTCGAGGTCATACATGCCCTCCACTTGCCGAAGGGCGTTGAATCCGCCTGATGGTCTCCCGTCGCCGTATCAGCTAGAAAAGGAAGGCGCCCGAATCGAAGAGGATCTGAACCTCGTCTCATGGAGAGTTTCAAACAGGCTTTCGAGATGTGCCTCCAAACTCAGAGTCGAGGCAGTATTCTGATAAGTGAGCCGACAGGGTACGATCAGTGGACGTAAAGAGGCAGATACTCACCGGTGACAAAACTTACGCACATCAAAGCGAGGATGAAGACCTTCATGGTTGTGTTTGTGTTGTCGAGTGTGATTTACTGTAGCCAGCGGCAAACACTTTTAAAGGAAACAATGTATAATAGTTTCCCGGTGGTAAGGGAGAAGATTCCGAAAGTGCAGCGGCCCGGAAGTGCATCTGCTCCTTTCTACAAGCTGGAAGTGTATAAGAGGAATCTTCCGGCGCCAAGAATCTCGCCGGAAGCACGCGTTGATTCCCTCGCTGCTTGTCACTCGGAGATAAAGATTCCGACGTGAGGACAAACTCCATTCATTTTCATCCCCGGATCCAATGGGAGAAAAATCATGCCATTGAGTTCGCATCTGCCCACATAAGAAAAAACCTATCGCGGAAGCTCGAAATGCAGGATTCGGAAGCATCGTTCGCAGGCGATCGGTGCATGTTACGATACGATACTATTTGGTTGATTAGAAGCCTTGAATTGCCAGGAGAAAAGCTGGCTGATATCGCTGAGATCATGGGCCACGAGGATCGCCTTACAAAGATGATCGTTACTTGAGAGTTTCCGCTAGAGATTTCATTCGTTGTGGACGAGTGAACTTCTCGAGACCATTTTAGCGTTGCTATCTAAATCGCCAGCCGTAGTTCCGATAGAAAAAAGTTGACAAGGAGGAAGAAAGCATGGCTGCCGATCGCAAGAAAAGTGTAGATTCCAGATCATCCTATTTTGGGTAGGGAATCTGAGCAACCATAGCACTCGATTGGATTTCAGCTGAGGTCTCGATCAAGGAATATCGCTGCTGTCGGTATATGAGTCGGAGTATGACCTCCTCAAAGATCAACTTCGTAGCCCCAGCCCGAGTTCAGGGATTGAAGTTCGAAGTTCGAGCTGCGGCTTCCAGCTTTCGCGCGCGAGGCTATCCAGCGGTGACGCGCTCTTGACAGCCAGCCTTCGGAAGCTTCAACTAGGAACGGCAGAGAGCGTCTTCCTTCATGTGTCCGCCGCTCTGCTATGAATATTTTATTTCAGTGGTTCTTGACGTGATCTGTCTGTAAAAACCACTGTATTTTAAGAAATCCCGCGTCCGAAGCCCGCACACGAACTCTCTAACTAAGAATCTTCTAAAATTTGAATGCAGCGCGCTCTCTCTCCTTCCAGAAAAATGCATCCATTCTGTTTACCTCCGGGACTCTGACCCAGACCCGCCTACCACCACTCGTCAAGTGCCGCGGACCCGTTCACATTCGTGTGTTCGAAACGAAACTGACCGGTTTATTCTCTTCATCGTCGCGCTGTTTGTCGGGCGGCGCTGCCTGGTACCCCCGCGCCACAATGTCGAAATTGTTGACGAAAACCGAATGGGCAGCACTGTTTCCCAGATTGAAATACGTTCTCTCCGATTGTGACGGTGTGTTGTGGAACGGCGACCGCGCGATCGACGGAGCGCGCGAATTTCTAGCGACGCTTCGAAAAGAAGGGAAACGGGTCTGTTATGTGACGAACAACAGCACCAAAACTCGGGAACAAATCGTCAGCAAGTGTCATCAACTGAAGTTCGACGCTGAATTGAGTGACGTTTACGGTACGGCGTACGCTACCGCCGCGTATCTCAAGGTTCTCGGTGTCAATTCCGTGTTTCTCATCGGCTCTCCCGCTATTCACCATGAGATAACTTCTTTGGGTATTAAATGCACTGGACTCGGCCCCGATGACCTGGACGGCAATTGGACATCGTGGTTGAACATCAAGCTCGAAGAGGGAATTCAGGCGGTGGTGGCGGGTTTCGATGAACACTTCTCCCTAGCGAAGGTCTGTCGCGCAGCGTCTTATCTTCTTAATCCTGAATGTCATTTCATTGTTACGAACCGTGATCAAAGTCTGCCGTCAGATCGAAAAGGTATGGATGGCTACTTCATTCAACATCACTATGAGATCAGTTGACAGCGTTTATCCGTTTGATGCTTGGGGTAAATTCTCTTCTCAGGTTGACCGCTTAACATCTGTTGGTCCCGACCGTTCGTTTCAGATCTTGTCCTTCCCGGGACCGGCTGCATAATATCCTGCCTCGAGACGGCTGTTGGCCGACCACCGATTGTTGTTGGGAAGCCCTACCCAACCATGATAGAGCTCCTTAAGAAGCAATTTCCCGACCTCGATCCTGAGAACACGCTTTTCATTGGCGATCGACTCAACACTGATATCGAATTGGGTCGGAGGCAGGGTTTCAAAACGTTGTTGGTCGAGTCCGGGGTACATAATAGGAACGATATCGATCCTCTCAAAGCTCCGACTTACTATTTGCCTTCGTTAAATGATGTTTGTAAGTTTACAGAATGAACAGTTACTGAGTTGTGAGGATTATTTTGTGAAGTTTTGGATTAGAAATAAATTTTCCACAAAATGTGGATATCATGTTAACAAACTACGATTGCCATACTATCTTTTTTCTTTGATAATTGTCATGATCAATGAGCAACGTGGAGAACTTTTCCGACCGTCTCGTTTCGTCCGTATCTGAGTACACTACTTCGAGTGCAGGCGTGTGGTGTGCAACCTGTCATTCAAGATCCGTGGAATTTGCATAGTCGAGAATAGAGCGCGTAGGCTTCCATTTTTGTATCAAAACCCATGATCTCTCTTCACCGTTGCCTGCCCTTTCGATTCCATGAAATCGACGAGGGTTCATAGAGTCCGTGTTCGAGGCAAAGTATCGGCGCTCACTCGGTCCAATTTTAGATTCACGGATGACGTGACAATCTATGACGCACATTATTTTCCGATGTGTCCGGGAACGTATCCTCGGATTCCTGCTGGCCTGGTCGATAGATGAGCACTCTGACGCTGTTTCGGCGAGGTCCAGAATGAAGTATGTATGTTTGAAACAATGTGTCTAGATCGCGGAGGTGCGAAACTTTTTTTTATTCATGATAGATCGTAGATTGTCAGTTTGAAGAATGGAAACAAGATCAAATTTATTCCGTCTCTTCTGAGCCTTATTTGAACTAATCATCGAATTCGTGTTAGTCAGCATATTACGCGGAATACTTCACTCGGAATACGCAACGTTCCAAGACGTCGCAGAAGAATCGTTCTCGGTGCTCAAGACTAGAGCTTGCATGAAGTCTCGAGATTATCGATCACGCACTTGATCGTTCGATCTTCAGCGACGTTCTTATCGTCCTTGGGGCACTCCGTGAAAGCCTTCTTCAGCTCTGGAGACGAAATCGAAGCGGCGGTCGAGGTCATTTTAGCTTGGTCAATCTGCGAACGAATAGAGTTACTCAATGTCTCGATTTAGTCCCGGTTGAGACTTCCATCTTGCTAGCAATTCAATCGACATTTCTCGTAACGAGCTTGGAGCATTGTGGAGAGGGGAAATTCTAGTTGAATAAGCGAACCTTGTGGTCCTTGACAACTCCATAGCTGTCCAAGACACAGCTGAGCCCTCTGCGGAATTTGCTCATGTCGGTGCCACCTGGTTTCTTGAAGCATTCATCATGGACTTTTTGCTTGTCTTCCGGCAATTTCGAAGCGAGGCAGCTTCTCCATTTACCAAACTTGTTGTCATCCGAAGCGTGATCCCCGGACGCGGTGTCCGCTGAAAGTGAATCGACACAGTTTGTACAACGGTGGATTATCATGCAGAGTCTCAAGAAACTTATTTCATCACGCTCGGAATCTCAGAATGAGCTCCACGTACCTGACACGTTGCATACAAGAACGATCAATGCTACAGCAAGAGAAACCTTCATTTTCAACCTGAAAGTCACGTGAATCGTTTAAGAGATGGAACGTCAAACATAATATGTCAACGGGGTCTGCTTCCACAGGACATTTTCAGTCACTCATTTGGAACAGTATTTTGACGACCGACGAAGTGCGATTCGAGATTCCGGATCATGATTGTCTCCGTTTGAAGTCAATACTCAGGATGGAATTCCAGAGTCATTATACCTATTCTGGGGTTTCAAGATGTCGGGAAGTGAACTGTGAGCGCGGGACCTTCTCGGTAGAGGTTCCAGGAGAGATAGCTTTTCTGGGAGCCATTTTGCCACGAGATTGTTCAGTCGGCAAGATCCGAGGGAATGCATCACGGATCAAATGCGAAAGATCTTGCATGGAAGACTGTCCTAAATGTGCCGCATCGTCCAATGAGGGAGGTTGAAATCACCCTTTTTGAACGTTGCTGAACGCCCGCGGCAAGTCTTGACTCTGGGGCTGATACCTAAGAGGTTTTCTGCTGATGAAAGACCCGTTCCAAAGTTTCGGGAATCCTCTTTTGCGAGAACAAGAGCAACAAAACTCGCGCATCTCGAAACGGAAACAAACACTCCACACGTTCAATGGCCGCTGGGTTCATAAACGAATATAGAGTCTTTGTTATACATCGTCCGAATTGAATCAAAATAACAAATTCCATTGTACGCACAACGACACGATTCAACAACGCTCATTGACGGTGTCGGCAGTTTCAGTTTGAGCTCTGACTTCATCGATGTGAGATGTTCGACAGAAACTCCTCTGAGGACCCAGTCCAAAATCCCAAAGTGATTTTGTTATAGTCCCAGAGTTTTGTGTGACGACAGAATGGTGAGACTTGACGGTTCGATCGTCTAGGATCCGGAATCGTCAACCGAGAAACCCAAACAAGCCTCTCACCACATCCTCTGAGACGCAGAGAAATAGTTAAACTCCGACTTCCGAGAGCCATTCTTCCAAAGTCTAGGCTCGGTGTAGTCCGTGAAGATGGAAGTGATCAAAAAAGTGCAGAGTTTGCTCACGTACAGCAGCGATCGAGTTCACATAGATGATCCTCACTGCAAACTTCATTACCGTTTAACGACGACACTGCTGTTCGTTTGCGCCGTGCTCGTGACTTCACATCAGTACATCGGGGACCCAATAGATTGTTATGCGCGCTCACTTGTGCCCTTAGAGAGGGTCGATCGCTACTGTTGGGTTCAGAAAACCTTCAGCTCCGTCGACCACTGGAACGGCAAAGTTGGCCGTGAAGTCGCCTACCCGGGGGTGGCTCATCCCACCAACAAGATAGTTTACCACGCGTACTACCAATGGGTGTGCTTCGTACTCTTCCTGCAATCCGTGGCGTTCTACGTCCCACATCGCATATGGAAAGTTGCCGAGGGCGGCCGGATAAAGCGCCTCGTGAGACTCATCGAGAATCAACTCGATGACCCAAGTGCGGTCGAAGACCGTTTGAAGAAGATCAACCGCTATCTGAATAACTATCGCGGAGATCATCGGTTCTATGGTTTGTGCTTTGTCGGCTGCGAACTCCTCAATCTTTTGAATGCGATCGTCCAACTCTTTCTGTTGGATAAATTCCTGGGAGGTAACTTCTTCAGCTACGGGCTCGACGTGATGAACTTCTCCGAAAGGGACCAGAAGGTCAGAGCCGACCCCATGATCATCAGGTTTCCTACAGTCACGCAATGCACTCTGCGATTCTTCGGTTCGAGTGGTGGATTGCAAGATCTGAACGCGATCTGCTTCCTCCACGTGAACGTCTTGAACGAAAAAATATTTCTCGTCATTTGGTTCTGGTTGGCATTCGTGTTACTGGTGACCACGATCTCGTTGTTTCACCGGATCCTGATTGTTCTCAACGTGAGGAATATTAGATGGCGTTGCATAAGAACCAAAGATCTCGGAAACGATTACTCTGGTAGGGTACGCTCCATGACATGTCGAGCGGAATTCGGAGACTTCATCATATTGTATTTGCTATCGAAGAATCTGGATCGCTTGCACTTCTCGAGCATTTTGAAAACCGCTATCGACACCTACGAAGACGTTACGCTCAGGACTGTGGAGACGAAAAGCTGCCTCAAGGAGCACTTCGTGGACACCACTTGTACGAAAATTGTGAACGGCAACCACAGAAGCCAGCACATCATCAAGCGCAGCAGCGTCACCAATCTGTGACCCCGTTCGTTCCTCCGAAAACCAGCAATCGACTCTCGAGCCTCATCCTAAAGACGGATTTCTCGTAACACAAAACTAGAATCATGCTGCTTGCTAAAACAATTTGAATAAATATGACCACTGAAACTTTTGGAGTTCGACTCGTCGATCAATCTTGAAAGCATTTTTCCGCGCGAGCTTTTGTACAGATACGAACCGAGGAACAGCAGGACGCGTTGGGGGTAGCTTCTCTCTCGTTTGAGAGGAATGTTATTCTGTCGTGCCACAAACAATCGCGAATGCACTCACAAACCACTTTTGATGAATCATACCCCAACAAATGCCTTAAGAGGGCTTTAGCGATTGGTAGCAACAGTATGGCATATTAGATTCGCGACTTTAATCGAATCGTGACGATCAAAAATCAAGCGACTCGTGATCAATCGCGACGTCCATCGATTCAGACGGCGACTAACGATGCCAGGACGTCAACTCAGCCGCAGAAACGTTCTCGGCGCTGGTTTGCCTATATTCGGACAGGGGATCTCTTCTCAAGAGGAGAAAACTTTTTCGAAGACGTCTGAAATACCTGGTCAGAAAGCGACGCGGTCTTCAAGATGGCGAGTTTCGATACCGAATGCGGCTGCGGCGGCGGCGCGCTTATCTCTATACCGCCGGCGATCGAGGAGGAAACACCGAAGGGAATCGGAGAGGTTGTTTTTCGAACAGATTGAATAAAGCGTAACAGGTAAAGAAACGTTCTCATTGCAGCCGAGGCATCATGAGACCGATGATGTGTGTGTGAAACCACTTTTCCAGCCGTCTCTCTGCCTGTCTAGCTAATCAACAGAATGACTTGTTATCACTTGTTACTACTCTTACACGAAGGTTAGCCAAACTGTGTTCCTCGGCGAACATTCACTAACAGTCTCACCGAAAATGATCCAAGAGCTTTGGATTTGAACGTAGATCACAAAAAGCAACTCACATTGAGATCATATCCGAGAACTCTGATATTGCGCATAGACTTAAAAACCAGAAACTGAAACACGATCGTTACGCTTGTCTCTTTATACTTCAGAAGTGCAGATTGCAGTATTGAACGCAGCTTCCCAACAATTGACGTGCCTCCACCAATGCTATATATCCAGAGTGGAGCTTCCGGCGGATTGTCCCCTTGCCGAACAAAAGACCGAACGCACATCACAGAAAAAAGTGTTTTTCCCTAGAATTAAACTCTCCGATCACGCGATTCAAGTCGCGGAGATCGATGACAACGCGAACTTCGTTCCTGTAGTTCAGCGGAACGCGATGATGTCATTTGCATGTTCGGCAAACAACTACTCGTTTACGAGGACTGAGCTCAGACTCGATTGCAGTCATTCGCACACTGCCACAGCATTCTCAATGGCTGAGCAGTTTCGATTGATGGTGTACATAATATACCGACTCCGTTATTTCGCGCTCACTTCAAAAGCATATTCGAATCTACCTGAAGAATGTTCACTCTTGATTCGTCGCTTTCGGCTCAGACTTGACCGGCTCCAGCAACGCATCTCTGGCTTCCGTCGCACAGAAAGACTTGATTTTACTTCGATCTCGACGGGAATAGATTCACAATTGATGCAACTTACATGATTGTTTCGACTTCTTACAACGACTCCAGCGATACTTTCAAAGACTTCTTTTCTTCCCGTGATCAACTGAGGCTCGCAACTCCTCCACTGTTCGCTGTTTGAGCGATCACTGTGGACTCAGCTACTCTCCCAGGAACTCTTTTCAAGTCAGCAACGCCAGCCACTCCAGGAGCAACTGAACACACAGGAAGGATGTAAACTCACACGGAACGTTCCAGAGAGTGTCAAATATTGGGGTAAGTGCAATCTTCAGTAAGAAGTTTTTTCGAGATGGAAGTCACCGACGAAAGCGCTCAACGACTCGAGCGACTTCTTGGAATGGACAGGGAAACTCCAACATCGGTTGAGGACCAGCAGCAGCATTCGAGATACTGACTGTGTGAAGCGACAGACTCGGTTCTCCTCTCGGATTTAAGGAGTCGACTGATAAGTTCTTATCCTGAGTCTGATCCTGTTTGCCTTTCGGTACTGCTTCCCATGGGCCGCTGTTCTGCCTTGTGACGCGGAAGTTGGGTAAAATAGTTTAGTTTTAGACGGCTCAACACGCTCACTCAAATGTGAAGCTTACGCCCCGGCTCGCCTTGAAAGTGAAGCCGGTACACAAGGTGCACCGTAATTGACGCATGGCACGGCGCACGAATTACAGCAGCTCTTCATTTCTACGTGTGGGGCACCTTGCACCGACTTTCTGTAATGGGAGTTGTGGTACTTTGACATAATATTTCTGTTTTCTGGAACATTCCTTCGATGAAACTCAATCATGTCTCAATCAGTGACGTAGCCAGGGTGGGGGGAGGGGACGATCGAGCTTCGCGTCCTCCATAGTGTTTTCTTCTCATGATTATTACCTGTATCGCGAATTCCAGAGTATCGAATCGTCCCCCTCCTTCGTAGCTTAGAGCCCTCACCCCCCCCCCCCCCCCCCCCCCCCCCCCCCCCCCCCCCCCCCTCCCCGAAAATCCTGGCCACGTCACTGCTCTCAATGAAGGCAAGTTGTCGAGCTTCCCACCGGTATTCGCTGAAAGAGACTTGAATACCAGAAAAATATTCTCCATCTCTGAGTCGACTGACAGACTACCATCCTCTACGGGTCAACGGGAGCGACTTGCGGTCTTCTATTTTCTGTCAATATTGGTTCTCTCGTAAATTCAAGTGATAATGCATGCAACGTCGCAGTTATCCGCATCATTGAAGGCAGAGGCACTCCACCATTCGAGCTGCTGCGTAACGGTAGCCACTTTTTTTTCCGAAGTCGGTTGCCCTCATCATTGAGTCTTAATGGGCTCGGCGGATCTCGATGACGAAGGACAACAACATTCCGTTATCATTCCTTGAGAAGCGTACCCAATCGTGAGGAAACATTCGGGAGGGAACATATCTATTCACACAGAAAGGGGCAACCTTCAAGATATGCCCTTGATCGCGTACCTTTACTCCAGCAACGTTTCGTCAACGTCCCGACCAACAAGCGGAAACGATGCTCCGCCTGGAAATGTTTTTGTGGGAATCTCAACTGCATAATTCAGCTTTTCTGTTCGGTGCAAATATTGAGAATGACTCATCATTATAGCTCTGATTCACCCGGACATTGGCCGGGGCCGCTTTCTTTCCGGCTTCTGAACGTCATGACGAAAATTCCAGATTTCTTTGATCCTAATGAGAGATTCCTAGATTTTTCCGGACAAGAATAGAGAATAAATTGATAAGGGATGCCTCGTTCCGACGTTCAGATCTAGCTGGTTTGTCTCTCCGCTCCTATGTCCGATTTTCGCCTTGTCCTTACCATCCTCGATCAAGTCAAGAAGGTTTGCGGTCGATGTTCAGAGAGAGAGAGCATCGTGAATCCTAACCGCAAAGTTTCGAGGTTCAAGTCAGCTCGGCCTGACGAAAATTCTCTCCCCACCTCGTCCCAGCCCGGCATCCGTTGCTCTGTTATCAGCTTGCCATCAGAGGAATCTCGTCGGAGAATTTCAATATCTCCCCCTCAGGCGGCGCTACGCAACTCTCGCGGTTTACTTCTTGACTGCTCGATGACTCGAAAAATTCCAGTTTCTCGATACACCGAGGCCTCAAGCTTGCAAAACACCATTAACCTGAATAGTTTCTATCTTTGATTTACGGTATCTCACATTGCTTGCTGATTTGTATCTGGAAAGATCAGCATGCGAGAAATCAAGAAACAAGAGCGGAGAATCTTGAGCTTGAATTCCGGGAGTTGGGCAGTCTTATCAGAGTAGCGATAATGGATTGATCAAAGTTTCGTTGAATAGGAACCCCCGAGAGCTGCCTTCTCTCACGCGAAGTGGTGGTGGCGTCCTCTACTTGGTGCAAAGTTCTCTGAGTTTCGGGTCAAACTATCGCGATTATGGTAACTCTCTAAAGAATTTCCCTTTCTCGAATGTAGCTGATTCTAACTCTTAAAAGGTATGACGAAATCGATGAGTGTTGTAGTTGCTTCCGCCAGCAAGATCTATTCACACGGCCCTGCCGGCATGGATAAAATCTTCAGCGGCTTGAAGAGCTTCATCAAGCTCGACAAGCTCTCTATCGACAATCATGTCTTTAGACTCCATTACAGGGTCACAGTGGCCCTTCTGATGGGGTTCTCCATCTTGGTCACTTCTAAGCAATACATCGGAGATCCCATTGACTGTATCTCTAAAGATTCGGTGCCGACGAAGATACTCGACAGCTTCTGTTGGATACACTCCACCTTCAGCGTGAAGGACGCTTGGCACAAGGAGGTCGGCAGCGAAATCCCGTATCCTGGTATCGACAAATACACTCCCGGAGAAGAACGAGTCTACCATGCATACTATCAGTGGGTGTGCTTTGTGCTCTTTTTCCAAGCTGCGCTTTTCTACTTTCCGCGCTATCTGTGGAAAGCAGCGGAAGGACGGAAAATCAGTTCTTTGGTGATGGACTTGTCAGATCCGGTGAAGGAAGACAGCAAAAGGGAAGTGAGCATCAATATCCTGTGTCGCTACTTCCAAGAAAACCAAGGATATCATCGAGGTTACGTCTTCTACTTCTTCTCGTGCGAGCTCCTGAACTTCGTCAACGTTATCGGACAAATATACCTCGTCAACCAATTCCTCGGTGGAGAGTTCTGGACGTACGGCTCGAATGTGTTCCAGTTCATCGGATGGGATCCCGCGGTTCGTTATGATCCGATGATCAAAGTTTTCCCACGCCTCACCAAGTGCAACTTCCACATGTACGGTTCGTCGGGCGATGTTCAGAAGTACGATGCCATGTGTATTCTGCCGATCAACATCATCAACGAGAAGATCTACGTTTTCATGTGGTTCTGGTTCCTGATTTTGGCCTGCGTGTCCGCCGGCATGGTTGTCTACCGTCTCTTGATTGTTTTCTACAAACCCGCGAGATACCACGTTCTCGCCGCACGCGCTCGGCTCGCTGAAACCAGTGATCTATATTATATTTGTGCCAAGTGTGATATAGGCGACTGGTTCCTCTTGAGTCTGCTCTCCAAGAACCTCGACGCAGTGGCGTACAAGAAATTCGCTCGTCGACTTCGAGAGCAGTTCGAAGATTGCGCCAAGGACTCCGAACCGTTCGGTCAAACGACTGTTTAAGTTCCGAAGAGAAATATTATTCCTTCGCTGGAGTTAGTCATTGACTAGTATCACTTCTACGGCTGATCTGTCGTCAGAGAAATAGTCATCTTCAAGGCTGAGAAGTTCCTCGTTTGCAACAAAGAAAACACAAAAAAAAAACTCATGGAGGAATCCATTGCTATTTATCACTATAAAGTTTATGAATTTTAAAACCTCCCTTGGAAGTTATTCAATCACAGCGCCGCCTGTGCCTCTGATAAGAGGTCGCTGGGTACAGTCTAGCAGTGCATCTAGACGAGAGGAGGGAAGCGAAGGTGTACGGGGTGACGGGGACAGATTCACTGAATCTGATTCATCAATTTTTACTGTTCGTATGAAAATCATGGGAATCAGATCTGTATGGGGGGAGCAACCGGGTTCGGGAAAGTCGTCCCAGTCATGCACATCGAGGCTGAACTTTCTCTGACTCCGAAGCAACAAGAGGACGAGGACGAGGACGAAATGCGCACAAGCGAAGCCCTTATCAAGAGTTTGCCTCGCTCGCGCGATCCGCTGAGCGTCCCGAGAATTTTTTTTCCGAATTCGCAAGAAAATGTGATGATTGATCTTGGTCGTTCCGCACCCTCTGGGTCCACTCTTGTCCTTCGGGAAAATCTGAGAAATCAAGGTTTCGCATCATGATTCAGAGAGTTCTCCACGATCTGCAACGGAGACAGTAGACCCACACCTCGGAAACTGACGAAAGTGGTTAATGGGTTGATACGCGGGAATGAACTCGAAACTCTTGATTAAAGACGAACCAAACCTTGGATGAACTACACGACAAGGGTGTAGCAAACCCAGATCTAGTCTTATACAGTGTTCAAGAGACTGCACGACGCCGACGTTGACCTCTCCAAGCGTATTGGAGCGAAGAAACCTCCGATTCCGAAATTCCGCGAAAGGCCCTCTACAAGGCCGCAGAATCTCGTTCCAATAGTTGCCTATGAGCACTTGGTGTTTGAAGATACTTGCAGCGAAAAGTATTGCGGCGGCTAAGCGATGCGCTTTTAGTCCCTGCATGGGCAGTTGATTATTGACGATCTCAGCTCATTGCGATAGGCTCCGAGCAAGTCGCTCGAGAACGGTTTCCAGCGCAGTTTCGGGAAAACTCTGTAGGCAAGCCAGCGATAATCATACTCGCGAAACCTCGGATTCGTCGAATATGATCGAATATTAATGCAGGGAGCACCAAGCTGCAGCTCCCTGATGGAAGCTCCCGAAAGAAAGGCTCATCATTGATTGTCTGAAGAAGACATGGAACTCCAAGACATTTCCCTCCATAAAGATGCGGCGTAGAGAACCAGCAATTTGATGCATGACGAAGGACGTCTCTTTGTTTGCTGCAGGGTTTAGACTTGGAATAAGAAAACTGCGAACCGGAAATCGGAGATATCCTGAGCGATCACCCTCTCAGCTTTTATACTCTCTTTTCATGATGATATTTCAAACCATTATTGTTTCCCTCGGGCTCGGTCTCCTGTGGGCTTCGATTGTTCACCTCCGGATGGGTTTTTGGAAACATTTCACTGACGCTCCCTGTTGATATCTCTGAGACTGATATCTATCATGTGTTGGGTTGGCCAAGTACCGAAGCTACGTCCGCTTCTGGTCGCAACCGATTTGATAGATCCGCTCCGGCGGCGAATGGGAACCTGAAAATCATTGCCACAGTACTAAACGACAGCCGGAGTCGAATGTATCACTTGCGCTCCTATCTGCAACTCGATTACACATTAATAAGGCTATCTAAAGACATCTGCTCGGATCGAACAGACCGCTTGGCTTTCTCGACATCGTATTTGGAAGCTGAGACTGAGTATTCGCGACGTTCGACGGTATACATATGGTTCCCCGCACATTCCGCAGAACAACCTGAGAGAGTTCCATGTGTGTTCCCATCCCTTTGCCCCTGTCATGTTAGCCACAGTGGGATGCTGACTCCACATTCATGGCAGCTCATCAACGGGGCATCAATCAATTTGCCCCGTCATTTTGATACATAATATTCTAATCATCCAAGGTGGATTCCTGAGTGCGCAAACATGCAAGCGATGGGAAGGCCGCAGTTAACCGACGCAAGCCAACGGATGAAAGCTCTCTTCGGCGATCGGCGTAGTTTTTGCTGATGCATTGCTAGAAGGAGCTCCTCATTTAACCCAGTCTGGTCTCCCCTCGGGGACAACGCGTCCCCACCTGAAGCAACCCCTCCACCACCACCATCACTGCCGCCGCCGATCGTACAGCGACCACCACTGTTTGAGTCGAGCGTTTCTCGAGCCGGCTAAGCGCAGTATGGGCCTCTGTCTGGCGTGCGAGTGTGTGACTGACTGAGAGCACGAGTCACCCCCTGAGCTTGTCCCAGAGTAGCTGCTGGAGCTTCTGTTCCTGTCTTATTCACCATCGTTTGTCCAAATGCGTCCACGAGTCGGCCGTTGTTTACAGATCCAGCGGCTTAAACGCAAGGAAGCCAACTATAGCGGATTGTTCTCATATGTTTTCTCTCGGAAACCAGCGCTGCTGAAATGTGGAAGCATTTTGAGTGTAGCCAGGCTCCCGAACAAACAAACAAATGCTTCTGAACATTTGGTTCTGATGCGATCGCGAGCTAATTTGATCCCGATTCGCTATCAGAGTCTTTCTCAAAACACCGATGATCATCGATCTGCACAACAGCTTTCGAAAAGAATGCCTCCGATTCGCACTGAAAACGTCAGGTCGAACTTTCGCGACTATTTCGAACCCGTTTTCAAGATGAGCCGAAGCAGCACGCCATGAGGCGCCGTAGATTCTGGTATGCGTTCGTATTCATAGCCGTGAGTCTTTAGTTACTTGGGATCCGATGTCAATTTGATCGAGACAAACGAAATCCTACGAACAGATAGACGAGGCGGTCGTTCAGAGGAGAGACGGTGCCGTGGAGGCTTTCGATTCTTACATGTCGGCAGATATCGAATATTTCCTCGTGAAAACATGATTTCACAGAATTCACTCATTATACGGGAGACGAATCGCGAATTGACCCATGCCACTCCCCGGTGAAATCCATCGGAAAATCACTCCCAGAATGATGAGTTCCGGAACATTTCCAAACCGAGCTGCTCCAGTTTTTTGTCGTGCCATTTCAACAGCAGTTGAACCAACAAGCAAGAACTAAGATTCACCTGGAACTATGATTCAATCGAGGATGATCGTTCCCACACGACGTCTCGAGAACGATACAATGGGGCATCGAATTCTAGTTCTTTCCGCGAAACGGAAAACCCAAACCTCGAGTCGGAGTGATCTCAAGCCGGCCGCGGATGTGTTTCCCATTCTCCGAGAAGGGATGAGATCACGTCTCGTACTTTTCTCACGAGAAATCCGCATCCGAAGCAGGAAAGATGAAGATTACTGAGGAAATCTCAGAACTGTTGCGGATCGGGGTTGTCACATGTCCCCACCCACCAACTGCAACGATTCCCGCTGGCCGGCGGCGTTTTTTTCTGAAAACTAACGAGTGGTCCGCAGTGTTTCTCATCACAATCATCTGGAAACTTCGATCTCGAACGGACCTTCGTCTCGAGTTTCTGTTGGTTTCGATCGCGCTTTTGCGCTTTGATCGGCGCGATCTCGAAGGAACCGACGAATCGAGCGGCCAAAATCCTTTGCTCCTTCTGCCGATTAAGAGTCAAGATCTGGTTTTCGAGATCGTTGCACCGAATGATTTTCAGCAACCAAATTCGAAACTTGAGCAGATGCCATTCTTATACAAGAAGATGGGAATCGCCGCTCTCTACCGCGAAATAGTATATGGAAAACTTTCCGCGGATTTTCAGAAATGCCTGCAGTTAACGACGACCGCTATCGTAATCCAGGTCGGAATGTTCTTCCGAATGGGATGAAACATATCATGTCGACAAGTTTGGAAATCGGTCGATCAGTAAGAATGCTTTTTGGAGTCCGATCGACCAGCGGAGTCTCGAACAGATTCTCCTCTCTCATCAGACGATCCGGCAGAGCTCTTGACAAAAGACTATGACTGCCACAATTTCCCGAGAAATTCGTCCAGTGGTCGCGGTCATTTTCGGCGACACTTCTTGAATATTTGTTTCCAGCTCCAAAGTGCTGGTTGTGGAACAGAGCGAGTTGAGGAGTGCGGTGTCAAAATTCGTTCAGCAGGCGAAGCCCCAATGGGAGGAAATCCCGCAACGATGGACAGTATCTTCAGTGGTCTAAAGGGCTTCATCAAGCTCAAGACACTGTCAATAGACAATCCTGTCTTCAGACTGCACTACAAAGTCACTGCCGCTCTTCTTATAGCTTTCTCCATTCTAGTCACTTCGAGACAGTACATTGGAGACCCAATCGACTGCATTCCAAGAGACTCGGTGCCACCGAAAGTCCTCGACAACTTCTGCTGGATCCATTCAACCTTCAGTGTCAAACACGCATGGCGCAAGCAGGTCGGCAGCCAAATACCGTATCCTGGAATCGACAAATTCAGTCCCGGAGAAGACAGAGTCTACCACACGTACTACCAGTGGGTCTGCTTCGTGTTGTTCTTCCAAGCTGTGCTTTTCTACATCCCGAGATACCTGTGGAAAGCTGCGGAGGGTCGCCGAATCAGTTCTCTGGTCCTGAACCTCTCGGACCCGATCAGCGACGAAAAAAAGCGAAGTACCAACATCGACACCCTTTGTCGTTACCTTCTTGAGAACAGAGGATACCACAAAGGTTACTTCTACTACTTCTGTATTTGTGAAGTTCTCAATTTTATCAACGTCATTGGTCAGATGTGCTTGATCGATAGCTTTCTCGGCGGCGAATTCTCAACCTATGGCTCAAGAGTATTTCAGTTTACTGAATGGGATCCTTCCGTCCGCTTCGATCCCATGATGAAAGTGTTTCCGCGAGTCACAAAATGCACCTTCCACATGTATGGTGCTTCTGGAGACGTCCAAAAATTCGACACGATGTGCATCCTGCCCATAAACATCATCAACGAGAAAATTTATGTCTTCATGTGGTTCTGGTTTCTTCTTCTGGCTTTGGTTTCCGCTTTGATGGTTATTTACCGATCCGTGATCGTGTTTTATCCTCCATCAAGGTACCGCGTCCTCGCAGCTCGTGCCGGTCTCGCTGAAAAGAGTGATCTCTCTTCCATTTGTACCGAGTGCGATCTTGGCGATTGGTTTGTGGTCTGCCTTCTGTCGGAAAATCTGGATTCTGTTGCATACAGACTCTTCGTCCGTCAACTCCGCGAGCAACTCGAGAAAACAGTGGTGTGAATTTTCGAATAAAAAATCATCGGTTTCATGAACTCTCCCATGGGTGCGTGGTCATTAAGCGAAACATTTTGAGATTTCACGATGTGCGTCGATCTCTCCACAATGAAGCGCTTCCTCATTTTGCCGAGCTCATCATACTCTAGATCGAGTGAACTTTGAAGACAATGGTGCAACCCAACCCTCTTTTCAGGAATGATCCAACAATCTAATTCCGGCGGTAACTTTGAGGGGCGAAAGAATGTAGGCTACGATTGAATTCCACCGTCTGGTCGAAAAGCTTCGGGGCTTCATTCCAGAGGCTATTCTCGCTCGAATCGCGGATGCGGACCTCTTACTGAGAGTCTAATTAACGAAATTCAACAAGTTGTCTACTCTCGGTTTTCTCCAAGTGTTTTTTCAATCACGCACTCGACATTAAGATCATATTTCGGTCGGAAACCAACCCTAGGGAAGATGTTTGAACAGATTTCTTGTTTTCTTTGCTTTGCACAATAGCTTTACCGCCATCTGGCTCTACGGCGCCCTCTGGTTTAGGGCGGGCAAATCTGCCGCTCTGCTTCGTCGGTTGCTTCGAGGCCGAAGCAACTTCATGATTTACTGATGTCAGAGAAGGTCGTTCAGCTGGACTTCGGCCAGTCACCTAGTGGAGTACTACAGTCACCTGTCCACTCGAAATGACCTCAGTATTTCCTTGTAGCGAAACCCAAAGTTCGCACAAGAACCAAGCCAAGCTGAATCCCTGGCGTCGCCTCCCAGACCCCTGGGATAGTGCCGACAACAGCTTCCAACAAGTCAGTCATGCTCCATGGTAATAAAACAATTTTTAATGCGCGATGCACGCACTGACTAATGTCATTCAATATGAAAAGAGCATTGGCCAGCATCAAACCTCATGGAAATCGCTTTCAAAAGTCGGAAACGATCGTCTTAAGCATGAACTCCGAGTCTTAAGCAGTTCGATGGAAGTGGCGAGAAGTAGCGCGAAACTTCGCTCAAGTTCTGGCTGATGCGCTTCCCGCCAGATCTCGTTACCGGGCAACGCGCGCGATTCGAATCTACTTTTAAAGAACGAATTGTCGAGTTTTCTTTCCTTTGAACCGTTTGTAGTTTGTCGTAACTGCACATCAGTAGAAACCCCCGAGCTCGCCTCCCCACCCGAGGACCGGTGGCGCCCTCTACACGCTACAAAGGCCCCTGAGTTGCTGGTTGAACCGCGACGATTGGTCCATGGAACCCTCCAGCGAAATTCCCTTTCTCATCTGTGGCGGCAGCAGAGGCTTTTGACAGTGGTGCCGGGTGCGCGCAGTTTTCACGAGAGCACGACGAGACCACGCGTGTGCATGGTTTAGCTCTGTAAGAAGTTGAGTTAAACTGTTAAGTGCAGGTGACGAAAGAGGCCAACTAGTGTAGCGCTGTAGCTGCTTCAGCTGATAACATCTTCAGCAACAGCTTCTGCCGGAATGGATAAAGTCTTCAGCGGTCTTAAGGGCTTCATCAAGCTCGACAAGCTCTCGATAGACAATCATGTCTTCAGACTGCACTACAAATTCACAGTGGCCCTCCTGATGGGCTTCTCCATCTTGGTCACCTCGAAGCAATACATCGGCGATCCAATTGACTGCATTTCAAAAGACTCGGTGCCGTCGAAAATCCTCGACAGCTTCTGCTGGATACACTCAACCTTCAGTGTGAAGCACGCTTGGCATAAGAAGGTAGGCAGCCAAGTACCATACCCCGGCGTTGACAAATACACTCCCGGCGAGGAACGAGTGTACCATGCGTACTATCAGTGGGTGTGCTTTGTGCTGTTTTTCCAAGCTGCGCTTTTCTACGTTCCGCGCTACATGTGGAAAGCCGCCGAGGGGCGAAAAATCAGCTCTCTGGTCATGGATTTGTCGGATCCGATCAACGACGACAGAAAACGAACCGAGAACATCGATATTTTATGCCGGTACTTCAACGAGAACAAAGGATACCATCGAGGGTACGTTTTCTACTTCTTCCTGTGTGAACTCCTCAACTTCGTCAACGTGGTAGGTCAAATGTACCTCGTCGACAATTTCCTCGGTGGTGAATTCCGAACCTACGGCTCAAAAGTTTTCCAGTTCAGCGAATGGGATCCAGCGGTTCGTTTCGATCCCATGATCCAGGTGTTTCCTCGTCTCACCAAATGCACCTTCCACATGTATGGCTCGTCTGGAGATGTTCAGAAGTATGATGCGATGTGTATCCTGCCTATTAACATCATCAACGAGAAGATCTACGTTTTCATGTGGTTCTGGTTCCTGATTTTGGCCTTTGCCTCAGGCTTGATGATCATCTACCGTGCTTTGATCGTTTTCCACAAGCCTGTGAGGTACCACGTTCTCGCCGCTCGCTCCCGTCTCGCCGAAAGCAAAGATCTCTATACCATCTGCAGTGAGAGCGATCTTGGCGATTGGTTTTTGGTGAGTCTGCTCTCGAAGAACCTCGATGCCGTGGCGTACAGGATGTTCGCACGCCGACTTCGCGAACAACTCGAGGACAGCAAGCCCTCGAAACCGTTCCCCCAGGCAACCGTCTGACTTTTGGATGCCGCTGAAGACAACACCTCGTCGGTGGAATCGTGCGCGATGACCAAGTACGAGTCCTCAATTTTCACTAGTTCTACTCAAACATCTAATTCTTCTTTGGACAACAAACCTTCCGCGCCGTTCGGCTCTTCATCTGTGTGAGGAGAGAAAGAAAGAGAAAAAAAAACGAAAAAAATTTACGCTCGTAGAGGAATCCATCACCACTTATCTGTAGAGTCTCGATTCTCGGTCGAGCAGCCATCGCGGAACGAGAAGTCCAGGCCGACAGTTCAGTCTCAGTTTGTTCGTCGTTTCAAGGAGCAGAAAACGTGGAGAGCTATCGTGGAGAAGAATTGTGCCGCTTCTTGAACGAGCTTGCCGAAAATTCACAATGCTACTACTTGAGATCGAATTGGAGAATCGGCCCCATGTGATAACCTTGACGCGCACGGCCAGAACCGAAGATCGAGCCTGCACCGAAATTCCATTCACCACTCGATGACGAGTGTGTAATACAACGACGAACGTTCCACGAGATACCTACCGTTGAAGTAAGCCCCGATCCCCCAACTCACAATTTTACCCTGGTCAACCAACCCAAGCATTGATACGATTCTCGTATACATACATCGTACATATACTTCTTATTATTACACATCAGATCAAAGTTGAGCATAGATTCTATTTTTGATACCTCTCGTGGATTGACGTCTTATTGACAGTGATGATGACAATGATGATGACAATAATAGTAATCATAGCGTCGACGATGAAAACCCGTTTGTGAATCTTGGAACGAATGTGACCGCGTTTCTACGAATGTTGAAGCATAAATCTAATGTGAAGAATGGACCTTCTCATGTGTGCGTGTGAGCCTGGATGAGTTTGTGTGAGAACGGTCCGAACACAATATCGGACTCATGGTGATGGTTCTTCGGAGCTGGTAGGCGCCCCGGGTCTTCTACAATGCGTTTCCGGCAGTGTCTCTCTTCGCCTCTCACCTCGTTTCGAGTAAACGAGTGAGCGAGCGAGTGAGTGAAAAAAAGTAGAAAGCGAACAGGCAAAGAGTAGGCATCGAGCCGCGGCTGCAGCCACCAACCAACCAACCAACCCACTGACTAGAAGTGGGACTGCTGCCTGCCCGCCTGCTGAGCTGGCCGGATGGCTAACTGGCTAGCCGGCCGCTTGGCTTCCCTCTAAAAATAGCCGTTCGATGAAAATCCGAAACAACGATGACTGCCTAATCGTTGAGAGTGGATCCGCGCGTGCCCCCGATCCAACTTTTTTCTTCCTCTGTTCTCGAAAACCCCGTTCAACTTGTGTTCCTTTTTCAACTTTATGTCTTCAGTTGGCCCCACAATGATATCACCACCCTCATTTCAACGAACGTCTTCTTAGGCTGTAGGACCACAGCTCGGCAAATTGTGTTTGCCTCGGCAGGGTTCAGAGTTCACCTTTCAACCAAAACGTTGATAGGTGCTCTCGTATCAGTATGTGCGAATCACTCAATGGATTCGTGAAGCTCTCAATCGACCAATCATTTAGTTAAGCAATCTCGTTTCCGATGGACAGACGATGAATTTCAGTCCAATGTGTATCTCCCATAGTATTGACGACGATTACGGTTCTCGAAAAGCATTTCCTAAATTCTCCGTTCTCGAGTTTGTGTGTGAGTGTGTTTTGTGAATCCGATCAACCGTTGTCGATGTCGGCAAACGTGACTAGATTTTCTCATGCTTTTCTATCCAGAGAACTTCTCGAGAAGGACGAGAAGTAAAAACCTGACAGTAAGGCGAACCTTGTGTAAATGTGTTCTCGAACGCATGAGTTTCCATCCGATGAGAGGATGTTATGGAACTTGCTCCTTTTACCATAACGGGGCTCATCTTAACAAAGTTAAATACTTTTTTAAACTGCTCATAAAGTGATTACACCACGATAATTGCATATTTCGAGCGAAGCAACAAAGGATCAAGCTCCATGAATATCCAACAATGTACGAAAAATGGAATGCAACCAACCAACCAAACAAACAATATCAAAGCTACCAGTAATAAAATGAGTTTATGACGAGTGTTGTCATTACAATTGACCTCTCTCTGTATTCATTTCTGACTGTGACCGTTGAACAAAACGAGGCAAACGATCCAACACGAAGCGATCTGCGAAGGTTCATCCTCTGACAGTGTAACGAGCGCCAGCGAAGCTCCTGTCGAGCTACTGCGCGTCAGGATTTAGAACGTGTAACTCTGCGAATACGAGGATCGGATTTTAAGAGAGACTGTGCGAATCGATAAATCCCTGACGGCAGCTTTAGTTGTAGTTGTTCGGTTCGCTGTTGTTGGTTAGACGCGTTGTGGAATGTTAGGCGTCTACTGGAGGAGCCCCCCGTATCGGAGGACGGGCTGAGACGTTGGTCACCGTACGGACTTTGTTCTCTCGACAAGAAGCCTTCTCGAAGCTCTTTCTAACGGACGATAAAGTTTCACGAAACCTGTCGAAAGCAACGGTTTCTCTATTTTGGAGTGCTCGATTCACGGATCTCGACATGGAACTCTGTTCCAAATTAAGTGAAACTTTTGCGCAATACCGCTCCTTGAAACTGTGCAAATAGTGGTTGCCGCATCGGCGAGATGAGTGCAGGGCTTTGGAAATTCTGCTGAGCTCAGAGTTACATCATCCACAACAATTTGGTGGCCTCCCAAGCCGTCTCTCCCAGTCTCGGCTGTCTGCTCGTCGTCCCCAGGAGCAGCCACCCCACTCACTGGCTGCACTTTCAATGAGGGCCCCGATTCGGCAGAGCCGACACGCGTCGGGCCCGATAATACGACGAGGGTGATATTGTTCCGCCAGCGAATCGTCAACATAGACTGTTCTGTAAAACTTGCACGCGATACGCCAGTATGCCCGCAGCTGTCTCCATGTTTCCAAAAATAATTTTCAGGTGAAGAAAAATACCGAGATTCTCCATAGAAAGAGCCGGTGAGGGCATTGCCCTAGCGGAGAGCCTCACTGGGGCCCTGCTCCCCGCGCTGTCTGGGCATGCGCGTCAGCTGAGTGAGTTGGGTCTGGGCTCCTCTTCCGGCTTCCCCGGTGAGACTGAAAACGCGAAAACAGTGCAACGTCATATGACGGTGCGCTTAAACACGCTGATCGTTCCGGGCTGGCTCTTGTGTCAACATAAACTGTTACGTTATTCTCCCGAATTCAGATGAAAACGCTTCTGGAAACAAAGCAAGATCATTGGAACGATCATCATCAAGTTGAACATTTCCCCATGGATCGAAAACGGGGAGGCCGTCTCTTCGAACACGATTTCGTTGCAAATCTTAGGGAATTCCGCAAGAGGCAGACTGCCGGAATCCAATAGTTTTTCATTTTCGAAGGTGCCTTCAGTTCGTATTGGAGGATCTAAAATTGGGAGTTCCTACACGTGCGAGAACGTTCCAACCACTTTTGAAGATTTTTTCTAGCTTCTGTTGTTGTCGTAGAAGACGTTAACCTCCCACGAGAAGCGCGTTGTTTTGATACAGTTTCAACGAACCCACTGACCCAGTGTCGACCTGCACACACTCTTCGAAGGCTCTCTACTCAATGAACGTAGTACGGAGGGCCCCGTGCCATCGTAGGTTGCGCATGCGCTATCTATGGCGAACAGCTGATCGAAGACGCAACAGCCCTTACGGACCGCATTCGTGACGTTTGCTTCACCGAGAAACGGAAGAATTCTTCACATATCCACCACAACATTTCTAAACACCTTTGACCGCTCAGGGGTCGCGCGCTTGTTTGGTATCAATGTAGACGATTCTTCTGCCGAGTCTAGGCGCAGATACGTGAGCGTCCGCAGTCTACTTACGACGCAGTGCCATTGAAATCCCATTCCATAATTGTTTGACTGCAGCGTCCATCGCATAAGGAGCTCAACGAGGTTCCAAGGCATCGAAAACGGAAGGTTGTTGGCCGTTAGAAGAACGGATTCTGCGCTCTCGTCGCTTCTGAGCGGCTCCCTCCTCCAAACTCTGAAATCCCAACGACAGCTTCCGAAATCGACCATTCCGGTTAAACTTCCATAGAACATTCTTATAGAAGACCATTCTCTGTTAGCGCAGCAGAAAAATTTCTCATATCCAAATCTGCCGCAAGCGCGAACAAAAACTACGAACGATGATACGCCGGAAATGGTGAAGATTCAAAAAAATGCCGCAGCCGTTCTGGCTCGAGTCGGACTGCTTCTTCGGAAGTGTGGAATGAGAGAAGAAAATTCTTATTTATTTTCCTAGCCGCGTCCACAGCCTGCAGGATTTATAACATGATGATGTCTAGCGACGCGACGCCCGTCCGGTGTCTCGGGAGGCGACATGAGCGACGGGTCCAGTCCTCGCGCGAAAGGCTGTGTGACAACGGTTTGCCTTTGCTGAATGTTTTCGATCGGAGCCGAAGCACTCCGAGAACTCACTAAAGAATCGGATTCACTTTCTCTCATTATTGGAATGTAAAATGATCCGCACCCATTCCGAGTGTGAGCAGCTCAAATATTCGAACGAATTCAGCATCCATCCATTGGAGTCGGTCGAGTGCAAGAGATGAGGGTTTGTTGCGGGTGCGCTCTGTCGGTAGAACAGCCGTCTGAGTCGCACCGTTCGAAAACGTGCCCGGCAGCTGCTTCGCCACTCGTTCCGCGTCCGAGACGTTCATTATCGTGTCGCGAGTACCCAATACAGGAGAGGCCTCCCATTGAAATAAAACAACAGAAGAGGAAGGTCGCTCCTTTCCCCCGACCCCACTGTCTGCTTCCTCTCGAAGCAGACGTAAGATGTCCGAGCAGTTGTAAAAGTCTGTTCGAATCGAGTCGCTGAAATCTCGGGAGCATCAAAAAAAGATGAGACGATCCCGTGATCCGCGACCCGAAGAACCGGAACCGCAACTCGATTCCTTGGTGTCCGACCGCGTCTGGCTTTTACTTCGCACTTTCAAGATATTGAGCGTCGCAGCCACCAAAAACGTCGGAATCGTCGCGAGATATAATGCCCAGTTTACTTTCCCCGTTCATTTGCTTTTATATTCTTCTTAAAGTCAGCTACGGCATAGGAAGCAAACTTCATTTTGAGCCAGACTTCCATTCGTGCGAGAATGTCAAGGATGGTGAAGGGTTACGTTGCACGCTTTTCAAATAATTCATGGCAGTCGGACGCTCCAAAAGGTTTGTGCAATCCTTTCGTTGATGAAATTTCATCTATTTCCGACAAGGCATGAAATGAAATTGATGATCCCTTCGTTTAGTGAAGTGATTCTTCATCTAACGGTGGAATGAACGTCCGGTCTCGAGGTTGGCCTGAAAGCTTTGAAGATTCGCCGAGATCCAACTTCATCTCGTTCGCGGGATTCGGAAGGGTGTGAGCGAGCTGTATGGCTAGTTTCGAGTCTGGCGGAATCTGACTCGATTGGCATCAAAGAATCAAACGAGGGACGGCTCGTTGCACGATCTCAAAATGCTTTCAGTGATTATTACCAATTGAGTCACGCCATTGGTGACAGCACGTTTAAGTTGCGCGTGACTTTCATTTATCTTGAGAGATCTAAACCCGTTCGCGCTCAGTCATCTCCGAAGCTTGGATCGGTGAACATGAATGTCAATCCATGTTTTTCACTTCTAACGGCCTTCTCGATATTCCTTGTTTGGATGGATGCCGTCTCAGGGATGAACCAATGCGTCGACCGACAGCGACGAGGGGATTCGGATCTCCAAGTTTGTGGCCCCAACCGAAAATGTTTCCAGGGCAATTGTCTCGTCACCGCGCCCGCTGACGACAATCGATGTCGATCCACGCTCTTCGGTAACGTGAACCTCGTGAGGCCTGAATTGTTCCCGGTGACGTCATTCCAAGTTTTCCAAATGCAGTGTCTCATATTGTGCATTGACAATCTGAATCGCAAGAACACAGCTGTGTTGGAATGCATGAACAGTTTCCAATAAATCGAGTCAGTGGTGGTTTCAAAGCTCTGCCCAGATCCGTTCATTCTCTTTAGGACGTCAGTGTTGAGCTGTCGGAATTCATTTCTCAAATGAGCATTCGTTAAATTTGCGGGATGCTAGTTCTCGCCGCAACGATCAGGCAAACCCATTTCAGCATTTTCTTCGAAGTGAAATAATCTCCGTTTGGATGGTGCTTCGTGATGTACGTCAACGCTACTTAACTTATCTCGTGACCAACCAATGAGAGTCGTTTTTTGCGCGTACGCCCAGCGGAATTCAATTCATTGATACGAGAGGACCTTGCTCGCTTCGGGAACACGTCAATGCCTTCATTTTGTCAATGTCGTGAGGTGGCGATGACATTTTCGGCAGAAAATCGCGGACATGTTAAATCAGGAGCAAAACCACAACGACCTGGAATTGTTCGTCGAACAGCGAGTGTTTTCCTGAATGACCAACAATCTGCCACGAAGTGTTGAACGGAACCTTGCCGGCGCGGAGGAAAAGTCACCTACAGCCGCTTCTACCAACGAGTTGCCATTTCCTCAACGGTTTTCGAGAGAAAGCTGGAAGGCGCGGCGACCATAAACAATCAACATCTCCACACATGAAACATATCGGACTGTGGAAACAAATCGGACTGTGCTCATTCAAGAGTTCGACAGCAAGGCTTGATCCTGAGTAAGGGATGTCTGAGATTGGCTCCGACTCACAATCAGGAGGCAACGCACGAAACCCAAATGTCGCAAACTGGCGAAGTCGGCCACAAACAAGCGAAACACAACTTGCCTCGATTCTCTTCGACTCATTCTGATGCATTTGAGCTCCTGACATCTTTGATAAGATTGTTTTCACTAGCGGCAGTGTTCTCCGTTGCGGATCAGATTTGGATTCCAGTCCTCGTGATCGGAAGTTTGTCTGCGTAATACAACCGTGATTCTGAGGTGTTCACGTATGGGTTCATCCTTTTCCAGGAGTATTTCTGTCACAAATCACGGATCAGCTGCAGAGCATTGGCATTTCCGAATATCGAAACGTGGAAAAGGACGGTCGTGTTCTACTTCTCTCGAATTCTCTGAGATGTTATCTCCATATGGACACGAGGAACACGACTTCGCTCCCACCTGCCTCGATCTTGTTCGATGCTCTGGCAGACCTTCTTTCTGCACAAGATTTTCCCATGCTTCAATATGTTCGTGAAATCACCAAGCTCAATATCTTCTACATTGTTCCACATCGAAAATCGAAATCGAGTCGACCATAACTGTATCCGAATAATATGATTATCGATTTATAGAGATTTACGAGATCTTGGTCCGCTCAGTACGATCTCATAATTGGCTATCGAATGTGTATCAGTTTCTCGAGAAATCCTTGGCGCGTTCTAAACACGGAATCCGCGACGGGATTCTGTTGCAGATAGCGATCGTGTTCTAATTAGGTCTCTTTATACTTTCTGGAAACCGCTCCAAACTTGACCAACTGAGCAGAAGTGGTTTCAACTTTCCCCATCGGCCAGGCTCTATTCGTGGGTCCGATTCCCGGCGTGTTCTCGTCGATTCCAAATACCATGGAGGTCGAATGATGATATTCTATAATCGATGCGCGTTTCGGGAGAAACGCTTGAATGAACTCCTTGGCGAGCTTTCTCCCCAACCTGATGCGAAACCCGACTGATATCCCAGCAAGTCATCGACCAGAGATTCTTACGTGAATTCCGGTAGGAACATCGAGAACAGCTCCTTACAACAATTATGCCATACAACATCTTGTTCCGTCTTTCGATGTCGCCGGTGGGCTTTGGTTGGCGGTGAGCAGCGGAAGAAAAACCCTTTTCCTTCCGAGTCAAGGCCTAATCTTTTGGGGCCTCCGGTGGCAAAGCTCGTGTGCTTCGACACTCTCCCAGAAAACCCTAGACATTGCTTTCCATTTTCTCGACGGGTTGATTTGGCAGCTTGGATTCTCACAGTTCTGGAATCAGACAAGAGGGGGCGTGGCGAACCGAGTGTGCGATCGAAAAATCACGGGAACTACTTCTAAAAGCATTCCCTAAATTTCCAAAATCAGATGCAATCTCACAGAGACACTTAACCTTAACATCAGACTGATATGTGCTCGTTTGATACCGCCGCACAGATCTTTGAACTCTAACAGAACGTTTTGTCGGAGTGATGGAATTTCATTTAAAATTTTTCTCTTCTTGCTTTCAGGTAAGTCAGGAGGAAAAGACAATGATGATCTATCCGGGCACCAGATGGCTCTGGATGGCGATTCAGTGTTGCCTTGGTCAACCAGAACGCAACCGCTAATGGTTTTCGGCGTCGTTAAGCTGCGATTCCTGCGGAGAATCATCCTCGCGTGGACTCCCATAGCATGTTTGAATGTTCGTTACCTTGTTCGTAGAATCACGGCACAGCAGCTCAGTTATTGTGGTCGTTCCTCTGGTGGATATGTTTATTTTTGTTATCATGGTCAGTTGGAGTCATTCGTTGTAATATTTATCCGATCGCAGGTGAGCGACTGCTCTGCCTCTGGAACTTCCTGCCTTGAATTCGTCAGACTCTGGAGCATCCCTTCTTTCACTAAAGGGTTCCACTTCAACTCCGAAAACAATCAAATCTGTCTAAACTTTAGATGGAAGCAGATCCGGCCGTGCCGACTTAGCATCGGAGTAATCTCGGCTCCACATGCAAAGCATGAAGAGAGAGTTTGAACGAATCCATCGGCATGTTCTGAGAGACAGATAAGAAATCTATTCCTTCAAAGATGAGATTCTTGGAGAATATCTTCCACTGAATCTCTATCTGCGTCGAAATCATCTTCACGAAAGCCAAGCTGCGAGAAACGGAGTTAGGGATTGGAAGGAAAACCGAGATTGACTAGGTGGTCTGGAATAGATCTCTCGATGGGGCCTTTCCCGTCGCCCAACCACCCACTCAACTACCCACAATGATGGTGAAGAGTTGTTGTCGACTTTGTTGATAGTCTCCTTCGATTCACAGTTCGCAATCATCCCGTTGACAGGTCTGTTTGCGCGATGCGTACTCGCGAGATTCAGATGAACAAACTTGCTTCTAACGACTCGATTGCTCAAAGTCCAACGCATCACGGTGCGGCGGCGCTGATGTAATTGTAGGGGTGCCGCGTAATTTGATTCATGTATCGCCACGGGACCAACTTTCGGTCTGGAACGCTTTCCCAAAGGCTCATTCAATGAGCACGAGTTTGGCCTATTTTGGGTTCGTGATGTATGAAGAGGGGATAAGTGACAAGTCAGCGTGTGCCTCTAATGTCCCTCTGGTCAAAGAGAGGGCCTCTCGATGCTCATCCAAACTGTTCTGGTACGGCTTCATAGGGTGTATATGTATCTTTTAGATAACACCAAGACAATGTTGCGTATTTTATTGGTTCCAGAGGTCATGAAAACATTCTCTCAGTATGCGGGATCAAGGTCCGACCGTTTCTCTGGAGCTTCAGGAAGCAACAACGTTTTCGTCACGACTTGAGTAACAGCAACTGTGATGCGCGCCGCTGTCACTGATAAGCCAAAAAGCGATTACTTGAAGTTGTGAACCGTTCTGACGTTGAAAGAGGGAAAGGAGTTCTCCAGCTCTTGAAATCATGAAGAGAAAAAGTTGAGCGTCTTTCGGACTTGTTCAGCCGCAACGTGTGTTGTCGTTAATTACCTCTGGAGAGACCGAGTTGTATTGTCTTCATTTTAGTGAAGAGGCCCTGTGTTCTGGCTTGGTGGAAGAGAGCGGACGTGCCGCCGCCTCTCCAGAGTAAGATCAAATCTCTCAGAATCTATGGTGGTACCCCATCGTATGGAAACCATCTGACTGGCGAGTGCGGTGGCATCTCGGTCTCCTGGAGTACTCCCATCGGATCGCTAAAGTACTAGAATTTCGGAATGACATACTGCTCATGTTCGTAGTCTCCGAATAAAGCGGCATTTTGTCTATATTTTCTCGAATCGCTCCTGAATTCCTCTCGGCCGAACGGCTCGCGCTCAGCTGGCTTCTGAAATGAAGACGTCTGCAGCCGTCACCTGTAAACATCGCAAAAGCAACGAGCCGAACCACATCAAGAGACTTGAGGTTTCAGGCACGAATCAAAAGTTTCATTGAGAAGGTACGCGAACTTGGCGTTTCACTTGTAACCGATACCGAGATCGATGTTGGATTCGGAGTTTTACATTCAATCCATGTTTGAGTGCGCTTCTCCGAGTTTAGGACTTACGAGACGCCCGAAAGCTTGCTTTTTCTGAGAGCTTTCCCGAGTTCAGAATATCAACACGCGGAGCTTCAATTGTAAGAACTCCAAACTTGTTCTCGGGCTCTTGGCTTTGTTTAGATGCTCGAGGTTATCGAATCGCAATATTCTCACCAGTGCGACAGCTATCGAGTGAGCTTTGAGGGATCTTGTGATACGGGACACGCGTACCCGGGGCAAGCTAGCGAACATGAAAAGAGAATCAGAACAAAGAATTCGGCGTCAGTGATGTTGGCGGACGCCACCAGCGTGCCGACGCCGAGTGGTTTCTTCGAAAAATCCTCAAGTTTTCTGGGAGGGAGCTTCTTTAGGAGCACAAGTCGCCCGACGGACGGACCGCCAAGCCGACCCATCATTCGTTCGTTCGGTCGGTCGCTCATCGTTCCTTGGGGTTGGTCTCGTGTTTGGAAGGCACACAGACCATAAACGGAGAGCTGACTGAGTCTCACTCGGAGGGAATGCATTCTGCTGGAAGGAGGACGAACCGAGGACGCGTTCCGATTCACGGAAAGTTGTTTCTCCGACAGAAACCGAGCAAAATAGCTTTCTAGCTCTTCTCTGGTACTCTGCAGCGCAATTGATAGCTTACGGGCAAACATTAAGGCGTTCCTGGTTCCGCGGGAGGCAGTTTACAGACACTTAAAGGGTTACATCTGTCTGTGTTTATGCTTTGGGGCCCCTGTACGCTCCTCGGTTTCCGTTTTGCGCGCTCCGTTTCGTCGAGACTCTTTCCATGACCAGAGTCGCCAACCAAAACACCGTCACCCGAACGAAGATGACGCACATCGTGAACTCAAGGGTTGAGCTTAAGATTCTCCGGAGATTCCGAATCGGGAAGAAATTTCAGACTCGAGATGTGTGCTCGGATCTCTGGAATATATGAATTACGATTCCCAGGAAGATTTCGATCATCCGTCTCCACCAACGATTCTAGAGTGGCTCCGAAATTGTGAAATATCATGTTGGCCGTGTAGGTGATATATTTTTCTTTCGAGAATTTCTTCCTGAGGTTTCATTCTTGAGCACATTTTCACTTGGTTTTTTGGGGAAATTTATCTTCTTGAGTGGCCTCGTCGTCACTTCTCGAGTGCCAAAAAGCAAACATTGGCAAGTGTTCTTTGAGGAAGCAGCTCAAGCCCCACCCTGCTGCGGAGGAGATGATTCCAATGTCATGACAGCAAGCTCACAACGCATTCATGTGAACACGTAGTTCATCCACAACAACAATCTGCGAATCATGATGTCTCATGCTGACGTTCTTTGCCGTTACGTCGACGAGAGGGAGGGTGGAAACACTTTCATCGAGGATCACAACAACAACAACAACAATTTTCTTTTGTGTATGAGAGAAAGCTCTTCTCACGTATCTGAGAGTGTTTTCTAGACACCTGAGAGTTGACTCAGTCTCCGCTGACTCACATGGAAATCGACGTCAAGCCATGACGGGAAATTTTCCAATAAATTTTTCCCTCTAACTGGGACGTTCTCGTGACGACATTGAACAGAGCATTCGTCATGAACACCATCGTTACGTTTCCAATAAGGATCTTATCCGAATTGGCCGAAACCACGGAAAACCGTTTTGTAGAGGTTTCTGATCGATATCAAGCTCGGGAAACCGGCAGAGGAAGTAGAGCAACAGCGGTCCATTCATCGACGAAGGCTTGAGAAAATGGTCGAGTCAGGAACTCCATCATCTGTGCGGGAAGCAGTAAATTCGTCCCTCCTAATAATACCGATGGGGATTGAGACGCTCCGGTTGGATTGGCGATGAGTAGGGCTGTAAGTTTGTCACAAGTTTGAAGAGTTAGGATTCGAGTGTCAAGCGCAAACGGTGTACAGTCGTACCTCGACTTACGTCGTTTTCGGACTTACGTCGGTTATCTTTTCTGAGGAAGGAAAATTTTTATTCCCTCATTATCTTCCACAACTCAGGCTCATATCTGAGCTGACCAGACTCTGATAAGTGATCTCAGTCCTCTTCAAGTTTTCTGATGATCAATTCGGGGAAGGAATTGATTCGAAACCATGACAGCCCGCGAGCCCCCATCGAGCGCAGAATCATTGCTTTTGCTGAATTCCCATTCTTTTCCCACGTTTTCTCCTCCAGAATGATTATCGCATGCTAGGCACGTCGTCGGGGGATTTGGAAATTCGGTTCATGCATTTAAGAGCTTTCTGCTTTTGATTGCGATAGGAATCATTCGACACCGGAAAAGTCCAGTGGAAACAATAGTTCCCGCGTCTCATGGAACTCTCGGCATTGACATCCGTTTTCAATCGGAGAGTCCAGTTCCAAAACGGCTCATCTCCATTTACCCTTCTCCTCCGGGGGAACCGGCAGGGACTCCAGATAAAATCCTTACGAGGGATTTCCTTGATATTCCACCATATTTGAGGTTCGTGAAGATCCCTCGATATCAGAAAGAAAAAATCAGAAACTTAATAAGGAATTCTGCGAACCTGACGATTGCAAGATCGAGATGTGACGTTTCGGATGTGGAAATCTAAAATTCAGGCTGTCCTGAGCAAAAGGAGAATGTTTTCAACCCCACTCGTGGAGGTTCTACTTGGAAGTGATTTTGGGAAACTTCCTCTCTGTCACATATTAGACGCCTTTATCGCCTTCCTGTCAAAAATCAAGGAGTTTGCCGGTTTCGTTCCTGACTGCGCCCCTGAATTTGGAGCGCAAACCGGTCACCGGCACGTGGAAGCCGAAGAAATTCTGCATCCCTGAGACAGAATCATCCAAATATGACCTCTTCAATTGAGTCAAATCGCTCCTCGAGAAAACTATGGGCGAAATCCCCGGACAACCCAATACATCCTAGCGATTTTCTGCTCATAAGGAATAAATACTGACAATGAGGTTGCTCAATTTAACACTCACGGAGCACCTAGCGATGGCTCGAGACGAAGTAATCGGATGTCTTGGAGTCTTTCCCGCAATCGAACTGGATGCGGTCGTTCCATCCGTTCTCTCGCAATACATCTGTCAATCCCGTGGTCAAAGTGAATAGAGTATCGGTTGGTCTATGATTTGCGCCTGTTAATAGCAACTGTTCGACATCGAATAGACAAAACTCAAAATATCGGCGAATTCAATCAATAGAGTCTTCTGCGCTCGGAATCAAAGATTCAGAAGGCTCTCCAGGTAGTTCCGGTCTCTCGAATTCGCTCCGAGGACATCCTTTTCGCGCTGCGAGGCTGACCGTTTGTTTCGAGACAGACTGGGTACTGAACGGAAAGGAACTTTCCGTTTCAAAACTGTCCGATTAGAAAACCGCGAACAGCTGTCCACGACAGCAGAGAAACGCGCCCATCATAATAGATATCAGCTGTTCGCATGACAACTGTTTCGATGACATGTTTTGTCGCGTACCACCAGCACCGGCTTTTGTTGCTCCGCGCATATCGATCGTTCGACGATACAGTTTTTCTGCTGCTGCTGCTGCTGGTAGCCACCGCTCTCTGCTGGTGCTGTAGTCATTTACAAATGGCGGCACTCTTCGCAGCGGCTATTTTTCTCTGGTCCGTCGTTTAGGGAACGAATATTTGACGGAGTAACTCATTGTGTTCCAAACAAACTAGTGCTCTTGGTTCTCATATTGGTGACAATCAAACTTGAAGTTGAACTAGAGAAAAATGTAACTCTGTCCAGAACGGTCTCAGGATCAAAACGAGAATTCGAGAGTAAGTCCCTGTTATATCGAGCCAATATCTATCGAATCCATGTCCCAATTGTTTGGATGATTTAGATTGATTCCACTTGAAGACAGTTAGCCGCTTTCAGGTAGCTCATTCGAAATCGGAGCCATGAGCGAATTACAGATGTTCAGCTGTGGCAACAAACGGAAGTTGCAGCTGATGTCTTTCTCCTCATTGATCGACGCCCTGAGAGCAGGAGGTGCTCTGACCCAGGAGAAAAAAGCCCTCCTCCAGTTAACGGTCAATTCGTTGGCGATATCCTCCGAGCGATACAAAGCGGAAATCCGACGAGCTCTAGCCAAGGCGAGGAGCTACAGCGACACGGACGACACGGCTTGGGCCATGGAAGGCCGTCGGGATACGTTCTTGTTGCCACGGAACCCTCCACGGTCGACATGGGCTGCGCCTTACGCGGCCTACACACCGAAAATGGTTCCAGCGCTCGTCAAGCTGCCCAAGGCTCCGTGCAAATCTGTCGAAACACAAACTGTCTGTCCGCCGAAACCGATTGTGAATCCTAAATTAGTCGTCGTTAGCTCGCCTCGTACGCAAACTACACCTACCGTAGTTTATGCCAATCCTAGCGGACAACGCCAAGTGCGGATAAATTCACAGACGATCGGTAAGACGATTCCAGTGGTCGTGAATTCGAAGGGTCGGGCGAAGCTCGTCAACATGCCCACAGTCGTGAAGCCGACGGTCACATCGATGACTCCGGTCAATGCTCAAAAAACATCGCAGCATCTCGTCGTCAGTTCGGCGAATCAGCACAGCAAACAAATTGTTATTACGACCCCCAATAATATTGTACATAAAATCAGCGCTCACGGAGCGACCCAGACCCTACAGGTTCGACCGACGACCGGAGCGGCCGTCGTTACCAAATTGCTCAATCCAAATCGAACCGGGGAGCTGAAAGTTATTCAACGACCTCGAGTGGCTCAGATAAGGGCTATAGGCACACCAGTGGCAACTCTAACTCCGGTCGGCGTACGGCTCACTTCTTCTCAAGCAAACGGGAGATCACCACACTCATCCGGCACCGGTTCAGAAGGCGGTCCGCCACCAACTAAAATCATGAAAGCTGCTACTCAATGGAACTACGACGATCATTCGGTAATGGCTAAGCCACCCGTGGTTGCTCCGACTTCAGCTCATGAGTCGGTCGATATCAGCGAAGAAGCCTCGGATCGGAAATCGTCCACCAACTCAGTTCCCACCAGCAGCGCAGCGTCCTTAGCAAACCCTCAAACTAAGACGGTTCAAATAGTTCAAATGTCTACGAGTGCTCAAAACTCTCATGCCGCATCACCTCGCCACGCGACTAGGCCGGTTCGGATGGTGACACCAACGCCAATTATGCAGAGGGCAAAAGATTCCACAAAGACGGTCAATGTAGCATCTAACGTTGTAGTACAGAGTCTACCTTATCAAAATTATCAAGGCTCTATCTATAAGATGGTGCCTGAGGACGTCATTTTGGAAGAAGAAGTCGTATGACAACGTAACGCTTTCTAGGCCATCGGTAGTTATTCACATTGTCCGCCCGACGCGATAGAAGATCTGTAAATGCCAAAATGGGGGCTTTTAGGGCGCGCATCATACCCACGAATCCACGATCAATACTGCATTGGTAGCCATAGCGTCGTTGGCTGGATGTAGCGTGATGTACAGTGTTCTTTTTCTCCTCTGTCTATCGTTGACGAAGGAATCTTGGGCATCAGGAACCTAAGCAAACCAGTAATGACATCAAAATTGAATTCGAACCATATTTATATTCGAGAACATTTATGTCTTCTAGTTATACTACATTGAATCCGATCTTTACGGAACCGTTAACGAAAATATAGTATGAAGTCGCTCCTTGAGGCTTCCCTGAGCCGTCCTGTAATCAGCACATGTTCCTGAGCACATGAGTTCGTTCATGTAAATGTACAATACAGTTAGTTGGAGGCATCGAATGAAAGATGATTGTCGTTGACCTAAAGTGATCGATTTGAAAGAAAGTTGCGTGAGGAGCTCTCAAGAATTCTCATGACGTCTTCGTCGAGGGAGAACGGATTCTTTTTAGGAAAAAAAATTCACCGTTGTCATATGGGGCCTGCGCGAATCCGGACAGGAATCTCCTCGCGCTTTTCGGATACACAACTTTGAAATACTCGTGACACGAGATCATCTTCACAAACGCCGTCGTTCCCCTTCCCCGAGTACCAATCGGTCGATTGCTCTTGTATTATGGTACTGAATAATAAATTGATTTCATCCCAGCATCTAGAGCTATTCGTCTTTCTGGAGGCAAACTCAAATTGTTCTTGAGGAATTAGCCGAACAAATCGATGATTTCGAGGAATCTCTATCTTCATCGTGTGGTCACTGAAACGTTGGAGGAGAACCGCGGTTGTCGCGATGGCGTTCCGATGCAGAGAGCAAATAGCCTAGAGGGTGTCAGCTGACGAGGGGACTCTCACGATTTCTTTCTGAACTCGAGCGACCGATGGAGACTTTCTCTGATGCCAGATCGGATTCAAGTTGCCTCCCACTTGCTCGACAATCCTCCTAAGCATGCGGAGAATCAGAGTCAATGGGGCAGGTGGAAGGGTGGTTCTTTAACATCTGCGATCAACTGAAGGCATCCTGGAAGATCTATCGCGGAGAGGGCTTTCAAAGGGAAAGATTGCGAAAGTGTTTGAATAAATAGACGACATAGTTCTCTTTTATTATTTACAACTACGTAGGCTTACCAAAACTCAAAATAAACTGTCACGACAACTTTGGATCACATTGCATAGGCAGGCTGCATTGCAATTCGTTCGAACTGCTCACTCATCGTGAGCTCAAATCGACCTCAGCTCTTCCTCCCGCTCTCACGTCACTGGATACCGGTGCCATTCGCATTCATTTGATTTCTAGCAGTCTCGAATAGAACATCGTAACTTTTGGGCTTCTCTACCTCCAGCGAATCCAAGAGTTTCCCGAAGTGTTCGACATCGATCATGATTTGCAATCGAATCTTGTCGTCGTCGCTGATTCCTTGAGTTTCGTTGATTTTGCCTTTCTTCAAACGCCGTAGAGAGTCTTCCATTTTGCGGACTGACTCCAAAACGTCTTGCGTGGTGCTCAAGAACGAATCACAAATGTTTTGGGCGAACGCGAGCGACCACTCCGGCATCCAATTATTGGAAGAATTCCGGCAATTGAAGACCGGTTCAAAAAGTGCGTTAACGTAGGCGGACGGAACGTTCGGGATATCTCTGTTGGTGCGCCGGTACAGTCGGGGGATGTCCGTGATCTGTTTTATGTTAGATTGAGCGAGCTGACACAGGAGGTCGATGGCCGTGTCCGAGAGTTTTCCGGTGCGACTCGACAAGGATTCCAAGGAGTCCTGGAGACATTCGACGAACAGTTTCCTTTCTTCGTCGAGCAAATATGTCTCGCAGCACTCGCAGATCGATTCGACCGATATCTGTCGGCAATCCGAAGCGGCTTGAAACAATCTCAGTGCGCTCTTCTCTTCAATCTGATGCGTTTGATTGGAAAACTGCTCCAAAAATGTACAGTAGCGCGCAAGTAGCTGGATGGTCAGCCTTAGGAACTTACTTTTCAAGCCTTCGATGAAAACTCCCTCCGACCAACATTACGCTATTTGCTTGTACAGATTCTCCGTGACGTTGAGGAGCACGGTCTTTTTCAAGAAGGGCTCGTTCCCTGCCAGGAGCGCAGTTTCGAAATTGGTTGCTATTTCTGTGTAACGCAATTGGAAATAAACTCCAATGCTCCACTTGCTCATGAAAACTTTGTAAGCGTCGCTACTTCGGAATTGTTGAACGGATTTCTCAGGCAGGTTGTTCTCGAGAGTTTCTAGGAATCGTCGTGCTTCGTTGTATCGCACATGGAACATGGTCGCCGATGTGAGGCTGAACAGGGTCGGAATTCGGGTCTCTGCCAGCGAAACAAATACAGGGAAAACAGAGCGGAGGATGAAATCGTACTCGGGCGGCGAGCACTTGGTCAGAAGCGCAGTGTTCGTCGTGACAAACATGATCACTTGATTGAACAGACCATCGCTGAGCACCTCTCGGAGTACACGCTCCGTGACGATTTCCTCGAGAGCAGGTTTAACTATGCGGTCCGAATAGAAAGTTTCAATGAAGTTCACCCGATCCACCGAGACCGCAATTTGCAGCACTTGATGGAGCTGATTTTCGTCGTGATTTTGGAGGGCGTCCAGAAATTTCGTCTCGAGATATGACTGCAAACGCTCCTTAACTCTGTCAACTGCTTCGGCCGCGCGTTTCGCGAGGGCGATTCCTCGACAACGTTCCAGGGAAGCCGCTAAACTGTTGATTTGACTGGCGGTTCGTTCGACCAGGTCTGGATTCCATGGCTGGTCTTCTCTGGGCAATCGATGAACGCCGCGATAAACTTCCAACGCCAAGAGAATCTGTCCTCTGAGCTGTCGGTCTTTTTGACGTTGATCCAGCTTTTCCTCGGTTTCTCGTAAGACCGCTTCGATAAGATTGCTTATATCAGTGACTTCATCTTTCAACTTGTTCAACGGCTGAGAGATGTTCCCTATATACTTCTCGAGTCCGACCAGATTCGAAGACAAGTTGACAAAGTCTGTGTAATGTTCGTTGATGAGCTCGACAAGGCATTCCTGCAGGTACTTCAGGTGGGATCGGAGATCTTGTCGTAGCTGCTCGAGTCCAACAGCTTTTCTCTTTTCGCAGACGAACTTATCCACCGAAAAGTCGCTATTGAAGAATATTTCTCGATCGAAGCACAGCTCGTGGGAAGACTCATCCAGGAATGATGCCATCTGGTGAAAGTTGGAGGAAAGACATTAGAGAAGGCTATTTCGGGAATCATCTGTGTCAAGGAACTCCATACGGAATTGATCAGAAACGGTGAAACTCCAGGAAACAACAGGATAGTTCGATCTATCAGATATTGATTCTCCGATTAATAATTTATTCAGAAGAGTTCGGACGGACTCCAAACGATTTCGTGGACGCCGAGCATCGGCGGAGGTTATTTGACGGAATCACTCTCACGATTCATTCACGATGTTTCACCGAGATGAATTGACGCAAAGACTGTGCACTCACATCGGGGCTCTCCAATACGAAGCTATTTTCTGCTGTTGAGTCCTCTTGAGAACATGACCAAGTCGTTTCTCAGACAACCTCCGAAACACACCCTGCGGAAACGGTAGATATTTTACAGACTCTATGTTGTTGACGTGTGAGCTCTGTGCTGAGGCAAAACATTCGAAAATCGTGGGCGCTTCCATCATTGATGATTTTGCTGGCAATCACAGCTGGTCCCACCGCGCGGTCTTTTTGAATTTTCTCTGATAGCTCCGACAGAACTGCCACACTGCCTGGATCGTCGGATCTTCTCTCCAAACTCACAGAAACTTCGCAACTTCGGCATTTTCATCAAGAGGCCGATATTTTGGCCTTCAGATTGTCGATGTGATTCTTCATCACACTTGATGACAAAAAATCTGCGAAATCCGGCCCCTTCTCGAAGCTGCTGCATCGTTCACGTCAATACTCTCAGGATCTGGTGAAGGGATGGTTTGGAATGACTTCGAACGGAAGTGAGTGAGCTCCCTCCTCAAGTGAAATGTGGTTGGAACATTTGATCATCTAGTTTTGACGGGCCGTTCGATCGGCCAAGTGCATTTACGAGCACTTCGCTTCGAGAATGTCCGGTTCACGCGAATGAAACTTGGAGTATGCACGCTCAGAGATTCTTGGTGGACTTTTGTTTGTTCAGTTCAACTGCGTGAAAGAGAGCAACAATTTTTAATTAAGGTCGCGACCAGGATTTATTCATTCGTTCGTTCAACTAGTCCAATGCAGAGCTACAATGTTCGACAGATACCAATACGCGAAAACGATATAATTTGCCTGCAACCCGAATCAATAATCACAAGGCCGAAACAAAAAACTGTCGGAGAACATAGGGGATTGCACGGTGCAATGAGACTACAGCTGGATGGGGGTGGATCATACAATAGGAAAGCTTGCTTAAGACTGGTCGGTACAGTAGTTACTCATGAATTTCGGTGTTTGTGATTGAGATGAGGTACCTAGGGGCGTTGTTCTGAACGTGAACGTTATACTCGTAACGGGTATACGCCGATATAAATAGTTTATTTACACAGATGATGGACACCCCTCCTAGGAACGTTGTCCTCAACTGAGTTGCATCATCTTCGTATCATTCGCCTTCGTTCCTCCCGTCAGCTCCGATTCCATTTCAATTCCTAAACATAGTTCTCTCGGTACTCCAAACAACATTCCTTCAAGGGAGCTGTTTAGCTCGTTTGGCAGCTCACACCTTGTCCGTGGCCGTCGCCTCCCATGTAGTGTCTTTCGCCGTTCTCGTCCTCCTCGTAACGCATCTGTCTACGCTGCTCACTTTCCAAGTCGAGATCTTCCATGATCACCTCTTCGGCGTCTTCAGTAATCATTACTTCCTCACGTTTGGGCAACAGGTGCTCGAGCTTACCGGCGACCGCGGGATCGACTTTGTCGGGGAATTTGACGGCGAATTGAACGATGAGCTTTCCTTTCTCGAAAGGATTCTTGTACATGGGCATACCCTCGTTCATGATGCATTTGATGTCGCCGTGTTTCACCACGTCTCCTGGCATCTGAGTGATCACAAGAGTTCGGCCGTCGAGAGTCCTGATCGGTCTTTGGAAGCCACAAAGTGCCTCAGTGAGACTGATCTCCATCTTCATGGTCAAGTTGAGACCTTTCCGAGTGAAGTACTCGTGCTCCTGCTCATCGATAACAAAAATTATGTCGCCAGGTTCGATTCCGGGCTCTTGATCGCCCTCACCCAAAAAGGGAATCTTCTGACCAACATCCATTCCCTTGTCAATGTGAACTTCTAGAACTTTCCGCTCTTGGACGGTTTTCTGGCCGTTGCAAGTTTTGCAGCGGTCTTCGGGGGCACAACTCTCTCCTTGACCCTGGCAGTCGTCGCAAGCGCTCTGACTCTGCTGAATCATTCCAGGACCGATTTGAACAACGCGCATCACCATTCCACGACCCTTGCAGCGACGGCATGTCGTGACGTTCTTACCGCCTTTGCCGTCGCAGGTTTGACAGATGACGCGTTTTTTCAAAGCCATTTTCCTCACAGAGCCATTGTACAGCTCCTCGAGCGACAAACTGATTGCGTGAACCTTGTCACGACCCCGGTTTGCACGTCGGCGTCCTCCGCCACCTCCACCGAAGAACATTTCGAAGATGTCGAAGGGATTGTGGAAGCCGCCGCCGCCGGCACCTCCTTCTTTGAGAGCTTGCTCACCGCCTTGGTCATAAATTTTTCGTTTCTCGGGATCACTGAGTGTCTCATAAGCCGCAGCGATGAGCTTGAACCTTTCCCCTTCATTTGGATTCTTATCCGGATGGTATTTCAGAGCGAGTTTCCTGCAAGTCGGAACGGTTCATGTTAAAACAGTCGGGAAGTGTTCGTGACATCCAGGACCGTGTGTGATTGTGTTGGATCGTTCAATCGATCGCAGATTTTCGACATCGATGGCATGGAATAACATTTGAAACTTTCGCATGAGTAATGGCTCATGCGAGATGGTGAGTGCTTTGCTGCCACTACCGATACCGAGTCGTGATAGAACTCTCGCCGCACTTCTAGAACATACGCGCACCCATCGGCTTCGGAAACAACGTCGCCGCGCTGCGCCGCCCATCACATGGGAAGTTCCTCGAAACTCCTGCACTACTCTTCCGAAGCGACGTTAAACTCCCCTGACACCTTGAGGTTCAACTCTCCCGTGCAAAGCCTTACAGCTAGTCAGGTGTTCCATAGCTTCGGGGTCTGACCATGGATTCCTGGCGCATCAAACATTCGTCCAGAATCCAAAGAGAGCTCAACGCTCTAAATCAGATACGGTACGTTCCCGTGGCGTATTTCTACCGAAACGAAGACAGAAGCAAACCTCGAATGCAACTCGCGGACGACTCAGGCAATGAGTTCGAACCAGAGAGAGAAATCAAGGGTTAACTCGGTCGAGTGATGACAGAGAATACTCGATAGAAAAGATTCCTTACTTGTACGCTCGCTTTAGCTCGTCGTTGGTCACATTGGGTTTTACCCCGAGAATGTCGTAGAACTTCGTTTCCTTAACCATGGTGCGACTGTTCGGAACCAGAGCCGATTGAGAAATGAATGGACGTCGGAACAGACGAGAGGGCCACCACGCTGTAGAGCTGCAGCAATGGAAGGTTCGAGAATGTGAATTTCGGCTCCAGCGCTCTTGTATGAATGCATTTCTAGAGAGGGACCGCCCACCGCCAAGTTGGTGGCTCTGTGGCGGGCTCAATGTTGCTAGGAAACCATGTTGTTTCCAGGGATACGAGCGGGTATTTGAATATCCGAGAGGCGCAAACTAGCGATGCGAAAAACAACCATTTCGAGCCGGAATGACTAAATTCGCGGCATCAGTATGATTGGTGAGTGATCTGTCTTTGTCTAGGGAGAATCGAATGCAACGGAGTCGATTCTGAGAGCTGCGTCGAGCCATCGATTGTTCGCAGCGAATAGCTGTTCCGCTTCGCGGTCCCTTTCAGATTGATGTAACTGAACGTCTCTTGTTCATCCCCGTCTCGTTGAGCTTCCGAATACAGGATTCATAACTTGGAATCCTCCTCAGAAGTATCGTGATCTCCTTAAGTCAGCCTCACCATTTTCTCGACCTCGCGGAAGCTAACAGACAAACTGGAAAATCTTCATCGAACCGGTCGTACCCGATTCCGTAGTAATCAGGGAAGTCGGAGGAAGCCCCATCCCAGCATATATACCACACTATGATATATGACTAAATGCAATGAGCGAGAACAGTAACAATTTCAACAGTTTATATCACGGTGCTCCACTTTCTCATTCCAAGTACACGGCTGACTAGAATTTTCAGCGAAATCTCTGTTTTCTTCGACGGCGTCTGACTCTTTATGATTGTGAACCTGCCGACCTTATTCCTTATGCAACACGGTTCTGGAAAATCTCGTTGAGGATGTTTCGAGAGCTCCTCGAAGTTTCTACTTAATCGACGGACAGCTTCTGAACTCAATTATATCGTGATATTTTGAACACTCCCCTTTGGATTCAGAAAAACCATCGAAAAGTTGACACAATCAGAATATTCAGGGAATTCGCCATCAAGATTGTTCTGACCCGTTCTGGGTATCTGGTTTGCCTTCAGAGGTTAACTCACGCCTTAAACGACGGAACTCTGTTTATCCTCTGGTTTTGAGCGCAGCGCGCCCTGTTTTTTCCGTCGGAAATAATTTGATTTCGAGCATCGAAATTCCGTAGCTTGTCTTCAATTGAGTTCAGTGAAGTTGATCAGTTTCCAGTTGTGCCCTCTGTGCAACCATTTGAGAATCGCCGGAGGGAATGACTTCACAGAGTTGACAGTGACCGTTAGAAGTTGCGCACCATTCTACGCTGCCCTGTATTGATCTGGAAGATGAAAATGTGATCATGCTCCACGTTAGAAACCGATGATCAAAAGCTCTAAGTTTCCTGTACAGAAACGGGATGCCTCGCAAGTCTCTCCCGAAAAGAGTGTGTGGAAACAACGTCAACCCTCTATTCACTCAGTGGCTCAAAGAATGGAAGGACGAAGCCGCCAGCAAGAACTCCAACGCAAAACACACCTACGCCAGAGCCCTGCAATCCCTCAACAAGTTCCCCTTGAAACTGAAAAGTGGTAAGGAGTGTCTCATATTGAAAAATTTCGGTCAAAAAATCTGTGATCTACTCGATAAAAAATTAGAGGAGCACCGGAGACTGCATCCGGATTTTGACGAGAATGTCTCTGAGCCGGAAAACAAACAACCGAAGCGGAAGCAGAAGGTTCGAAATCCTCAAAACTCTACGGAGCCGCAACCCGGTCCATCCCAGATGCGTGGGACTGCGCCGACGAATGGAAGTTCTGCATCGCGAGTGAGAACCAGCTTCAAGGTCCAAGCGAAACCGACGCTGAAACCCCAAACGAAATCAAACCCCAAAGCTTCCTCGTTGGCCAGTCTGAAAGTCAACAAGCCCCAAGCGAAAGTTCCTCGAGTGAAACTTGCTTCTCGCAAATCGAATGGAGCCAAGCCTGGTCAAGGAGTTCAAGTTACTAGTAGTGAGCCCAAAACAGCATCCCCGACTCCACCTGTTCCCTTATCGCCTCAAGAAATCAACTTGCCTCGATTCTCATTCGACAACTTAGACGCTTCACCGAGAAGGGGTGGAAGCAAAGCCGAACCCGAAGTCATAGATCTCAGTCAACACCCCGAATCTCCGCAAGCAGCTTCTGACGTTGATTCTCTACTCACGCTGACTGAAAGACTCTTAGCGAGATCATCGGGCGAGAATGGGGTTCACAAAGATACCGCTTCCAAGAGGAACTGTGATAATGACGACGACGACGACGACTGCGTGATAATTTCTGAAGAATTCGAGAAGCGCTGTGAACCGCTGACGAAAAATTCAGCGGACAGACATGAAACAAGGAGTCCATTGGAACCTAGATCATTGCTTGACCATATCCTCAATGATTCCTCAAATGATGCCGATGAGGATCAGAAGGCACCGGAACCACCCGAAGATTCGTTCATGGATCTTCTCCCGAAGCCAACTGAATCTCGGCCTGCGATTTCTGAATCGATTCTGGACGTAGCCGCCGGGATCAGAAAGAAACGGCAGAGTTTCCTGGACAAACTCAGTTCCCAAATGGCGCAGAAACAACCTGTACAGCCGGATGTTCAGCTCCCTAGTTTCTTTAGTTCACCAAGCCATTCAGTGATACTTGATAGAGAAGTCTCCCCTCCTCCACTGCTTAACGGCAACAGGCTGGGTTCGCCAGCCGCAAACATCCTTCCATCCATCGATTCCATCCAGGATGCAGCGGATTTCCAGGACCCGGGAGTGCCAGTTGAGATTTCCGAAGATTCAGACGAAGAACTCCTCATACCGCTTGCGCTGAGACTGCGAGCTGAGAAACCGCGAATGCCATCACCCACACCTCCAGAGAATGACTCTTTCGCTCAATTGGTTGAAGACATTGAGACACCAAAGTCGGTTCGAGCAGCGAAACCAACAAATGACGTTGACATCGAGAGGGAAAGCCCCCAACCGGCCCGGAAACGGAAAAAACCAAAAGCGGTTTCGACGGTCGATACCGATGCAGCTCCGAAGAAAAGAGGTGAGACTTTGTTCTCTGACTGAATCGAGATTCCAATCGAAAATGAATCAAATCCATGCGATCTTTCCGAGGATCCTGACTCTGCGATGAAAGTAACCGAACTTTTCCCACAGCACGGAAGAACAAAGAAAAAGCGCCAGCTGAGCCGGCGGTGTCCGTTCGAGCCTTCGACCTACGTTATGTTCCTGAAGGCAGTCGACTTCCTGAGCGCTCGCAGCCAAGTTACCTCAACCAATCATCATCTAAATGCCCTCACAAGATTTCGCTGAAACCCGGCACATTTGACATCATTCTGTGCGTTGACAGCTGCGAGGCTACCGGTGGTAAGTGATTCTTGATGCAGTTACATTCCGTAAAACATGAAGTTGGCGTGCACTTTCTAATCTTCGACGCTAACAAAAAGTCTGGTATGTTTGCTGTGACTTCTAGATGGATGTTGGCTGACGATGCTCATCGTTTAGCAGCTGCGCTATCCATTCGGGCGGGAAAACTTTGGTTTGTGAATTCCAGTTGACCATCTCTCCTCTATTTGCTTGAACTTGGGGTTACCTCTGCTTCTGACGTCTCGTCTTGGATTCCTCAGAAAAACCTAGGAAACAAGTTGTCGCAAAGCTCGGCATGTTGTTTAGAGTGCACCGGGAGCTCTGTTTACCCGCTACAATTTCGGAGCGAGGTCATATGACTAACAATAAGTTTGCTGCACGGTCAGGTGGTCGTTTTTTCTCTGTTCACAAACCATCGCGGAGTTCTTGCTCTTGAGGCATTAGAATCATTGGGCCAATCGGAGCTAAGACTCAGGAAAAAGTTTGCGAGCGTGATAGCATACCCATGTCTTCAAAAACTCCAACCCAGAACTCAAATCCGGAGACCCGGCTTGATGAATTTTGATAGCACCCGGTCTCACGTTGATTCTACGAAATAGCTTCGATGCACTTTCATCACACAATTGCTGAAATGATTACTAATCTATTCAAAACTTGATTCCAGGCGTGAACACGAAAAAGAAAGAGGCTATGATTCAAGCTCTGCAGACATCCGGCGTCAGAATGGAAGTCCGTAAAATGAATGTTGGCGACTTCGCGTGGATCGCTAAAAGCGGTGACCAAGAACTGGTTCTGGATTGTGTTGTAGAACGAAAGAGAACCGATGATCTCGCGTCTTCTATAAAAGATGGCCGCTACGCTGAACAGAAGCATCGTTTGATAACATCGGGTATAAAACGAAAGATCTACCTTATTGAAGAATTCAATCGATTCGCATCGGGAGGCATCACCGACCAAGCGCTGCTACAAGCTCAGATGAACACGCAAGTTATCAGCGACTTCATTGTGAAGCAAACGAAGAACACGAAGGAAAGTGCGCGATACCTAACGACCTTAACCAGGGCCTTGGATGTCAAATACAAAAACCTCCACCTCCGTTCGTGTCTCAAAGAGGAAGCCCAAATGTTCGAAAACCACTTGATGACTTGGCAGGAGTACAATGAGGCTGGTTACAAGCGGAAGAAGGTTTGCACGAGAGAAATGTTCATGCGCGCTCTGATGGTAGTTCGAGGGATGTCACTGGAGCGGGCGCTGACTATCGCCACCGTTTATCCGACGGTTACAGCTTTGCTTCAAGCGTTCGATGGATGTGATGAAGCCAAACAGAAAGACAAGTTGTTGGCGGACCTTCGGTGTCCCGTGAGCGGGCGGCGAATCGGTCCAGCGCTCAGCAAAGTTCTCAAGCAGATATTCGTGGATGGTCACCAGAGCTGACGAGTTTCAGCCGCATTCTGAAATTTTCGGTTTCGATTTCATTGCTTGCTAGAAAAGAGACTGGTCCAGTCGATTTTTTTTTATCTTATAGATTCATGAAGTGAGGGGTGAAAGCAATGAAAAAATGATGAGAAGGTTTTTCTTCCACCGGCTCCATTCACTGCGGGAGTATACATAGAATGGATGCGCATCGGCATCCAACATGGGGTGTCGAATAAAAAGTGAATTCCGATATAGTACCAATCGGTTGGTATGATTCGGAGCGAAAAACTTCAGAATGTCTTCTCTCCGGGACAGAAATGCTCGACGATTCGTTTTCTCTGGTCAGGGCTGAGGAAAATGTTTTTTTTCTTGTAATGATCAATCACACCGGCATTTACTATGAATATTCATTAATGGGAATGTCCTGTAGCGAGAGCACTGGACAACGGGGAAAATGACGACACGACGGATCGAGAAAAACAAGTATATTTACAAAAATGATTTTATTTGGAGCAACCATTCTGTAGATCGTTGATGCGCGGATGCAACTCCTGAAAAACTTGGAGACGCATCCCGCGCCGGTGGGCATCACAAAGTATTTACAACGTCCGAGATTTCGTGACTATCTATTGAACCTTGGCTCTGGATTTGTCAAAAGGTTTCGAAATGCCGTTCATGTCCGAGATGAGTTCGGAGAAGATGATTTGGAGTCCAGCGCGATGAAATGAAGCATCGGCAGCCGGATTCTTAGGCCGATGAGCATGAGTCGGATTGCGATCTTGGGAATCTCCTTTCTCAGATCACAGATTGTTTTCGTCCGGATCCGATGTCGGTATGCGTTGTTCGCGAGTCGTCGGAGTGTGTCCGAACTGTCCAAGAACCTTAAGGAAGTTTGTGGATTGTGTCGGACGTGCTTCTGGGGCGCTGGACTCCGGCTCATGTCAGACGGGAGCACTGGCGGATAGTCTCGTCTTTTCGGTGATATTCAATTGGATTCGTGTTCCATTCCGATTTGGACGAATTTTCGGCGTTGCTGCGATCTCACCGATGAGTTCGGCATACAACAACGAATCGAGATTGGGGCCCATCATGTACAGAAAGAACCAATCGGCGATATTCGTGCTTTTCACGACGAGACGCACATCATCCGGATCGCCGAGATGGCACCGGTTCATCAAGAGTCTCTCGCGCATCGAGGGAAGCATCAGAATCAGGAAGCGGTACACTATCAATCCCGATAGCACGGTGAGGAGGAAGACGAACCAAAACCAAGCGAGAACGTAGAGCTTCTCGTTGAAGACGTTTTGAGGCAGGACGCACAGAATATCCTCCTTCATAACGTCTCCAGAGGGCCCGAAGCGGCGGAAGATGCACTTTGTCATCCGAGGGAACACGAACAGCATCGGATCGACGCGGTCTTCGTCGTCCTGGTTGAGGAACTCGAGCACTCTTATTCCGTAGTTCATGAACTCGCCACCGAGGAAGCTGTCCATGAGGAACATCTGCATGAGAACGTTCAAGAAACACAGCATTTCACAGAACAGATACTTGTATGTGTACAGATTACGTTTTCCGAAATTGCGATCGACCCAAAGTGTGATCGTTTCGCGTTTTTTCCGTCGCTCGTCGTCGGTCTTGGCCGGTCCTGAGGTCAGAGCACCCATGAGACCGCCTTCCCAGTTCTTCCAAACGTAATGCGGAAGGTAAAAGACGACGGCTTGCACTATGAGCGTCAGGTAAACCCACTGGTAGTACGCCACGTACTTTCTTCTCCCGTAAACGGCTGATTTGTCGATTCCAGGGGCCGCGATCTCTGGTCCGATTTTCTTATGATGAGCGTCAGGCAGTGTAAACGTTGGATGAATCCAACAGTAGGAGTTCGCGACGATCGCTGGAACTTTCTCGGGAGGAATGCATTCTATTGGAGTGCCGATGTACTGCCGTGCAGAAACAATTACGGCTAGAAATAGCAGCAAACCAGCCGTGAACTGCCAGTGCAGTCTGAAGACGCCATTTTCAACAATGGCTCCTTTTTTACGGTGACGGAATATTCTGTGGATTCCGTCGAAGATTCCGATCATTCTGAGGGGCTGGATGTCGTCGCGACAGTGGATGAGGTGCAGTGATTTAGACGCACTTCTTCGCTTTGGGGTGATCAGTCCTCTCTCACGTGCTCTGTTAATCCTAAGATGTGGAGCTGACGCTGCGTACTGCGGCGCGATATTTTATGACGGAGTGCCATTCCCGGGCCGGGCCAGGGTAGGTCGGACCAGACCGAACCAGAGCAGGTATGTCGACCGACGGCACTCGGTTTACGCGACAGGTGTCCGGAGTGTGCGACAAACTCTTTGTCCGACCGAAGAGGATATTGTTCACGTCACTAGTTTCAAGCAAATATGCGTTCACTGAATGCACGTCCTTCGAACTTGAGGCTGCACATCACCCGCTGCACTTTCCGAACTGATTGATTGATTGATTGATCGTCCGTTCGTCGTTCCACAAAGTCGTTTTCGACCGAAAGCTTCAAGTTCTTCTGATGACGCGAACTAGTCGCGGGCAGAGGAGGCTGTGTCGCCTGCTTTGGACTTAACTGGAGACACGGAGTAATAGGACAGCGCGGACGTGGCGCCATCGTTCGGAATCGCTCTGAAATCACAGACGGCACGCCATCCAGCGTAATCCAGACGCACATTCTAACCACGGGTTACCGAAGGATATTTCGCTATTCGACGTCCTGGGAAAAAGGCACTGCAGGAAAGAATCACGACGCGTCGACGCAACTCGACGTGGCCGCTGTTCGGCACAGCAGCGTCAGGAACGAAACGCGTCACTGACGTTCATAGGAACAACAAATTAATAATCAACCGATATCGTCGTCATTCCGCCTAAGAGGCGACAAAGCCAATGACGTCAGCTCCCGCATTCAGAACTCGACTCCACAGTTTTGTTCCAGCATGTTTGACGAATATGCACATTCGTCGAGCGAAACTGTAAAGTCGATGTGGTCGCAGCTCAATCTCCGATCAGAATGACTCCCTCTATATAATTCAATATTACTCAGTTCCTTCCGTGCGTTCACAGAAAGAGCAGTGTATTATGAGTAGCCCATGAAATGTCGATTCCTGGGAACTCTGCATTTTGCTATCGGTGCTCGCTCGTTTCTCCAAAGGAATTATTAGAACAGCGAGGTTTTGGGGCCCGGAGCAACAACTTGATCCGATCCGCAGAACTTTCTAGATCAGTTCTGCGAACACAACTTTCTCAGCAGCTTCGCAACTTCTGACCTCTGTGAGTGGTCAGCCGGAAATACGCTCGCTGTGATCGAAGTTACGTCGAAGTTATCACTCCGAGAGAGTCAACTCTCGATATAGTTCGTCGACGATCCGTCATTCTGTCACATTTAGGTCAATCGCCAACGTTCTCGCGTTCCGTTACGACGTCAGTGTGAGTGATCGCTACGGATTTCCATCTTGCGATGAGGGTTCATCCCGCTCATTCCGAAAACTTTCATTAAAAGACAGTCATCTTCAATCTGTCCAAGATCATCTGCACTCCCCGGATGAGCGACGGTTCAGATCAGGATAACTGACGAGATGCATTCACCGTTTGTGTCGCATTCCGGCGATCGTCATTCGAAAATCGATCGTAGATCGACTCCGGGATGAAACCGCAGACGGATGAGAACGAAGGCGCTCTCGCTAACATCCACAGCAGAGGTCAAAGGTCTATTCCGACCATCCTACTTCCCGCGAGCATGAGCCCCCATCAATATCATCGAGCTTGTCAAAACCCAATGAAGAACCACAACTAATTGTAAGTCACAGAATGTGTCAAATCGCATTCGTTGAATGTATTTGGCACTGTCGAGTTGTTTTCATGGAAAAGGACTCGTTCGGCGGGTGTTTCACATTTAAGGGTGAAGATTCGACGTTCGAATGCTCGATCCGAAACGTCGCGCCGATCTGTTTGTTTCCAAAAGCAGTTGAGGCGGATCTGTTATCCACAAAGATCAATGCAGAATCGGCGAGGTCGGAGCCAATCTAAAGGACGCATGAGCAGGAAACTTCACATCGAAGAAGCCTTGCCGACGATAATTCGATCGTCAGCATGCTGTTCTCGTAGAATGCTGTTTGCGATGCAATTCAGCAAAAGTCGAAATATTTTGAGAAGAGTCAGCGAGCTTCTGCTGCAAATCTGGAAAGGTGGAAACTGTGAATGAAACAACAGCTTGGGTGACTTCCACAGAGTAAGACCAATCGTGAACAAGCAAGGAACGGTCGTCTCCGACTTGCAGACAGAAGCTTGAAAGCGCATTCGACATGTAATTAAAGTTTAAAAACGGTTGTATCAAGGCCAGTTATGTTCGTCATGATGACATCTCTTGTCAGAATCGATTCGTTTCGGAGCTCTACCCAAGAGGATATTCCTTTACAGTTCTTTGCGCAGCGTGCATCCAATGATTGGAGAGAGAACTCTACTCCAAGGATTCGACAATTTTCCTCACAGCTGAAATCGACAGTGAGCCACGCTGCTCGATGTGAAAAATTGGAGTTCCACCGAATGCACGCTATTATAGTGGGAAACAAAATTTTGAGAATGGTCCCTGTTAATACATATTGAAACACATTCTGGAATTTGAAATGGGAGGTTTCTTCGGTGAGAAATGCAGACGATGGTTTGAAATGAGTCTGAGCTCGACTTCTGAGGCAGTGGTAGTTGACTGGAGGAATTTCTTTCAGAATTTTCGGGCAAAAACAGGTGGGAAACGACTTCTCCTTCAGGTCTTTGATTGAGGAACAGCAGTTTGATGAAGGGATGTGATGGTTCTCAAAATTTCGGCTATCACCTTCGGGTCCATCGACTTGCTACGAACGATGAAAATAGAAGAAGAAATCGGAAACAAACACGCACGGGTTCTTCAGTGTCATTCACAGAAACCTGAATTCACTCCAAATACTTTGAGATTATCCAGGTCCGACTTTTGGTTCTCTCCGATGAGTCACCAATGGTAGCAAACAGAAATAACCTAGCGTCCCTGAATAGTCGGCGACAAGTTGCAAGTGTGTCGGCATGATCAAGTGAAATATACATTGTGCGTGAGTAAGTGTGTCAGAGCTACTTGTGTCAGTCAATTATAAATCATGTCGGAGCCAAGCTAGCGCTGCTTTTAATGACAGTCTTCGTTCTCTGAAACTCATGAATATCGTACATCTATATTTTGATTTCTGTCATGATCCCCGAGTGAGGATTCTCCGGGAATCAAGTTCTACATCAAGGACCGTGTCATGGGTCAGGAGGCTCTGACAAACTCAAAAAACCCTCGAACTCTACTTTTACGAGCCGTCGAGGAGGCGAGAACGCGATAACTTTGAGCCGGATCTAAGCAGCCGGTCAGTTTGGAGAGACCACAGAACAGCCCATTCGGTCCATTATTCCGCGTTCAAAACGAAGAAAGAACAGGAAGGGCAACAAACTTTGCTCCTAGGCTGTAGAAGAAAAAAACACCAACGGCATAGGACCAGCGTGAATCCTTAATGCAATGGCATGGATCCTTTACCATTGAGAGTTGGACAGGTACGTCCTTCCCGAATTCGATGCAAAGCCGCGAGGCAAAGGGTGGTCAGTCAGTCATCTAACGAGAAAGCGAGCCATCTTAGCCGTCTGAGAATCACATGACCAGACACTGACATGCTGGCCAAGGTAACTGTCGTCCATGCCTTCAGAAAATATGTCTGAAACATACAGCCGTCGAGTTTTCCTCAGATAGTTCCGAGTGAGCGCAGCAGCTTCGTAAAGCAGGCACGTTTGTAATTCGGTGAGTTCGCTCGAGAACCGCATAAAGTTGGCCCATTGCTCAATTAGAGGCTCGCGTCAGGGCTGTGGGATTCGCTCAAAGTTTCTTTTGAGCGTCCTTTCGGGAGTCTTCAGTCAGGACCTGTGCCAACTCATTGAAATCGCAGACTCGAAGCATTCGTGTAGCCCGTCGATTGTCTAACATGGGACCTTGATCGCGTGTGCTTCTCAAGAGTGGAAGTCGCGCAGCAACTCCTGCACCTCATCGACTGAAATAGGAGAACAATTCGCTCGGTCGATACCTTTGCATGGTCGGCTCGTGATGCCCAATTCCGGAATCGCCTACCAAAGAGCCGAATGCGAATGTGCTTCAAGATCATCGATGAGCGCGCTCACTAGGCTCACCGTTGGGTGGCGGCAGAGTCCGGGAGGACTTCTCTCTCATTGATCATCATCCACGTATACTCCTCAATCATCAGTTGAGTCACCTTTGTTCTTCAAAGCAGGCTCCGCCGAGCCGAGAAGGAATAAGAAAATCCGTGGCCATCACAGAACAGGAGGATGGCGCGCAGGTTGAGGTCGATTTCGTGCAATCGGTTCGATCACCGGTTGACAAACGTGAGATCTCGACTAGAGGATCATGCTCAACAATCTGGAAACATGGATTTCGTGTTCATTTTTCCTGTTCTGTCGATCCTCTCGATTTCTTTCCACTGGCGCAACAGTTTTCCGCGTCGTGGAACGAGGGGAACCAAGGCAAGGAGAGTCTCGCTCAAATCATTGGTCGTGTAATTTCAATCATTCGATCAGTTTCTCGAATCTTGGAATCGCATTTGAACTGACCGTACATGGTGATCGTAGCAGCCGATGATGTAGTGGTCCGACTGTTGGGCCGTCAGAGTTTTGGGGTAATAAGAAGGTCGTTGAGACTTCAAAGTGCTGACGGGGTTTCGGATCTGCTGAAAGAAAGGAGGCAGCATAAAAACGCGGAGACCACTCCGCGACCAGTGACTTCCTCCGCATCGGACCGGGTCATCGAATCAATGAGAAAGGGATAGAGTAGAACGTAGAGATGAAAGTCAGTCGACGATGTCGTCGGACTTTTTGAATCTCGATTCTGAAGCGCTTATCGAAACTTTAGATACTTGGCACTATTTTTCCCCAAAGAGAATCCGAAACCATTCCAGTCGAGAATGGATATCGGCTTTCCAACGAACGTCGATCGTTCCTCCGCTCTCGGTCGCGGCCCTCTCTGACCGTCGGACTGGCTTCAATAGATTGCCGACAATCCGGAGGAAATAATAAACTTCGACCGTGGGACTCTTGGCATCAACCGTCGCGTCGGCTGGTCAGTTCAGCGAACGGCGAATTCCGGGCAGTTTCAATAAACATGTTATCCGGCTGGAAACGTTTTCATTTGTTGACGGGACCAAACCCTGAATGGAACCACGATTTGTCACGATTGAAGTTCCTCCCCCGACAGGGACGTCCGCGCACGTTTCGCTCGCTAATTCCGATGTATGCAAGTATCGATCGTGCCGAGAATCGTAAGAATTTCAAAGGTGCTGTAAGATTCGAGAATCCGAGTCAACAGCAAACCCGCTTCCCGATCGTTCAAGGTTTCGGAGGATCGGGAACGCTCATTCCGTGCCGGCGGTTCGAGCGACTTTGTACCCGCAGCTCGTCGCGTCGCGAGAGCAACATCCGCGCGGAATCGAAACGAGCGGGCTTCGACTATTCAAAACAAAAAGGTTCAAAACCGTCTCAATGAACGTTTCAGGAGGAATTTTGTTTGTGAGGGATTTTCAAAATGTTATGTTCCATTGTATACGAACGCTCGGGAAGCGGACAATAGCGGCAGCGATGCCACGTCGTCCGGAGAGCAGCGACCGCGGCGGCGGCAGCGGCGGCGGCGGCGGTAGAGATCGGTTTGGAGGAAAGATCGGCGCAGGCGGTAGCTTTATTATTTCTCAAAAATGCTCCATAAATCAAAGAAGCCACCAGAGGCCGCACAGTGAGAGAACGTAAAAGAGAAAAACAAGAGAAGTAGAAGATTTCTCGATTCTACGAGGAAGATTGAGGTCGGCAGGAGCCCTCAGAACCAGGATCCTGAGGAGCCGACTGGTGACCCCGGTTGTAAAACGTCAGGCTGGGCGTCGTTCGAGACGCCTGTAAAACATGTTGCATCAGCGTCGCGTCAATCAGGAGCGTCCACCGATCAAATTAAAACGATGAAGTCAGAAGCGAAGCGGTCGTGTGCAATGTTTCACACAGAACTGCAATTGTTCCTCTTTTTTGAAAATGGTGAACCGGGTCGCCATCATTAATTTCAATATATGCATTAGCGCCGAAGAAGCGGTGGCAGCAGACCCACTCGCTTCTTCCGCTATGAACAAAGGAACGACTGAATGAGAGAGAGTGAACGAGTGAGTGAGTGAGTGTATCCAGCGTATGCTCTATAAATGGTACATTTGTTTGTTTATCCGCTTTTCGTTCGTTCGTACGCTTCACCCGTGCACAAATTTGGGGCCTTGTATCATATTAAGGGCCCGGAGCGCTCGATCGTTGTTCTCCCGTCCCGTCGTTGCGGCCTAATATCGTCAGCCGTTGTCAAGCGACAGCGGACCCGTAACACGGAGAAGGATAACGAGGGAGCGGGCAGACGGAGAGAGAGAGAGAGAGAGAGAGGAGTCAGCAGGATTTAATCGATGAAAAACCGTTCAATCCTCCTCCGCTCGCTTCGCGAAACGATTCGCGCTCGTACATAAAGGGAGGCAGGATTCTGCTTGGCGCCTGCTTGTTCGACCGAGGAAGTGGGTGAGCGGAGGTGCAGTGAGCGGACAACATTGCGTGCGGTACATCAAGCATCCCATTTCATTTGGATTTTTTTTTTCTTCCTGGTTTTCCTCTTTTGCTGCTTGTGGCCTCCGTCCGTGGCAGCTCTAGCATTCCTCCAATTTTATCCTTTTCTATTTCTTCTCGGCTGCAACGGCAGTCCAGCACTTGTGTCGTCGTTCTCTCCGTCTCTCTTTTCCTGATTCGTTCGTTTGAGCTCTCGGCGGCCCTTTCTTCTCCTTCCTCCTCGTCTCGTCCCCTTCAGGATGTGGCCTCACCGGCTGCGTTCAATAAGATGTTATGATATTCCATAGAATTTATGAGCATTGTCTTTCTTGCACTTCTCCCCTGTGACCCCTGACTTTTTTCCTTCCGCGTCGAGATCTAGATGCGGGGCTTTCCTATATTGGAATGCCTTCTCACCTCGACCGAGCCGATGCTCTGCTGACGTCCTCGTTCCTGTGAAGTCGAGGAAACTTCAACGATTCGGTCGAGTGTGATGGAAAACAACGGAAATCCCAATTTACGCTGAAGTTTGCGCGCTTCCCGCGTCCCATTCAGCAGATTACAAACCATCGTCTACGTAATGGCTCGCACCACCGCACCGGAAACAGCCCTGTTGTTGTCTGTTCTGTATAGTGGCAGGTAGTATGGCTTTTTCTATGAATCGCAGAAGTTTCTCCAAATTTTCTCGTGGGCGGCCTGCGACTCCGAGATCCATTTGTCACCAAGCGGCGAACTCGTTGTTGACAGCCAAATTGCCACGTAGCGTTGTGGCAGAACTTGCCGCAAACCAATTTGACCGGAAACTTGACGATTTGCTCGCGCAAAAGGTCAAAACTGGCAATATTTCCAAACAACTGACTCACTTTCAGACGGAGTCGATGTCGTAAACCTTGTCGTCGATGTCGATGTCTTTGCGTCTGACTCGGTGGTTGAGTTTTGCTCGGTTCCGGGCCCTGAAGGTCACTCGTTTTGAATTCCGGTCCAGTTTTGAAGGTAGCAAGATGTCCTCATCCCGAGTTTCCCGTCTGAGGAATTCCTAAGTAGCGCAAACAGTGAATAAGGGACATGTGTCATCGAAGCATTCGGTGTTCAGAATCGGCTGAGTTCAGACGATGTTTCAACGGTGATGTCTTGTGGTAGTCGTAACGAAGACAGTAAATTCAACGCGACAAAAAGAAGCGAAAACCGCGGTATTTCGCGACTCCTATTGATCGGTGATGAGATGTAGTTATCGGTGTCTACGCAGCTTCCGCGAAATCCCAACATGGCTTCGCTCGAACTTCAGTCTAAAAGTGCCAGAATACGTTCGATCAGGCGGGGATCATGAGGATCGCACACTCATTTAGGCGACAAAGATGGTGAAATCTCTGGAACAATGGTCTTGAGATTGAGAGAAGATTTCCCACAAAAAGTTATGCTTCGGGTCAGGGCATTGAACGCATAATTCACTTCATTGCCGACCTGGACCGTGTTTGAAATCAAAGAGGCAATTGAGAATCAGCGTCCTATATCGCAGGATTCCAGGACGATCGTACGTCTCATACTGCCTTGTATAATGAATTTGAGGATTTGAAATGTTTAATTACATGCCGATTCGTTCAATAAACTCGAATCGTTTCGCAGACAATGTCGTTCGACAGCGAAGGCACAATCGCAGATATTTCGGATCAGCCGTAGCTTGTCCGTTCTCTTGTTTGTTCCTCTTGGATCTTGATGAATTCGTTGTAGGCTTTGCAGCCAGTCGCAGGTAGGTAGAGTATACGGGAGCAACGGAAGGAAGGCCGCTGCACCAGTACTACACTTGATTTCTGCAGCTGAAGTGATTGATGGGTCCTCCGTGCGAAAAAGCTTCTACCGTTCGCTTTGTTTGTTTTCTCTGCACTCTGTTCTTCATCCATTGTCTTGCTAATGTTTCCAGAACAGGCTATAGGCTCCGTGTCGTTTCGGAGAGGGATCAGCGAGGCGCAGTTCGAACACGATTGCGGACTAAATGTGAAAAGGCTCTTCCGAAAGAATTCAGAATTTGCTCTTCTGTGGCTAGTTCTACTCCGGAACGCTGATTCGCGAATCGGCGTCTTAGAAACTTTGCTCTTCCCGCTTATCCGAGCGTCTGACGTCCAAATCTAGTAGTCAGTTGGAGTATTGTTCTCCTCAAAGCATTAAAGAAGTGGGTTTGAGGCATTCGGCGGGAATAACGGGAAAAACTCCCTCTTATCGTTCTCGCCAAGCTCAAATGACAGGTTGCGAGGCTCCGTAACGTTACTCGGAGCGATATCCTGGTCATCTAGGCTCCCCATACCTGACTGGCCACTCCGTTTTCTCCTGCTTTCTTGGCTTGACAAACGACAAGTCGAGTATCGAGATAAAAATTAGGTTTTTTTGTCAGCCTGAGGCGAGCCGCGGAAGTGGGCCTGGTTGCAACAGCATCAACCACGGCAACGGCACTTCATTCAACCATTTGGCAGGAAAAAGTTCTGCGGCCGCAGCGATTTCCCGTTCCACGAACCATGAATACCGTTAGAGATTTCAGCGAAGCTATCGCGCTGCTTGATCCGCCGAGAGTTGTTCAACTTTGGACTGGAGAATTTTTAAAGCGTTTTTCAGGCTCGAAACTGTTCCGTGGTGCTGGCGCTTGCCGTCGTCGTCTTTTCCAGTTTTCCCGCGGCCCTCTATATCCTTCCTTCCTTCCTTCCTACCCGGCGTCCCGCCCGCCCGCCTGCCTGTCCGACTGGCTGATTGGCGTGTTCTGCCTGTGAGAGAGTTACGAAGAGGAGAGCTTGGTTATCCTTGAACGATTTCGCGACAATGGCGGGGTGTGCAATATCATCTGATGATCGATGATTGGAGGGTTCGGCGACGGGGCAGGCAGGGTGGTTCTCCTTCGTTTCTTCCACGGGAGAGATGGGCAAGGCTCCTTAGCTTACCTCGTGACGACCACGAGACCGCCGCAGCCGCCGCCGCCGCCGCTGTTGCCCGAGACGAGTATGGCGTCGAAAATGGGGACCTCGATCAAAACCAAGAGAACGGAAAGCTCGAGACGAAGGCCACCTTCGAATAACCTGGCTGGCTGTCTCACTGACCGACTGATCGAGAGAGAAACGCGGAGCAGGTCAAGGATCGCAGGCTGGGGCAAGAATCGCTGTTATTAGTAATTATTTGCGCAAGTTTGTCATACTCTGCTGGCCGCCGCTCGTAAAGGATTGGTTCTACACAGAACGCGTCGCCAGCCGGAGTGTATTGCCTCCGCATGGACCAACGAGCAGGCGATCCTTCTGTCCGTCCGTTCCTTCAACAAGGGCTCGAACCCTCTCCGAGTTCACGGGGGCACCCTCGGAACCTCGGAGCCCGTGGCACTGTTGACGATGAAGACGCCGCTGCCGACCGCTCGCTTCCGAAAACACCGCATACAGCGCCACAAAACAGAGTACCTACTAGAGAAGCAACAGACGGGGTCGGACGATGTCTTGTTGCACGTTGTTCTTTTCCAGTGACAAGATGTTTCTTTCGCGGAGACTTTGTTGCCTACTATATTGAAATACCAGCATGGTCCATGACAGGCTCGTTTGAGTCGCGGATAGCCACAGAAAAGGAAGCCGGGAAAGGTCGAGAATGAAGAGAGTCGGAGGAATACCTACGGCTGATTGATAGGGGATCCGAGTCGAGTTGAGTCCAAGAGGTTGAATGGAAGCGGTGGACTTGTTTCATGTCAACGTCGAAGACAGAGTGGGTCTGTTTGAATCGACTCGTCCCCATGGCTAGCGTTAGAATATCTTTCCTCCTTTCGACGACGGCGACGGCGGCGGTGAACAGTTGGAATTCGGACACGGATGTATTGTCGAGTGATCCGGCCAATCGAAACACTCGACCTTCCAGCTGTGCACAACTTTGTGCTCTTTCCATAATTCGTCCTCGTCGCCTGTGAAAACATGTGACTCCTTTCCAGGCTCGAGTTTGTCGGTTTGCCCACCCTAACCGTATGCATACATAAGAGATTATGATTTGCATATTGAATATTGATGACCTTGCCTTTGCTCTTCGCGCCAGCGTGCGGCTGATGTCGGCCGCGCGAAATTGCTTCGTGTTTGCGTATCGGCTGTTTGAAGTGAACGAACACACAGAGCGTGAGAAATTGTGCGTCGAGCAACGAACAGAGAGCTCGCCATTCGGGAATTCGTTCTTAATTGGGAGGAAGTGTTCCCCGGGCTCGGGTCTCCCGCTCTTTGGGTCGAGTCGCTTCTGAAGAAGTGAGCAGCATCGAGCAACCAGCGCAGAGTAAAAAATGAGCAGAAGCGTCTGTTGCGCTTTGTTGATTGCCAGTCTCCTTGCGGGGATTGCTCATTGCAATAGCTTCGAGTAAAGATGCACACGATCCTTGTCCGAAAAGACAAACTGACAGTGAAGAAGACTGTCGCTTGTCGGTGGGGCGAACGCATATCGGAGCGAAAGCAGATGGATGTTCGACTATGGAACGATCCATCTTTCGCGAGTTGCTTTCCGAGCCGTGACTTCCAGAGTCAGACTTTTCTCACCGTCGCGATGGTCCGACGATATTCGAGTTCGATGTCGTCTTTGAATCAAAACGCCCCGCATCGTACGACGTTTCGAGTTGAGCCGCCAAGATAAGACAGATTGCGAGCTCGAAGTGTAGTGCAATCGTTATCTTGAGTTTTCGCCGCTGAACGGTGGATGAAGGAGATAGTGGCGACACACCGTTCAGATCTCATTTATTGTCTGGTGGGAGGATATCACTGGCAACTCAGCCGTCTGTCCGCTTACGTCCTTCGGTGCTCTGTGCGTAGCATGACTCGCGTTCGTACCATTCAAGACGCATGCACGCAAACCAGCGGACACCAACGAGCACGACCACACTAGCGGACTTATAGTACGTCGTGGCGTGTTCGTTGTCGTCCCCGTCCACGTCGTTCTTTTGGATGGGTGTCGTTCCGACTGCCGCTTCTAGAGGACCGGCTCTTCCGCCGATGCAGCACCGATGTTCTTCCGACTCGACGGCGCGCGCACACTGTGTCCACGATTCTCGTCGACACAGTGCGTGTCAGACTTTTGTAGATGCGTGGGCGGTTACCCATGTGCGACTGGATGTGTGTTTTCGTCGTCTTCTGTCACAATCGGTGAGATTCCCGCCTTCGATGGGAAGCATAGTCGGAATTTGCCATGTGGTTCCTGGAAATCGAATCCCATGTCACCGTTGTCCAGGAGCAAGATTCGCTCCCGGAATCCAGGGTCATTTCAGGTTCGGAAAACAACTAGAAATACCGGAAAACGAGCTCTCAATCTGTGGAAAAGTTTCTCGGCATTCGTTTGGAAAACCCGGGTCTTTCGAGAGCGTTTCGGACTCATGATCAATCGGTCGGAATCGGGCTCCCAACGGAACGTGTTGAATGTATGTACCACATACATCGTTCTACTGAGAGTCCGAGACACCCAAACACCCGGTAGTCGTGGAGTTCTGTGCCGCCTGACCTCTCTCTGCTTGTCATGCAGATGTGATTTTTAGGGAGGGCGTGATAATGGACATGTAAATGACTTCGATGTAACAGCGGTGACGTAAGAGAGGAACAGCTGTCTTGAAGGCAAAAACTTTGGAAAACCAAGTCCACTGACAGGAGGAAGATCTGTCGCAGAGTCTGAATGAAGAAGTTTCCTTTTCATTAGTGGGTTTTGTTTTATACAAATCGAAAACGGGAATGTGAAGATCCGGGAGGACGCTCCAAAGTCTCCCTTTTAGTGGGAATTCCTGACGAGCTTATCCTGGTCAAGACGGATCCTGAAAAGCTGAGTGTTTTCCTGGAAATCTCGAGGGAGCGTGTCACCCTCTCATGTCACCCAACCTGTTAATCATGGATTAAAAGAACCAGAGTGAACTGACTGAGTGTTTTTTATAATTTATTTTCGAATCTGCAAGGGAACAATGCTGTTCCTCACTTTGGATAAGGTTTCCATGCGGAGCGAAATCGGTTGAGCCAAATTACAAATTATTTAGTACTCTGATTTTTCGTTATTCGTTGTGAGGAAATCCACCAATTCAGTGAAAAAGTTTCCCTGACGATGATTTGCAGTGAGAATCACAGAAAAAGCTCAGTTGTGCCAGTCTTCCCGCTAGTTGATGGCACAGCATCAAGCAAGAAGACGGGCTCCCGACCTTACTGACGCTGTGGAGTTTTTGGAATTCATCACCGAGCTCACTAATTAAAATCGATCATGATGAGTACATCAACACGCACTCGGCCTGAGCTTGGCTGGCTTTTCCGCTCGATGAGCTGCTGAATCGAGGCTATTCGCAACGGTCAACTTCCATGAAACGTAAACTCGAATAAAAACACGTGGAAAGTTTCCTCAATGAGCTGGAGAATCGGCTCTCAGGCTTCAAGCTCATAGAGGTTTCCTTTATGTCAGCGGACCACCACATTCGCTCCGTAACCCAACAATTTACGCATCGCAAATGAAAGTCGGGACGAGCTCGAGAATCTCAGAGCCGAAGTGGTTCGGGCCAAGGTCTAATTCAGCAGCTCCTATTTTGAAATGAATTTCGTTCACGTCGTACTCATAGTGGATTAAAATTCCGCTTAGGGGTCGGCGCATTCCAAACTGAACTGGAACACGCATTCCATTCTTACAGGAACTGGTTTTCTGAATTCCTAATTTTTTGTTGCTGCTCGCGCGCCTCTATCTGTTCGCGTGCTTCTCTCATAGATCTCTTTATCCCCATCGTTCCCACTCGGTTTGACGACGGAAGCGTTTTTGCACTGTGTGATCGACTCGTTTTATTTGTGAGCTCATCTCCGTTAGGCGGAACAGGAATAATGCGAAAGATTGCAAACTTGAAAGATTTTTCTGTCGTTTTCGTTGAACTTCTCGTCGCGGGCATCGTAGTTCTCTAAGGTCTGCATTCTTCGAAGGATCCAGATCTGAAGTCGACCAATCGTTCGGGACACGGACGGACTGAGGAATCGGACATGATCACGTAAACAGGAGTCTAACAGGAGGAGTTTTAAACACGGTTCAGCTGTCAGGAAATGGGATCGAGAACCGGCGCTCAATTCAAAGCGAACTATGGGGCTCGGCTCGCTGCGTGAGGAATAATGGTGAACGAACACAGGAACGTACGAGAAAAGGCCTTGGTGGGAGGAGGCCGTTAAGAATTTTTTACGTTGCGTGGAGGGAGTGGAAGATAGCGGAGGAGCCAGCCAGCTAGGGAAACGATGATTTTTAGTCCCGTCGTCGTTCCGCGTCTTAATTTGAAGCCGACGATAGATGATGGACTGGCGGGTCTGATTGCGAATTGATGAAGAGAAGAACCTGGCCAGAGAGCCTCGCGGCAACCGACGAACACGCGATACCAAGCCTCAATGCAGGCTGCATTCATTCAGCAGAAAAGCTCCCTTTCCTCCTTTCCCCCGAGTGATCCATTCATCCATCCACCTATCATCTGACTGTGCTTCGAACGAAGGAGTCACCACGAATCGAGGCTCTTTCTCGAGACGAGCGAATCATCGAACATTTCCAGGAAAACGCGTGGAGGAAAACGGAAATTCAGGACATCGTTCCAGGATACGGGTTGACGCATGGGCTTTAGCTTCTTTCGTCGTATTTTGCGAGGTACTCAAGTACACAAGGGAGGTATCTCGCGAGCATGAATCCGGTGGAAGAGTTCTCTCCGCGGTTGCGTTGCGTGACAGCGGTCCCACGCAAGTCTCGTTTTTCCCGTTTCGTCTTAAGGAGACCGAGACTCCCGCCTGTTGTAGCGTGGGTGCATGCTCGTGGTTAAGTTCAACGGAATCGGTTTGGTTATTCGTTTTTTTGAGTTAACTCCATCAATTTGCCTGCCTGAACAGCGTGACGAGACGCAAACCCTAACACGACGAGTACATTGTTTCTCGCTGCCGCCGCCACATTCGACGACAACGGTTTCCCATCTCAACTATGATGGGCTCGCGTATTTACTCGCGGGTAAGATTTCAGTACAGATGAGCAACCCGACACGGAGCATTGAGGGGCTGACTCTGTCGGTCGGGATCCGCTGAGATTTAAGCGTGCATGCGAGCGAGCGAGAGCGCTGGGACAAGTAGGCCGTTCGGGTAGCCGAGTTGCTTGCACTGACTTGTGTGGCTGGACGGTTGCTGTTGGTAACACAATATTCTACTTAATGTTAACAATATTCCCGAGAGGACTCTCGCCTCAATAAGTCAGATTGCCTTCGCTTCGGGAGGAAAAGAAGAAAGCCACGCAAACTCTTCTGAGGCTTTTCCAAGTAGAGAGAACCTCAGATGCAGCTTAAGTGTCCGTCTTTCTGTCTGTGACTCAGTCCGTTCGCTGCTTCGTTGGTTCCTCGATATCCCGATACGGCCTCAATCTGTTGTGACTTCTGCTTTCGCTTTCCCACTTCTGACGTTTAGTCGCTGTCTTTGCAGAAACGATGCAGCGCTGAGCGAGTTTCTCATAAAAAACCGAAGAAGTGTAGACGTGTCCGTGTGAAGTGTGGACAATCAGCGAACTAGAGAGGATGCTCGTGCGAAAAACCCCGGGGGGAAGAGGCCGGAGCTCGCTCAGAGTGGTGTTGAGCTTGCTCACCTGGAGGATGATTGCATAATCACGGGGGACAAACTTCTATTTTAGCGATGAGGACACTCGCATGGCCTTGTTCCTTTCGGAGTTGTTCTTTGAATTTTTTTCCTCCTTCCTCTCACTTCGGTTTGTGTACAATGAAGTATGGAACACGAAGAGTAATTTGAGAAGTATGTCAAACTTCAAACTCTACGAACTTTTCGCGAACAGCGGCGTCGACACAGATCATAGCCGAGCGAGGACGAGATCGCAAAAGTTGAGTCGGAGAAAAAAATGTTTGAGGAAGGTTGACAAGGGAGAACTTGTTGATTTTCTGAATCTGAGCTGTTTAACGTTCTTGCGTCCCAGCCAACGAAGGAAAAAACGCACAAGGAAGCACAGACATCCTGACAAAGCGTGCAGTGCGCGTTGTAGGTGATCTATCATGAGTCTAAAATTGCGTCAGTTCAGCGGAACGCATATTTCTGCCAAGCTCAAAAAACCTGTTCGATCTGTCGTTGGGCTCGATTTTCGACAAACTAAATATTTGCGTCGTCCTCTGATGCACGACTTTCTTTGTTCCCAGTTATTCAGTTTGGCTGCTCGTGCCCTGAAAGCGACTTTTGGAACCTAGCGCCCCACAAGTACGGCACCAAAGTTTCCACTCCGGACCGGTTCCAGTATTCCAAGTCGCGGTTTGTTCCTTTGGTACTCTAGTGGTTGGCCACCCGTAGACGAGCGCGCTCTCACACGAAGGCGGTTTTGGAGATTTCCAGTTGACGGAGTTTGGTGTGGATCCAGAAGAGGGAATGCGTCGGCGTCGCCTCGGGCGCCTTTGTCGTCCTGAGCTGCGATTGCGAGAGAAAATTTCAAGGGGGTGCCGCCACAGTCAAATTACCTCGCTTTCAGTATCGTCTTTTGAGAGAAGCCGAGCGAGGGAAGAGTAAAAACGTACATGGAGGACAGCTCACAGAAAATAGAAGAGAAAAGCGCAGTGCAACTCTCCTCGAATCGTCCTGCCAGCCGCTCGTCCGATGATACCTTTGATAGCCAGAAGGGACGACAAAGGGGCGAATCGGGGTTTTTTCCTCATCTCGTGTCTCGTTCCAAATTATTATTCGCTTTTGGTCCTCCTTGGAGATCTTTTTCGCGCCCATTCCCCGTCATCGGGACGCGTCGCGTCGTTCTGTCGCGATTTCGTCCCTGTTACCGGTGTCTTACGGCAAGCTTCGGCGCGGCGTTCCCTAATGGCGAACACAAAGGATGACGATGACAGCGACAACAACCGCGCACGCGACGACGACAGCAAGAGCCGGGGCGAGGCAAAAGCCAAGTCAAAAGGACCTGCGCGATCTAAACACAAGCCGAAACTAGAGGAGGTGAAGAGGAACGACGACGACGACGACGACAACGAAGAAAAACTGCGAGAGTACAACCTGGTGTCGCGAAAGAGAAAGTCGCGCGGCTGTTAAGTGCTGCCGCTCACATCCATCTCCTCAATTGTCTCCTCCGGTGTTCTATCCTGGTAGCTTCGTCGTGTTATTGCTGGCTCCCCGGCTCGTCTTGGCATGACCTCCTGGCAGCGGTCCGAAGCGAAAAAAGCAAAAAACACAGCACCGTAATCGGCTTCGTCGCCTGGCATTCAATCCTGCTTTCTATTTTCGTATTTCTTCAGTTTGCACCCTTTCTTTTGGAGCCGAGCAAGGTCGATCCAACAACGAAGCTCTTTACGCCGCCGTCCCTCCTCTCGACGTCGACTCTTTAGCCTCTGCTTCCCAATTTGTAGGTTGACCCTGATTGGGATTAGCCGTGTTTCTCGGATCCAACGATCTGTTTCGTAATTTTGATCCGATCTGTCAGAACACTCAAATTATCCCTCGATGCTAAGATTGCGCCGATCGTTCACGTTTTCCCTGATCCTCTTTCCAGGACGGTGAGGTTTCAAAAGGATTGTCGACTCCGGAATCAGTCTGGACGGCCGAGTGGTTTGAGGAGGAGGAGGAGGAGGAGATTTCGGAAAGATGGAAGAAATTGAATGGGGACTGGGAACGAATTATGATGAGGTGACTTTGAACTGACACACAGGCCAGAAGAAATATGGAGATTCGCTTGGGAGAAACGACGGCGATCCAGACTCTGAGAAAAAAATAATTAGCTGGCTCATCTTTCTTCGTCCGTTCCTTTCTTCTTCGTCTTCTCACCGAAGTGGAAAGGAAAGACATTAGACTGTGAAAGAACGTTGCCGCAAATTAAACTGAAATTTGTGACGGTATCTTCTCGAGGGTTTGTGAATACATACGAGTTCATGTCCTTCTGCATTTGGGTCGTTCGCTGTTCCCGTTGTGAGATTTAGGCACATTTCTTAATGTCTGGTCATCAAGGAAAACGTCGACTGCCGACACTGTATCGCAGAAGGAGCATGGCCAGGCAAGCAAAACAGCGAATCGCTTCTCCTTGCACTCCTGCCCCGAAAAGCTATCAACAGCCGGAACAATCGAGATCCCCTAATGTGTCCTTAACGTGAGCAAAGCTTCATGAAATTCGCCGTAAGCCAACCACGAGCTCTCAGTTTCTCGGGAAAAAGAATCAACGATTGTGGATCTCTTGATTGCTTCTTCCAGACTTGCAGCCGGCCGCATGAGAGAACTCGAAAAATCTTTGACGTTGTAGAGTACTTCTTGCACGGCAGATTTCATCGAACACTTTTCCCTGTTTTCGTCGGAAAGGAACAGAACATTGGATTGACTTTTGTGCCGTGAGCATTTTCGGGTCGATTGGAATAAGGGCGAAACGAAACCACCTAATTGAGACTCAAATGTCCTGTGCGCTAATCCATCGATAAACTGGTGAATGAATCGGTCAGTCTAGAGAGAGGATGAATAGGTAGCTGCGTGGTTGGTCGCTTGTCGGTCCACTCCTTCTGTAGGACTACAGAAGCTGCATCAGCAGACAAGAGCGAGGGATCGAGCGGCCATTGAAAGCTGAGCGGAATAAGCCGTGACTGCGGTGCGTCTGTTCTTTTCAATATGACTACTCAGCTGAGCGGAAACCACCCACCGATGTTGTTCCAAGGATCCGAGCAGTCGAGAGCTGTCAGAGGGGCTCGCTCAACAGGATTTGCGCCGAGAAGAATCCCTCCCTCCTCTGGCTAACTGGGCTCCCCAGGGACACCGACCGAAGACGGGCTCGGACCGCAGCCGAGAGCACCGAAAACATTTATGGCTATCCCGTCCACGTCCATCGTTTCAGGGTCGAGGGGTTGGTTGCCCTTGATTTCTTGCAGGAGGTGCAATAATGACCTCATAGCCTGAGGTGCATCCCGTGGCTTTTCTGCCGGGACCGAGAGAACTTCGAAGGAGGATATCCCGACCGGAGACATCTCCTGAGTTGTCACTTCTTCCCGGGATTTCTAATTTTTCTCAGAGTTTTCTATTTCGACATAGCTCAAACCCCTCCACGGAAAGGGGGAGCAAACGGCTAGTTGATAGTTTAGAATCACAGCGCAGAATGAATTTCATGGGTGGACACACGTAGAGCACCCGCCGTACTTTGGACTGGCACAGTGGATAATGTATGGGGTGTGGGCGGCTCTCCGTTTTAATTTGCGGAGGAGGACTACTTGCTGCTGCCGCCGCCGCCGCCGCCGCTATGCGAAAATTTATTATCCTGTTCGCTGCGAGAGCGTTATAATAAGCTATTTGCGCTGAGCAGCCGAGCGGTCGCCGGCTGCTTCGTTTACCAGAGCTTGGACAGCGAATGCGCGATGACGCTACGTGCATGCTCGGAGCAAGATCCAGCCGGAGTCCGAGCCTTCCAGAGGTCCAACAAACCGAACAGGGGAAGAAAGTCGCCTTGGTAAGCACCTCCCGTGGATGAACAACCAACGAACATACTCGACAGGTCACTGGTTTTATGGCTGGCTTCCGAAAGTGTAATGACCCAAGTCTCGTCTATCCGGGGTGCCCGCCCCCGCCGCCCCTCATTCTTTAGAGCTGGATAGATGACGGTGACGCCGGCCGCTTCCCGTATGCTTTTTCATTATCAAGGAAGAGGACGCGGCGGCTACTTCTTCCACCACAGCTGAATAGGACCACATGAGAGCGGTAAAAGCTCGCGACGAATAAGCTGGTCGAGTCTTTGGACGTTGAGGAAAGGCTTAGCTGGCTCTGACTGCATGTCCGTTATATTCCAACCTGTCCCCACTCCTCTTCCGCGAAGTGGTCGCTGCGTTAAAAGGAGCGATAGACGACAACCTTGAGAAAAGAGGCTCTTACTTTCACCATGAAGGTCATTGCATCAAACTCCCACAGTTAAGACCACGTAACTCGATAGGAACAGACGATGGGACTTAGTTTCGGCCATTCGCGTCTCGGATAGAGGCTCTGTGTCCGATGATTCCTGTTCAAAGATTCGGTTTTTCCCTGATTTGCAGCCTATTCGTCATGATTCGAGGCTCCCCTTCGAGACCCTCAGATTTATCAGGTCGACCCTCTTTCCCCTCTGTCCGCCATCGTTCGTTACGTTACGAGTTTATGAAGTTTGATAACACTAAGCCTGTTATCGGCGACGACCTGGACGCATTGTAGCGAAACTCCCCACCAGCAGGAGATTTGGGCTCGAGGATCCAAGAAACAATCGGAAGTTATCGAATTGTTCTCGGCCGGCGAATCCGTTCCACGGTGTCAGAATCATCGGCTAGGCGGCTACGGGAGTATTTTCGACAGGAACTTGCATCCTGAATTCATGAACGATCTCCTTTATCAAGTCTGGGTCAAGTGTGTTGAAGATGCTTTCGGAGGGCGATAAACTCCTCGAGCACATCGTTCCCGCAAAGCTCCCACAAAAATCGTATAAGTGTTGTCTACGAGCTACGTAAACGAGCTCTCAGGTGGCCGAGGAGCTGCGGTCGAGTGATTTCGCAAAATGCAATGCTTGGATTTGCCCGGAAGACGTTCCCCAATCTTCCGGAATGAATTCCATCATGACGGATTCACGTCAAATTATTCTGCGCATGAGCATATATTGGCCGGATGGATGGGAAATCGAGCAAAATAGTTAGAGTTCTTCTCTAAATATTATGACATCGACCACATTTTTGTGGAAAACGAATATCGTCTCTCATATTATCGCCGCAGGAGTTCTGCAATTTCATCTCTGACGAGCTTCACCTCATGGATGATCGGAAGAAGTCTTTCGCCTTCGCATCCTGACGTCATCTGACCAATTATTGTGGAATAGATGGATGGACGGAACGAGGGAGACCTTGGCTTCTGGAGAATATTCGACGGAAAACACATGAGGATTGTATCGTCCTTGATGGCGAATCGGTTGTGCTGCTGGTGATCGCTGCTGCGTTGAGGAGGTTTCGCGGTCGACGAAGAAAAAGGATAAGGGCAGCAGATTTGGTTGAAACGAGCCAACGGAGTTTTGGGGTGGTTAGCAACAAAGCCGAAACAAATGACCTGATTATGGCCATTGGTTACGCTCGGACGATGATCGCTCCGGCGGGCGTCTGGTGAAGTCGACACCAGCGGTCTGTACGGGAGCAGTTGTCATGTCGCTTGGTCGACACTACTTTAAAAGACTTATAGCCTCCTCAGCCACCAACAGAGAGAACAACGACTCATTGCAGATAAGGAAACCGGGTATTCGTCTTATGGCGTCGATTCCATTGTTACGTCGTTGGAGCTTTGGCAGATGTCGCCGGGGACGGTCGGTTGGAGGACCAGCCGTTCAGCCGTCCAGCTAGCAGCATCAGAGAGTTACGGCTATCGAAACGATCACCACTCATGTCTGTTAGCGACATCTCTTCTGATTTCCCCCACGATGAGGAGTGTCGTTCGTTCGAGCGGCGGATTTCAATCGGAGACAACATTTTCGGTGTTCACAGTTTTGTGTTTCCCTAAAATAAGCCGCAGCACAATGAAGTTTGATCATCATCAATCGTCCAACGTGCTAGAGCTTGTTATCGAGGAACGACTCAAGGGAAGATGCCATTCTCACTTCAATATGGTCCACCCCGGTGGACGAATTTCCAAAACTCCCTTTCGAAAAATGTCGGGGATCGTCACGTGAATCATCTTTGGCTCTCTAATATCCACCGAAGCGGAGGAATCGTTCTCGCAGCCCGTCTCGAGACGTGTGTTCGACGAGAATGGAAACTACGATCACTTTCTGTGGGAATTTCTGTACGAAACCCTTTTGAAAACGAGGTGTAGTGTCGCTCGAACGGTTATCTCTCCGATCGCCCTGATCGTGGCCACCTCCTCGGTGACCATGAATGATCCGAAATATCTGATGATTTCTGCGATTTCCAGGCAACTCACGGTTTCAGGGAAGGTCTGAATCATCGCAGATAACGAATTGCCGCACAAAGCTGGAGTGAGTCGGGTAGCTGAGGGATTAGAACTCTTCGGGAACAAGGCAGCGAGCGTGGATGAGTCGACGTGTCGAGAGAGAAAATCCTTTTTCATCGAGCAGTATCACTCCGGCTGAGAGGTGCTCATGGAAGAACTCCTTCGCCAGCCTCGAATCCTGACATTCGTTCGAACGTGTTGACCACAGATGCAGTAAAATGATTCGAGTCAGCCCTTCCCTCCACGAGCATATTCGATTTGTTGAACTCGCTTCCCTAATTAGGGCGCGGCGTCGCTTCCGTATCAGTTCATGAGAAGAGCCATCCGAGACATGGACCGTCGTTGTTAAACAGTGGCGATGTCGATCATTAATCATTATCAATCAAACGCCCGAGCGCTACAGAGAATGCAGAAAAACTGCATTATCACCGATCGGTGATTTCCGGGTCGCTGGTGCCAACAGCGGCGGGTCCGCGAGCAGGCTGCGCGGAGGAAGCCGCCGAGAGAACGAACGAAGGCCGTTTCATCCTTGATTCTCGTCTCGCAGCACGGACAGAAGATTTATTTCGTCGCGGTTTTTTACACTGTGAATTTCTCTCCGCCGCCGCCGCCGCCGCCGCCATCTACTCGCTGCTGCTGGCTTATAATTACGTAAGAGAAGCAGCGAGCGGCCGCAAGAAACAGAGACACCGGGAGATACCGGGAAGACATAGAACGAGGATAACAGCTGAGCGCCGGCTCCTGTGACCATAATATATATTCGTAGTGCTTTCGGCTGGAATCAGCTAAAGCGGCAGTTGCACGAGAAGGAAGGAAATAAGTTGAAGCCTCGTTTGTGTCTAGGTGAATCGAGCGCGTCCGTCCGCCCGCCCGCCCGCCCGCCGATCTGTCTGCGTGCCAGCGCAACCGTCTGAGAGATCGCGCTTTCTTGCTTGCTCCCGCACGGCGCTTACGTGTCTAACAGAAAGGAACGAACGAACACGACACCGTTCGTCAGAAGTTCTAATGTTCGGGTCGGTTCGGCCTATTTCGTAGCCAGCGAGCCCAGTCGGTATGAACGAGCTTTGCGTCCCCAGACCGCTAGACGGCCGCTTGGCCGGCGCGGCGTTCTTTTTATCCGTCCGGCAACTTCTGTTCATCCTCGAGGGTGCAGTTTAAGCCCCAGGCGACATCTTAGCCGCCGCTGCTTCTTTTTTTCTCTTCAGCTGCCTGCTTATTTGTCCTAGTTGGTCGCTGAAGAAGCGGCAGCAGCAGCAGCTGACCCAATTAGCTGGAGACGCCGCGAACTATTTGAAAGATGCCACCAACGGCCTCGACGGGGCCATAAGACTTCCACGCGACCGCTTACCCCCCTCTCCCCCATCCCTCGACGAGTAAGCTTCCGAGTCTAAGGAACGGACAACGAGTCCGGCAAAGCGTTTACGCTTTACGGCTAAAGCGCTTCGCGTGAAAGGACTGCTCAAGAGAGTGCAACCCGTTACTCACTATGCTCGCGCTAAACTTCTTGAACCGCACCTGCGGAGCATCCTTCGAGAAATTGCCACTTTGCGGAGCCTGAGATCGCGTACGGACAGTAGCGAGTCGATTCGCTCCATTCGAATCGTTATGACCTCGGAAATCGCGCTATTCGCACCGCGACGGGACAGGAAACCGCTGGAGCGGTGGACTCCATAAAGGGTCGAACCGGCGGCATCGTCGTTCTGTTAATTTGTATCAGGCAACGCGTTAAGCCCGCAACAAGGTTCGCCGCTTGCTGGCCGCAATTAGGGTAATGATTTTCTCGAAGACTGCGCCTCGGGGGACAACAGGACAACTTCTCGACGATACACGGCAGTTTTTCCGCCGGCTTTTCTCTTCGCTCCCCGCTTTTCCCAGCTTCCATAAACTCCTGAGACTTCATCTCGAAACATTCTCCTCGCGGCCCATCCCGATCCAGTTTCCCTCTCTCCTCTGATCTCATCCTTCTCGTATCGTCCTGTGTGCTTTCTGACACATGCGACGCGAATATCCGAACGCAACATTTCATATCGTCAGAATCGAGAACATGGAGTCCCACGGTGAGGTGTCACCGTGTCGCCACTCTAATGTGTCATTTTCCCCCTCATTGTCAATTCTTGTCATAGTCGTTATCGTTGACATTGTCGTCCTGATCATCGACGCCACTCGTAATGAACCTCAGAGGACTCCATCAGGTCAAGGCCGAAAGAGCATCAAAGCCGTAGCAACACAGGTGCACGCGACATCAACTCTCGCGTCAATGACCAATCGTTATCAGCACCACAGTCAAACAGTGGTCAACCTCATTTTCGTATGACAAATCTGCTCTATGTGTATTTGACAGCAGACCGCTTGTGAGAGATTTCTTGTGTACAAATCTTTCCGATATTCAAGTCCCGTTCTGCAGATTCGGGAACACGTCTGTTGTAAAACTCGGACGAATCGTTTCCATTCGACGGAATCTTCACATCGAGCATATCTGGTTGAGGGAGGATACTCATGTCAGCGCTGTTCTCATTCCTCCAAAACCGAGGGGTCATCGATTGACTTCGCCCGTCTCGGCGAGACAGAGCCTTCCGTGAGAGACAAAGAAATGGATGAAACGAAATGCTCTGGTTTCTGGTCCTGCAGAGCGCTATCAACGACGCATGTTCAGAACGTTCGTGAGAATGGATTCCGCATGGCTCCGAGCGTCAAACATCGATTCTAGCCATGGCATATTTCCAACCGTCAGATGAGGGATCGAAATTGAGTGATTCAGACTTCCTCTTCCGTCTTGGTCACGTCCCTCGATTCCTCCAATTGAATCGCGTAATTAGACTATCAGCTGTTTCCTCAGCGCGACCTCTCTCCGTTGACGCTGCCAGCTTGGAAGCAGCTGACGACTGACTTCAGAATTGACGGCCGATCAGCCGAACGACGAAACGTCCAGCTCGGTTCGTCTTCTCGCAGCTCAACTGACGAGAGTCTTTCAGTGCGCTCGCCCATTCCGCGATCTCCAAAGAAATACCGTCTCAAAAGTCGACTCGGACGTGAACCTCTTGTGTTTTCCACATTCTCGAGCCTTCCTTCCGATCGGTGACGGCCTTGCGGATCGGAGTCTGATGGAGCCGATTTTGATGCGTGGGGGGTGGGGGGGAGGGGGAGAGGAAAAAACAGCGACACCGGATGACATTCAGAGTGACTTTCAACTTTTCAGAATCCGTTCTCCTCCGCCACGTTTCCACTACGAGACTCGTAACCTCGCTCTCATCGGAAAAGTTAATGCTCGCATTGAGTGAGAGACAGATAACGAGCACCAGTCGAGTCCTGGTTAAGTGTTGTCCGAAGTTTGGACTGACAAGGCTTTCGACAGAAACGTGGCATGTATGCGTACTGCTCTCCTAGAAACGAACGTACTTACGATTGTGAGTACGTGTGAAGCTTGCGGATGGCTGAACGAAGGTCGGCGTGAGTGAATGACAGGCGTCACTTTTCTTCTTGACTTTTTAATATACTCGTGTCGACAACCATTGGCAAGCATTTCGGGTTTCTTCGACGTATCGTTCGCATATTCAAGTTTTCGCTTTCTTCTGAGCCGCTGTCGAGCGAACAGAAAAGGAAAGACGTTACTTTATTTGCTACGAGTCCCAAGTGGTCTGGCGTCGTTTCCACTCGTGTCCTCGACCGTTCGGGTGACATGCGAGGTAGCCCCACTGTTGAGTCTACCTGATAGTCCCACGGTTCCTATTGTTCTTCTCTTATTCCCCTCCAACTCGACACCGGGGTTATTTCTATCCAAAGCATTCTTCGACCTAGATCGTATTTCACCCTGTCACAATATACTGTGTACATGCGAGAGAATTTTTCCAGAAGTCGTAAGTTTTTTCTTCCATCGAGAACGAATGGTTGCTACTCGCGAGTCATCCTGCGGTAGCAGACTCTCGATGCCATCTGTTGCGTCCGTCAGACAAGCGAAGTTTATGGCCTTCTCTTGATGCAGTGCATATGAGCCCAGTGGCTCACTGCGACTTTCGATGCCGCTGCCGTTCGAGTCACGCGCCTTTTCCCCGACTCGAAACATCGAGCGACTGTCGTCGATGTCGTCAGAATTCATTCAACAGCACTCCACCAATATGAGCAGGACGTGTCGACTGTTTCCGTTGCGGCCGCTGTCGTTCCAAGTCCAAGAAGACACAGCGAAATGCTCAACTTCGATCCTGCGGTGCGGCGGGCGTCGGATTTTCCCGCCGCTCAGAACACAGGGCCTGGGTTGGATGCGTCAAAGGAGAACAGCGGTCGACCACTCCGGCGCCCAAGGAGGCGCTGCTCGATTGAAAGAGGGGCGGGGGCGAGCAGGTCAATTCCACCTTAAAGCTAAACATATCCTTTGAACATTGATTCTTAGTTTGTGTCTAACCGGAGATTCTAAGCAAGCTGCTGAGGTCAGAGGTGACTCGCGCGCGGGTGGCAAGTTATGAATTTTTGGCAAGGCGTTCGACCTTGGTCCTTAATCGATTTCGTGAGGCTGAAAATGAAACATACACACACACACACACACACGCGCGTACACACATGGAGCGTAGAAGCAAAGAGAGAAAAAGACTGGGCCTGGCTGGTGTCCCTACACTTATAAATCTCCGTAATGGATTGAAAAAAGCCGCTCGCCACGTCGCTAGGCCGCTTGCTTTCTTGCTTCGTTGGCCGTTCGCTAGGCCTGCCGGTTGATCGGTTGGCCGGCTGGTAGGTCGGTGCCCACCGCAAGGTAGTTTCGTCGGTGAAGAAGTGGACAAGGGATGTTAGTTCCATCGGCCGGGCTCCTGTAAGCTAGTTTGTCGCGAGAGAACTTTACCGACTCAATACCGAGCGTTGGTCCCCGGCCGCACCGCTTCGAATATCCACTCTTGCTTGCACGCGAACCTCAGTAGTTTTCTTGAGGGAGTGCTTTCGTCTTGTGAGCAGGAGTCAGAACTCTCTGTAAATGAAATTCAGAATCAGTTATCCGTTCAACGGTCCTGGATGTGGAGAACCTTTCAAAAAAGTATTCTGAATTTTTCGTGATTTCATTTGTTGTCAAATCTTTGACAAGGTCGACGTTGCGGCACTTCTCGAATTGCAGATAGGTTCTAACAGTGGGGCAAGTTGTGAAAATAGAGTTATGTTGTTACGATGGATGTGCGAAAGACACTCATGGCGGTATGGACTCGGATCCTCGGGGATTTTCGGGCTCCTGCCCCTCGCGCCCCTCCCCCCAGGCCCCGAGGATAAGCTGCTGGAGCATGCCCGTCATGCAAAAGATGGAAATGAGTTTCCGTCGATCGTTCATTTCATGCGGTATTCCATCTTCTCATGCGTTCTTATCGAGCGGTGAGTTTGCGGTGGTGATGCGGCTCCAACTTAAAGAGGTTTCTCTGAAGCACTTCACGTCAGAAGTGATTGGAAACCCGGCTCGTCTCAATCGAAAAATCAGACGCTTGCCAACATGCGAGTCGTTGACGAAACTTTCTGGATTCATACAACGTTTCCGGAGCCAAAGGCTATGATGAACTCCCGGTTGCATCTCAGCCCCCCACCCCCAAAGAAAAGCTGAAGAGTTTGCACGGCGCGGTCGGAGCACTCGAGATCCAGGGTCCGCTAAACTAGACAGTGATCCTGGATGCGAATGAACGATGTTGGAGGACGTGGACTATACGAAATTACGCCGAACAATGGCGCCAAATTCAAAAGCGTTTTGGCTCGCGTCAAACAATGCTATTCGTATCGCGCGTCAGACTATTAGGGGCAGGGAAACTCACGCTGAGTAACCCCGTGGCTGTGTAATTGAACAAGTTGTTTGTCGTTAAGCCATTCCGCTTCCTGTTTTACTTCTGCTCGGGACTCTGTTGCCTTCGCTGTCGAGCATTGTTTCTGCGGCTTGGGCTCCCGTCGCCGTCACCGCTGCCTTCCCGACTCTGCCCACACCAAGACCGCTAGCAACAACACGATTGCCAACGCCTCGGCTCCAATCAGATCCGTAACGCAATTGCTCTCCAACTCCGTCTTCCCCCCCCCCCCGCGCAGCTCAAAATCCCTTCTCAGTCTGTGGCTCAGTCGGTCGTTGTGCCGCCCCCTCTCTCAGGATTCTGTGCAGTGGCAACAGCGGCAACCGCCGTCATTGAACAACTGGTCTTCAGCCGCAGAAACCAAAGCTTGATTAAAAACAGTGATTTTGAGGTTTGTTCCGCAGCCACCCAGCCATCGAGTGCTTGAGGGACGGAGGTGGAGACGGGAGGACGGACTCGGAGTTGAGAACTTCGGAAGCGGGCTCTGTTTTCCGGATATTGTCTGAGGGGAAAACAACCACCGAGAATGTTTGTTGACAATGGTTTTACGGTGGTTGTCCGCCGTCCTTCGTCCAAGGAGTCTCTAGCTTTGAAAACTCAGCTAACCGGTACAGTTGGTTTCAGATCGGTGTTTGACCTGAGCGATCTTTCCACGAATGGAAACGTTTTTCGTCCTGGAATGTTTGAAAGGCATGCAATCCCATTGTCGGAGATGAGTGTCATGAGCGTAATCCCGTTTGACAATGGACACCGCACACAGCTGAAGGGATTGGGTTCTCCGCATAGTTCGAATCAACTGTTCCTACGCTCTTAGAACTCGCTTTGTCGATTAAAACAATCGGGGTGGCGCGGAGCTCATGCTCAACTCTTTCAGGATAGCACACTCAGGAGAACTCCCAAATCGGGTGGGAACTGTCCGCAATGAGAGCTGACAGAGCCGCGCGGAGGGATCGGAGAGAAGCGACGTTCGAAGCGGCTTATCGACTAGTTTCATTCGGGCATTGTGACGACGATAATTGTCGAGCGATCCCGCGCACCCCGTTCCCGGCAGAGATATGACTCGGCCTCGCTGGAAAAGCTTCGATTTTAGGCTCTTTTCCGCTGGTGCTGCGACGCTACTGCACCTGAAACACTTTCATCGACTCGATTTTTTTCTTTCCATGAATCGCGAAAGAAAACCTCGATTTCGAAAAGATCGCTCTGTCGCTCGCGAAATCCCCGGGAATTGGAATGCAGGGAAGTAATGGATTGGTTGGGATTCCCGATCGGATAAAACAACAGAGCAGCCGGCCACCCGTACCGTGGATTCGCGGTTCTGCGATTGAAAATGCTTACTCTTGAAATGCAGAGGTCAAATTCGAATGCGAATCGGACGATGTTTATTTTCGAAAGCGATCAGGCTGAATTCAAAACTTCGTTCTTCCGCATCCAGAAGGATTCAAACTCGCGTTTAATGAACAGAAAAAAGCCGTGGACACAAGAGAACGGGTGCGCTGCGCGTGGAGGACGTGCCTTTGTTCTAGAACACCCACAGCAGTTTGCCCCGTAGCCAGCTGCCCCCTCGCTCGCTATCCAATTGCAGCAGTCCTTCCTCCGAATCTCCTTTTGCTGCTGCCTTCTTGCATTCGCACGCACAGAAGAAAAAACCAACAAACCCGCGGTGCTGTCTTCCACTGGGCCTCGTTTCGTCCGCCATAATTGCCCATGCACGGCTAGTCCGGGAGACTGACTGGCCGGCTGGCTGGCTGGTCAGCCGAGATGGGCTATTGGAGCAGCTGTTCGATTTTCAGCGCAGCCAAACCGACTATCTTCAGGAACGCATCACGGGGAAATGGGAGAAAAAATGAGTCGTCCGACGACCGCGCCGTCCTTCGATCTTCTTGCAGCCAGGTACAAGAGAAGTAAGACCGTTCCCTCCCTCCCTCCCTCCTTCCTTCTTTCCGTAGGCGACCGACGCGCTATTCCGTTTTGGGGAGTTGACTGGAAGCAGCATTTCGATCAGAAAATGAAGTCGTTCAACCAGTCGACCAGCTCCAAGACGGGACTCTCCTGCTTGAATCTCGTAGTCGATGTCGTGTTGCCAACAACGGATGGCGATGTCGACGACGTCGTCGTCTTCGAGGTGGTCCTGACCCTCTATGATAAGCCCATTACCAAAGAGGCCGTAGGTCCGCTCGTTCGTTCGTAGGTCTT